>JARBWK010000004.1:177914493-178295728 GCA_030556195.1 Anolis apletophallus
CTCCCTCACCCAGCCTCATTGGACCTTACTGCTAATTCCATGCAGGCCTTTTCCATTTTTTTACTCTTTCTGTTTTACACCGGTATACTTTCACAGGCCAGGGCGGATATGTGGCAGCCACTTTCACAGGCCACAGCGACCAGCGGGTGATGGACCTGCACCAAACTTGGTACACATAACCCCCTATGACATGACCCACGTATTATGGGATTTGTAGTACTTTCCAAGACTTTGGTTCCCACAGACCACTGAGGCCACCAAAGGACCAATACAGACCACACTCAGCACACACAGCCCCCATGACCCACTCTACGTCCTGGTGCAGTTCGGAGGAGGGTGGGCCATGGATGATGGGACTTGAAGTGCCTCTACTCACTTCCCAAGTCCGCTGCAACCCTCATCCAATCACTGATTGAGACCAAACTTGCCATACATAACCCCCATGACTACCTTCACGTCCTGGTGAGGTTTGGGGGTGTAGTACTTTTACACCCCTCTGTTCCCACAGACCACTGTGGCCCCCAACAAACACCGGAAAGTCCACACTTGGCACACAGAGCCCCAGTGACCCACTCTACATCCTACTGAAGTTTGGAGGGGACAGAACATGGATGATGGGACTTGCAGTACCTTCCCTCACTTCCCAATCCTGCTACAAACCTAATCCAATGACTGATCAACACCAAATCTGGCACACAGAGCCCTCATGACCCACTCTACAGCCTGGTGCAGTTTACTGTGAGACAGACCACGGATGATGGGACTTGAAGTACCTTCACTCACTTCCGAAAAACAATGCATCCCTCATCCATTCACCAATACAGACCAAACTTAGCACACAGAGCCCCCATGACCCAATCTACATCCTACTACACTTTGGGGGACGGGACACACAGAGATGATGGGACTTGCACTACCTTCAGTAATTTCATGATACCACTGCAACTCCCAATAATGATGGATCAAGACTAAACTTGGCACACAGAGCCCCCATGACCCACTCTACATCCTGCTGCACTTCTCAAATGACCCGGGCAGGGCCGGGTCCCCAAGCTAGTATTTAATAACAAGGAGCAAGGAGTTTTCCAGAGGGTTTAAAAGAGGCAGTGGTCTCCCCGCTGCAGAAGAAACCAAATTTAGATCGATCACTTCTCTCCAATTACCGCCCGGTTTCAAACCTTTCGTTCCTGGGTAAGGTGATTGAGAGGGCAGTAGCGGGGCAGTTGCAGCAGGTCCTAGATGACACAGCCGGGTTAGATCCCTTCCAGTCCGTACCCATAGAACAGAGCCATGGCAGTTCAAATGATGTCAAGCTGCTCTAATTCTGTAGTGAGAAAAGTCTGTAGCATTTTTCAGATCACAGTTACTGGCTTCTTTTTATGTTTTGAGAAAATGAATTTATTTGAGCTTAACAGGTTAGTACGACATGAATTTGAGCTTAGCTGTTTTGCATTGTGCAAAATCAATGAAAGAAAGTAAAGCCATTCTAGTTCACAATGTCAAGTAAACACTGAATATATTATCATTACAAATAGAGCCAGGTGAGAACTGGATGTCATTAAAGATTGTTTGCCCATTTTCTTTTATTTTTCTCTTCCACTCTTGGAAAACAAATGCAGTTCTGGCATTGCACAGGGAAACATGCCCAAGTAGTATGGGATGAAACCCTCTATCTCCATTTGAAATGTCAACAATGCAGCCTGGCATCTGGGTGGAATAAATTGTGAGATTTGTCTCAAACAGCCAAAGATCAAACAGCCAAATATAAATGAAGTAAATAAATAATAATAAATCAAAAGCTAAGCTATCATTTGACTGGATGCTTTCCCCCAACATACCAACAATGTGACAATGGGTAAGCAAAATGCATAACACATCCCAGCTAGAGCAATCACTTCCTTTCACTGTATTGAACATTATACCACTGACACTACCTAAACCCAAACAGTTATCAGGATTTCGTCACATAGGGCTAAAATTGGTGGCATGTGCTGATGTAGCCCCGGTCACCCATTAAGCTGGCCGGTTCCCATCAGACGATGTTGCGCTGGCTCTGTGGGTGAAAGAGAACAGAGCTGGTGCATGCCGTGACAACATGGAAGGCTTGGTACAATATAACACAACGGGTGTGGTCACTGTAGAACCACACCCGTTGTGTTAGTAGAACCAAAGAAAAAGTATCCAAACACTGGATTCACTGGAAGGCACCCAATTGGGGTTGATATGTTGATTTGCCTGCAACTCCTCAGGAGTAATTATTGAATACAATATCCTTTAAGTGAATCCAGAACATGGAAGGCTTCCCATGTTGCTATTGACTTTAATGATGTTGCACTTCAGACAAGGAGCATGCCCCTAGTTCACACACACAACAGACAGTCTGAATAATAGGCTTTTATTGAAATAAATATAGTGTCCAACAAAAGGGTTAAAAGAAGATGAATTGTAGAATATATCCAAGGTAAAACACACAGTTCAATTAGTCCCAAAATCCAGGTAAATCACACAATTCAATTAGTCTCAAATCCAAAGGCAAAGGTAGAAAGCTTGATGCAAAATCCCATGAATAATACAAGGCAGCTATAGAACCAAAAACGTGCACAAAGGCATAGGCAAAGTCTGGAAATTGAAGACAATTTCCCTAGCAATTTAATATAAAGACAAATCCGTTTCAGTTTGCAAACCGGCTGCTGCGCAGAAGGCTGGCAGCCTGCCTAGATTCTCGAATGCTATCTCGGCGGTTGAATGGAAGCTCGCTAAGATTCCCAGGTGTCCTGTTATCAACATCAAGACCTTCAGAGTCCTGAACACAAGAATTCTCATCTACTGAAGTCCTGGGAAGAGAACTGTTCCCAGGAAAGCAAGCCTCATCTGAAAGTTCACTTTGCACCTCAGAATTCTCACTAACCATCTCACAATCAGCATTTTCAGGAACAATCCCATCATCCCTAGCATGCACATGAGCACCAGGCTGAAACACCACAAATGGGGGAAGCCACATGCACCATGCTTCCCCCCATGGGATCTGCTGCCGGTGGAGCCGGGCAATACGGGGAGTTTGGCGGCTTCCCGAGCGCCCCAGTGAAGTGGAGCAACATGGGACATTTTTTGCAGCTATGTGACAAGGTCGTCAGTCAGCATTCCCATGCAGAAAAAGTGTCCACAGTCTACAGTTCAGTGTATTCAAATCCATTAATTCCTAACCTTATATTGAAGTGAGGCTACAGTTTTGATTAGGCTAGGAAAATGCACAAATTAACCTCCCATACAGTTCCGGGGAACTCCAACTGTAAATATTTTGCCATTTTTCTACGTGAATAGCTTCCCAACTGAGCTCACTATCATAGAATGCTGGCAATGGCCTAAACTCTTTGTATATAGTAATGAAAACTGCAAAGTCCTTTGCATTCCACAAGTGTTATTCATGATTGCACGACTACACCCCAGAACCCAATAGCCATTATTGGATTACGCCTTAGCCCAGAATGGTCAACTTTTGGGATCAGAAGGTCAGAGCCACAACACAGGGCCCCCATACCCAGGAAAGTATTTTACTTTTCTTGCCAGAAAAAGGACAATTTAAGGAGTTGAAAGGACTCAGAGCCAGAAAAGCACTTTTAGCAGGTTGCATATGGTGCCAGGACTAAACCATT
The DNA here is from genome assembly GCA_030556195.1 of Anolis apletophallus. Classification (NCBI taxonomy): domain Eukaryota; kingdom Metazoa; phylum Chordata; class Lepidosauria; order Squamata; family Anolidae; genus Anolis; species Anolis apletophallus. The sequence continues at coordinate 177,918,147 of JARBWK010000004.1, forward strand.
GTCCACCCATAGTCTATAGCAGTGTTTCCCAACCAGTAGGGTTGCCATATGTCCCTTATTCTAAGGGACGTCCCTTATTTCGGCCCTAAAATTTGTGTCCCTTATTTTCAGGCCCTGTCCCTTATTTTTGACTAGCAGGACAGGACTGGGCGGGGTTGACCAGAGGAAGGTGCGCGCTGCGGTTTCCACGGCAATGCCTGCCCGGGGATTCCCACTCGCAGGGCAGCCTGCGTCCCCGTTGGAAGGAAGAGGCGATACAGGACTTTTTCAAAGTACAGTAGGCTAATTAACCGTTACCCAAGGGGAATGTTGGATCATGTTGGATAAAGATAGTTTCTGGTTGCTTGAGTTACTCTTAAAATAGGCCTAGCTGTGCATCCCAATACTATACAATGCTGTGTATCCCATACTATACTATACCATTCACTATTGACATAATAATGAAAATATACTGTCTTATAAAATGTATTTTATTTTAGTGTTTAGACAGCGCACTTTTAAAGTCAGCAAAGTCAAGGACTAAATACAGATGGAGAAAATTAGGTAGTTCTGATAATGTTTTTTCTGCATGACAAAGCATGCAGAAACATCCCATGTCCTGTTAAGAGGGAGTAAGTCAGTTTCTTTTGTGAGTTTCAATCATTATCTTATTCTGTTAATAAAACTATTTATACCTAATGTTTGAGTTTCTGATTTTTCTGATGGCCTTTGGCGACCCCTCTGAAACCCTCTGCCACCCCCCCCCCCATGGGGGTCCCGACCCCCAGGTTGAGAAACACTGTGTTAACAGATAATGGACAATAAGTCTATCACAAGGAGGAGGTGAAGTCTAATATAACCCAATCCCGAAAAGAACGAAACATACCGACTTACATTTTGGAGATGTGAAGAAGAGGGGCTGCTCTTTGAGATAAAACAGGCTTCCAAGTGATGGACTTGACTGGAAGGCAGTGAGTGGGACCGTTCTCTCGGCACAGCACAGGCGTCTCCCAAATCCTAAACTGTGGGACCTCGTGTCCTTGAGAATTACTCTGACTTTTTCAACAGCCAACTATTGTTAAAAGCTGATGTGCTAATAGGTTCCTTTGGCTACAAGGAAATGCCCAGAGCCTGTCGGAAATGGACACCACCATTAAGGAAACATTAGGCAAAGTAAGAATGTGTATATACTATAAGCCATTAAGTCAGGCACTCAAAAAACGTATATCATACATTGCTTACAAGTAGTAATACCCGTCCTGATTTCTCCAGAGCCCACAAATTCCATGTCTTGTGATGTCGGCAATGGCTCCAGACCCATAAAACCAAATGACGAGCAAATTTACTATTTTTTTCTACTCCTTTTGGTTGCTACAGAAAGTGATGTTTTGGTATAAAATTACTATGTAAGACAATGCACTATATATTGCTAATTGTGGTGGTGGTTGTGGTGCCGTGTGTGTGTGTGTTTAATGATATATGTTTCAATCTGTTTCAAAATTTGTTAGAGTTCGATCTGCCTTTGGTTGTTATATCCTATAGCTTTTTAACATTGTCCTCTGAGATAGTTTAAATTTGCTTTGAGTCCTGATATGGGGGGGGGCAAAACAGGGAAGAGGAAGAAGAGGAAGAGGAGTGGGAAGGAAAAAGAATTGCAAAATATATTCTAATTATATGAGAAGGGGGAAATGAAAAGGGCACGACAAGCTATAGTCATTTTGCAGCACTATAGCTTCAGCATTCCTTATCCAAAATATTTGAGAGAAAGAGGTGTTTTGGTTTTTGGTTGTTTTTCCAAAATATTTCCATTCTTATATATATATATATATATATATATATATATATATATATATATATATATGGTGGATGCTGCTGGTTTCCATTCAGAAGCAGCCCTGCAGCGCCTCACATCCTGCTTTGCAACAGCTGCAGAGCTGTTTGAGCTGGAAGTCACCCTGAAGAAAACGGAAGTCCTCTACCAGCCCGCACCACAGGAAGAACACCATCATCCCCATGTCAGCATAGGCACATCTGTGCTTAAGTCCGTTCAGCAGTTCACCAACCTGGGAAGCATCATCTCTTCAGATGCCAAGATTGACAAAGAGAGAGATCACAGATTAGCAAAGGCATAGAGTGCATTTGGAAGGCTTCACAAAAGAGTCTGGAGCAACAAGCACCTGAGGCAAAGCACCAAAATCAGTGTGTACAGAACTATCATACTGTCTATTCTCCTATATGGATGTGAGGGCGATCTGGCTGCGACATATGTCACCCCATTGATCACCAGGGTTGATTCGCTATATGGGTCTGAAACATTGCTCACCTATCGCCAACCCCTACTTCTCCTCGAACGCTTTAATCAGCGCTGTTTTCGCACAATCCTAAATATACACTGGACCAACTACGTGATGAATGTTGCTGTCCTTGAGCAAGCAGGGATCACCAGCATTGAGGCCATGCTATTGAGAACACAGCTGCGCTGGGCAGGGCACGATGTCTCTAGAATGGAGGACCACCGCCTCCCAAAGATACTACTCTATGGTGAACTCACCACGGGTCAGCGCAAGAGAGGCGCCCCCAAAAAGAGATATAAGGACTCCCTGAAACAACACCTCAAGCGCGGCCACATTGATCACCAACAATGGTCCACCCCGGCCTCACATCGGGAGGCATGGAGACGCACTATCCACAATGCTGCGGCCTCTTTTGAGAAGACACGCCGGATGGGTCTCGAAGAGAAACGACAATGCAGAAAGAACCGCAACTTGGAAACAACATCACCCAAGGAGACTTTCTGCTGTGCTTTCTGCAACTGGACTTGCCTATCTCAGATTGGCCTTTTTAGTCATCAACGCACTTGTAAAAAGCGTGGGATGAGTCCTTCCTAAGAATCATTATTTGCGAAGTAATGCCGAGAAGAGAGTTGACAGCTTGAGCATTCCTTATCCAAAATATTTGAGAGAAAGAGGTGTTTTGGATTTTGGTTGTTTTCAAAAATATTTTCATATATATATATATATAGATAGAGATATATATATATATATATATAGTGTGTGTGTGTGTGTGTATATATATATATATATATATATATATATATATATATATTCCAATATAGTTTCCAAATTGAAACCCAAAATTCATTTATATTTCACATATACATTATAGATATAGCCTGGAGCTAATTTTATACAATATTCTAAATAATGTTGTGGCTAAAACGAGGATTGCATATATGGAACCATCAAAAGGCAAAGGTGTCACTCTTTCAATCACCCATGTCACTGATTCTCAAAGTGGGCGGTACCACCCCTGGTGGGCGGTGAGGCAATCCAAGGGGGCGGTGGGAGGCTCAGGGGAATTTGGGGGGCGGTGAACCCCTTTAAGGGGGCAGTGAACGATTGGCCATTTAGGAGGGGTTGTGTGGCCCTCTTCTTTGACCCCGCCCTCTTCGACTTGACTCCCACGTGCAGTGCAGTGCAAAGGCCTCCGAGTCCTCTGGCGGAGCCTCCCTGCCACCATGAAAGAAAGTGCGGCCTTCCCCAGCAGCGGCAGGAACAGAAGAGCCCCGGGCTTCTGCGGGGAGAGCAGGCCTTGCTTCTTTGTCCCCTCAGGCTGCGGCTGCCCGTCCTCTCAGAGCCCTCTCCAGCGGCGACACAGCGAGTAGCAAAATTATTAATGAAGTAGCAACGAAAATATGGTTGGGGGTCACCACAACATGAGGAACCTTATTTAGGGGTCACGGCATTAGAAAGGTTGAGAACCACTGCATTAATACGTATATCTTTCTGTTTAATTGCTATTACATTTTTTAAAAAATAATTTCTAGGGCGGCGGTGAGTAAAAAAAATTCTGGAAAGGGGGCGGTAGGTCAAAAAAGTTTGGGAACCATTGGCCCATGTGGACAATTTCATATTTTGGAGTATTTTGGATTTCTGTATTCCAGCTAAGGGATGCTCAACCTGTATAAAGAAAGAACCATCAAAGTACATCCAAAAGAAACGAAATTCAGCAGCAGATGACATACTAAGGTCAAGTACTCAATCTTATCTACTGCCACAGTTAATAGATGAGAATGCGGTTTAGAGCTTTTTATAAGATTGATAAATTTTCTTGCTTTGACAGAGTTTGACAATTCATGTCTTACTGCAGTGTTTTTCAACCTTTTTTGAGCCGCAGCACATTCTCTACATTTACAAAATCCTGGGGCACACCACCAACCAAAATGACACAAAATGACACTCTTAATACAGTAATAGATATAGCTAATATGTTTTTAAGTGTATTTATACACTCAGTGTGAAACCTGGGCCTGTTTCGATGAACACAACATAGATATCCTGGCAGGAATGGCAGAAAGACACAAACTTCCCACACAGAACTCCCATAGCCAAGAGAAAATACTATAAGAGTTTGGTGGGCATTGACCTTGGGTTTTGGAGTTGTAGTTCAACTATATCCAGAGAGCACTGTGGACTCAAACAATGTTGGAACAGGACCAAACTTGGCACGAATACTCAATATGCCCAAATGTGAACGCAGATGGAGTTTGGGAAAAATAGACCTTGACGTTTGAGAGTTAGAGTTTCTGGGATTTATAGTTAACAAACAATCAAAGAAATCCTGAACTCTTGCAACGATAGAATTGAACCAAACTTGGCATATTGAACTTTCATTACCAACAATGGCTGAGGGGGAGGGGGGAGGAAAAGCCTGAACAACTTCAAGGCAGGATTAGACAGATTCGTGGATACCAAGTGTATCGGTAGTTACTAGGCATGTAAAAAATGAAACGGAAATTAAAAGAAATCGTAAGTGATTCGTATGTAATGGGCCTTTCAAGTTTATACGGATCGCAAGGCCAATCCCGGAAGTGGACTTTCTTTTACGCACCCCCTGGGCCCAAAATTTCGTTAGATTATTAAATATTTCGTTAGATTATTAAACAGGAAAATTTCCTCTCCAAAATAGCTTTGCAGACATAACTCACAGTGAAATCGGGGCCTTTCCATGCTTGAAGCCTAATTAGAGTGGAAGGCCTCCTCCAGGAAGTGAAAAAGGAGCCGGAAACCATAGAGAGATGCAGATCGGCACTCCTAGAGGGGCTGGAGGACTGACGAAAAAAGCGATTTAAACACCCAGGAAGGGGGTTTAGATAGAAGAACAGAGTAGGAGGACATAAGAACTGCTGAGAGAAGGGCAGCAGGAGTGAAAAGAGCATGGAGAGGAGAAGGAAGAGTTCAGAATCCAGAAAAGCCATAGAGTTCCAACGGAGGTCCTAGACTGCTATGGTAAAACTGAATGGGGAAAAAGATGGAGTGAGGAGAACTCTACAGATTAGCAAGGCCTGCACCAGAGGTAGGCCTAGGCATTTATTTAATAATATTAATAATAATAATATATTAATGCATTATATGTGTCCCTGCAAAGGAACCCTGTCCTTTAATAATATTAATAATAATAATAATATATTAATGCTTTATATCTCCCTGCAAGGAAACCAAGGGAAATGTTGCCCCTTGATTTGCCTGTGTTTAAAACAGTATCAGTCCTGTTTCCCTGCTTTGCCTACTTTAGAACTACTAACGAAATTTCGTAAGTAATTAAGTTACATTTCAGAATTTTTTGGGAAATTTTTTGTAAGTCTTTGATATACTAATCAAAAAAAATCCCCCCCCCCCCCATTTGATTTACGATTCACCATTTTAGGATTCTAAAACATGCCTAGTAGTTACTGATAAGGACATTCAAGTGCCACCTCGGAGTTGGTTGAGGTAGGCAGGACTTCCCTGGGTACTGGTTGTGGGGGGTCGGGAGCAGGTCAGGGTTTTGCCCTCCCTTCTGCTCGAGATCCCCGCGTACAACTGGTGGGCCACTGTGTGATACAGAATGCTGGACTAGATGGGCTGAGGTCCGATTCAGCATGGCTCTTCTTATGTTCTTATGTAAAAGACCCTGAGGCCGCTAGGAATGGTGGGAGTTGGAGTCCTAAACATCTGGAAGGTCCAAGTTTGCCCATGCCAGCTTTCGACAGAGACCTCTTCCTCCCCCTTCCCCTTCGTGCCCTTTCTTCCCCCTCCTGCCCAACACTTACTTTTTCTTCTACACTGCTGCTTTTGATTCGAGGGGCAGCGCGAGCGTGTTCAGGAGGGGAGGGGGGAGGGAGGAAGACGTGACCCCTGTGGGCGCTACTGCGCAGACTCGCCCCAGAGCAAAGTGAGGCAAAGCGAGCAGAGTGAGGCTGCGAAGAAGGGAGCTCGAGAGGAGAAGAAAAAGTGTTCGGCAGGAGGGGGGGAAAGGGTATCAGAGGTTCCAATTTCCCACGGCACACCTGATTGCTCATGGCACACTAGTGTGCCACAGCACACTGTTTGGGAAACATTGTCTTACTGGCTATCTAGAAAATGAAAATATATAAGAAACAAATGAGATAGATGAGACCTTCAGGGTGAGAAGGGCGGAATATAAATAAAGTGTTGTTATTATTATTTACTTAGAACTTATTGGCTGAATGGAATCGAAAATTAGGAAAATTAGGACTAATAAAGGGAAATATTTCTTCACCCAGAGGGTCATTGGGCTATGGAACTCACTTCCAGAGGAGGTCGTGACAGCTGTCAGCCTGAACAACTTCAAGGCAGAATTAGACAGATTCATGGATACCAAGTGTATCGGTAGTTACTGAAAAGGACATTCAAGTGCCACCTCGGAGTTGGTTGAGGTAGGCAGGATTTCCCTGGGTACTGGTTGTGGGGGGTCGGGAGCAGGTCAGGGTTTTGCCCTCCCTTCTGCTCGAGATCCCCGTGTACAACTGGTGGGCCACTGTGTGATACAGAATGCTGGACTAGATGGGCTGAGGTCCGATTCAGCATGGCTCTTCTTATGTTCTTATGTTCTTATGAAACTTGAGCTTACCCTGGCATAATTAGATCTGCAACTAACAATACTGCATTTTTCCCTACCAGGAACTTGCTCTGTTGCTTCTCCATCCAGTCTGAATTTTAAAAAATTGACATTAATGACTGTAAGTAGCTTTTTCAGAAAAAGAGAAAGGAAGTGGACAAGAATACTGTCAACAAATAATTCAAAATATAATGCTGCAATGCTAAAGAAAATACTTGTAATACAGAAGAGTGTGAGATGAAGGCATGAAGTGTTCCGCAGATTTTTTAAGGTGTACAATACATAAAATATGCAAACTATACAAGATTAAGAATGCGCCTGTAGACAAGCAAAATTAGAAGGTTATTCTACCGCTAGGATTGTGTGCTTTCCTCTGTCAGGGTGGCTGACAGAGACAAAGACACGAGTCCAAGTGTTTGGAGAATGACCAAGCAGAGAAGCAAAGAGAAGACCTGGCTGTTTTCACTTCACAGTCAGAGAAGACAGAATGATCTATAGGGTGATGCTTAGAAGCACACACACAATGATCAAAGACCGATCATCAAAGACAGCCCGCTCTGCTCAGATGAGTCATCTCTGACCCTAGTGGTTCCTGATAATGATTCCATTTGACAACTTGTCTGCTGTGTCTCCACTTGGTTTGATCTGTCAAGCTGTGGAGTGATGGGGCTATTTTACTGGATGGAGGTAACTGCCTTCCCCAAAGAGTGACTTTCGGCAGTGATTATTATTTCATCAACAAAGGTCACATCATACATGATTCCTATGGCTACAGGCAGGGGCGGTCCTACCAGTAGGCAAAGGACGCCGCTGCATGGGGCACGCCATCTGGGTAAAGGGCGCATTCCCCCGCCCACTGGCCAGCCAGCCCACCCACCCACCAAGCAGGGTGTCCTCCCCAGCCTCTCCCCTGGTTTCTCACCGGACGGCGACCCTGGCGGAGCTCTCCTCTTGCGCGGCCAACATGGCTCCGAGAAGGAAAGGATCCCGGGGGGCGAGGAAGGCGAGGCGAGGAAGGGCGCCTCAGGTGGTGCACGGACCCTTCTTGTCTCTCACACCATGAAGCAAGAGCACGCGCGCCGCCTTGCTCTGCCAGGGGACTGGCTCGCTCTCGCGCACACGCTCTCTTCTCCTCTCCACTGCGCTCGGACTCACCTCCTCCACCTCCTCTCCCCAGCCATTTTAGGTGACTGAATGGATAGGTAGCGGCGGCTTAGGCTCCGCCCACTTCGGTCAGCCCAGCAGTAAGGAAAGCTACAGGATATAAAAGACATGGATACCCTAACCTTCCTCCGAAGCAAAAATTCAGGTCAACCGAGAAGACAAACGGATTGGAGTCCAATAAATTCATTTAAGGTAGATTAAAAGGCTAACTTATAGCCAATTGATATGTTTACAAAATAAGAAACTAGAAGAAATAATAGAAAAACAATTAAAATCTTTACTTCTAATTTCACAAAGAAAGAGGCAAACCACTTTTAGGCTGAATGGCAGTCAACACGTGTCTATTTGTGTTATGTCTATAACCACCCTCCCCAACCTCCCCCCCCCCTTTTTTTTCTCCACCTCCCCCCTGTCCAACCCCTCTTCCTAGTGTTCTCAACCCACACGTTATATGTAAAAAATGTATTTGTACAATGTATAATGCAAAATCTAATAAAAATATTTATTTTTAAAAAAGGAAAGCTTCAGCCTCCCTCCGCCCGCTTGGCTGGTGGCGACCTCAAAAAGTGGGAGCGGAGCCACAGCCGGCTCGCGCTTGTCACTCAAAATGGGTCAAGAGAGGAGGGAGGGAGAGCGCGTGCCTGCCTGGGGGGGGGGTGGCAAAATAATGTTTTCTGGGGGGGCCCAAAATAATGTTCGCTTACCATTTAAAATTACTTTAGACCGCCCCTGGCTACAGGGGAACAAGGCACAACAAAGGATTTCCATTGGGTTTGGGAAACTGGCATCCACCATCTCCCCTCTCAAATTTCCCAGAAAAAAAGTCTTGGAAATCAGGTAACATTCACAGTTGGACAGACACCACTGCACACAACTATATGGATTTCCTTTAGGCAGTCATGCCACAACGTGTCCTTCTTGCTCCCAAGGAAGAAAAACCAGTAGAGGAGTTCTACAGCGGTTCTCTATGGCCAACCAAAATCTTCAGGTGTTGAGGAAGACCTCAACACCTTGAAGTGAGATCACTAAGAGCATCATAAAACCTTCTGATGGCCCTGCCCACAATTACAGTTTCAGGGCTGGAAGGAAGGTTAGTTGTCATTCCTAACCAAAGGAGTAGCTTACTGAACAACCAAAGCAAACTACCATGGATATGAAAACGAATGTAGGAAATCCCTAGACAAATAGCGTCTATGATCTAGTACAAGTAACGCACATACTGTCACGATGCAGAGACTTCAAAGCCAGACTCAGGAGTAAAAGGGGATAACAAAAAGTTCATTGAACAATAACTGGAGAAAGGATGAACAAAAAAGTAGCCGACTCGGCTCAAAAAACCCTCAAAAATCCCAGGGAAGAGTCCCACAAAATAAAGCAACAAAACAGCTCAAAACAAGTCCTGAAGGGAGAATCCAGAAGCGTAGTCACAAGTCCAGTCCAGAAGTCCAAAGCAGGAGAAAGGCAGTAGAAAAGGAGGAGACGTTCCAAGGGTCACAGGAGCTGAGTATACATGAATAGCACAAATCATAGCCCCCATATAATACAATGCCAGCCTCCCTCCATTTCATACAATACCAGGTTCTTGTAGCAGGAACTCACATAAACTCAGTGAAGAGTAAGCCCCGCCTCAGGGACACACGGCAGGTAACTAAACAGAAAAGCATACATTGAATTCCAAACCCCCCACTTTTGCCCAAACATCAGCTAGAGCTGCCACCGCAGCTCACCCCAAGAACAAAGTGGAGAAATAGCCCATAACTCACGAGTATCAGGAAACTGGAACAAAGTACTTGATATCAGGAACACAGGAGAGTCAGAGACAAGAACCAGACATCAACTCTTTGTCCGCCGCAAAGACAGCCCCAAAACTCATTTCTTATATAGCACTTACACATCACTGTCTTCTGAAGACTTTCCTTGATCATGAGCACCAGCTGCTGTATCTCCTACAGCTGCAGTGCTCTGTGTTTGCCTCCACTCTTGCCAACGCTGTTGCATGCTTAAAGAGTCCCAATCTGTTTCTGAACCCCCAGAAGGCCAGTCTACGTCACTGTCAAAGCCACAGAAGGTGTCAGAATTAGACTCTTCGTTACACATATCCCTTACTTCCTGAACCAATGTTGAGTCTAAATCCGTATCACTTTCCTCGGACCCCATTTCTTCTTCCCCAGAAAAACCTTGGAAAGTATCTGAATCAGAAGGTGCTCTAAGTATCTGCTGGATCCTTTTTCTCTGTTCCAATCCTTCAACACTAGAGTCACTAGCAGCCCTTTTCCTTCCAGCTGCAGACTCTTCATCACCCAGAGCCACACCCCAGTCCATACTATTGCTTGATGCTATTGACCCAGCATCTTCCCCAATACTACTAGTAGTAGTAGCTGAAGGCTCAATCACAACACATACAGACTATACTTAGCAAATATATAATTATATTCATTAAGCAGTGCATATAAAATCACAACAGACAGCAATATATCGTCTGACTCACAGGTCTAGCCTTACTTCTAATAACAATACACAAGCGATGTGCTACAAGAGGGGTTTCCTAAACACATTGTAGGTCCAGAGCGAGTCAATCTATAGTTCTACATAAGTTCTACACAATCCATAATTCTACACAATTAAATCAGCAGTCCAATGTGGTATCGAGTCCTACACAATTCATAGGTTTACACAAATAAATAAGCAATTCAAAAAAGCAGGCAAGATTGCTGCTTTGACGAACAAAGGCAGTGAGGCAATTCACAAAAAGCGCCCGGTTCACTCATGATCTAAATATTATTATTATTATTAAATAGTCTTAATTTTCACGGGTGAGGAGCAGAATAGCCACAATAACCATGTGGGTCGAGCTGGATGCACGCCAACGGCATGCAGTTCGAGGACGCCCCAATATGGCCATTTTGCGTCGGTCAGACGCTCCCTCAGGGCGTTCCAGATCCTCAGGACACTCCTCCTTGGGATTATACTGCCATCAGTATTATAACAATCCTTTTCTGAACTAGAGGACTATCTATATAGATACATATCCAACAGTAAGCATACAAAACCATGGATAGAGTACATAAAGAGAAAAGCAACACACGAGAAGTATGGAGGAGTACATACCAAACGTAGGGAAAACAGAAACATCACTAGAAGGTAACCTCTAGGGCTGGATGCAGCAAGAAAGATTTCTAGCTAGTCTACCTAAATAGTAGAGTTCACAGGAGGGAGTAATTACATCATTAGGGCTGAGACTGACAGGGCGTCATTGAAGCCGCCTGGGATTTCGCTAGAGAGTAGGAGGATCCATTTTGTTTCGGCTTTAATCAGTATCTGTTGATGGTTGCTGTGGGGTGGAAAAAACACCTCCTCCAAGCTGAATACTTTGAAAGATTGCGGGGATTGCCTCACTGCCTTGGTTCGTCAAAGCAGCAATCTTGCCTGCTTTTTTGAACTGCTTATTTAATTGTGTAGAACTATGAATTGTGTAGAACTCGATACCACATTGGACTGCTGATTTAAATGTGTAGAACTATGAATTGTGTTGAACTCGATACCACATTGGACTGCTGATTTAATTGTGTAGAACTATGGATTGTGTAGAACTATAGATTGGCCTGCTCTGGACCTATATTGTGTTTAGGAAACCCCTCTTGTAGCACATCGCTTGTGCATTGTTATTAGAAGTAAGGCTAGACCTGTGAGTCAGCTGATATATTGCTGTCTGTTGTGATTTTATATGCACTGCTTAATGAACATTATTATATATTTGCTAAGTATAGTCTGTATGTGCATTAATTGTACTAGATCATAGACACTATTCATCTAGGGATTTCCTATATTCGTTTTCATATCCATGGTAGTTTGCTTTAGTTGTCATTCCTGCCAGAACAAAATTTCCAGCTTGAATGTACTGAAAAGTAAAGGCCCTTCTCACCCCTCCTTCTCCTGCCTCAGAAGTTTCAATGACGACCCATTCACCTTTGAACACAAGTTGTACAGTTTGGGTTTAATCCACTTTGTAGAGCTAAATCTTCTTTTCTGGTCTTGTGGTGGGAATGGAAGTAACAAAGGCAGCACACATAAGTATACTGCTGTATTAGGGCCATTAGCAGAACATTTGTGTCAAAATAGATAAGTCCTAACTAGTTCCCTAGTGAATGGTATTCACAGAGATAAATGGGCATTAAGGTTTTCCTTTTAAGACTGGGGTAGCATTAGCACTGACACACAGATTTTTCAGATGATAGAAGGAAAACGGCACAATTGAAAACAGAGACAATCAGTGCTAAAAGCCTGTACATTATTGACTTATTTTCAAGACATTAGTAAATCCCAGGGAGGAATGGCTACGGAACTGCCTCAAAGCGCATTACAGACTGTAAAGTGAACTTCCCAGAGCACCCCATTTGCATGTTTCACTAACAACACTTTCAGTCTAGGACTCTCCGCAAAAACTTTCAACCAATAACACCAAAGAATCTGGATAGGTAATTATTACAGTCGTGAAGCTACGTTCAAATCAACCGGCTGGACAGGGTGGACCCTCTCTTAAAGATCCCACCGCTGCCGCCAATATGTGACCACTCCACTTCTTGACCGGCCTCAGACTGGACAATCTTTCTATGTCCACACTGCTGACCTCCAATCCAAGGAAACCTCGAAGTTACCTCAGCAACTTCACGTTTATTGGCAGGGTACTGTCTCACCCCTTCACCATTTAACTGACTGGAGTTTTAAAACTTCTCAGTGACCACTTGACCACGCTGCCACCATTTATCCGGCTGACCACTGACTTTGAGGGCCACCACCAATAAAAGAATCAGGAGAGGTGTTTTCCTTTTAAGATGCAAACAATTTATTTTGACACAAATGGGTACAATCTTGGTTGGTTTCAAACTTCCTTAGAGGCACAACTTTTCTGTTACATAACACAATGGGGACCTATTATAGGGTTTCCACTAAACCTCTATAAACCCCTGCAACTTTAACTAGGGTCTCTATACCCTTTAACTGGACTGCTCACTAGCAGACCTTAAGACACACACTAACACTGGACCGTTCTCTTTCAGTCCTTAGGACACTCTCAACTAGAACATAACTCCTCCCCCTCTCATTTGGCAGTTGGCTTCCCGCTCTTTTCCAACTGTAGAATTCAAACCTGAACATTCTACTAGCCTCTAGCCCTGGTTGCCATGGCGACAGCTCTTCTAAGCTTCTGCCATGCCTCCCTTCTGTTTCACCCACAGAAACAAACCATAGAACATTCAAAACAACATACATTTTAACACATGTCACACAACATTTACACACAAATAATCAACATCATTACATTACCTTCCTTCCTCCCGAAATTATTTTTAATTCTCTCTGTCCAGAGTGAATTAAAAATAATGCCGTTAGCAAGACATTATATAATCTTATACATTTCACATATACATTTATACTTACACAACTATATACAAACCATATCCATTCTGTAATCTGAATTTAAGTAACTCTCGATAAAGAGTCAGCTACTACATTCGATTTGCCTTTCACATGCACTACCTTAAAATCGTAGTCTTGCAAGAGTAAACTCCATCTTAAGAGTTTGTTGTTAGTACCCTTAACATTACTCAGCCATTTTAATGGCGCATGATCCGTCTGCAAAACAAACTTCCTGCCCCACAGATATGGTCTCAGTTTTTGAATCGACCACACTATGGCGAGACATTCTTTCTCGATGGTAGAAAGACTACTTTCTCTCGGCAATAGCTTTTTACTTAAAAACATTACAGGATGCTTTTCCCCATCCTCGTCAGCTTGACTTAAAACCGCTCCCAAACCTGTTTCTGATGCGTCGCACGTTAATATAAATGGACGATCAAAATCTGGAGCTTTCAACACTGACTGTGATGTTATGGTCTGTTTTAACTTGTCCATTGACTCCTGACATTGTGGTGTCCACACTACAACATTTGGACATGCCTTCTTGGTTAAGCCTGTCAATGGAGTCGCCAATTCGCTAAAATTTGGGATAAACCTTCGATAATAACTGGCTAATCCCAAAAAGGACCGAACCTGTTTTTTGGTTTTGGGTATCGGCCACTTGTGTATCGCCTCCACCTTAGTAGGTTCTGGACCAATCATACCACTTCCCACCATGTGTCCTAGGTACTTGGACATTCGATTCCCTAAACGACACTTGGGTGCTTTTACTGTTAACCCTGCTTCTTTCAGTCGAAACAGCACCTGGTCTAGATGTTGTAGGTGTTCTTCCCAGGTATTGCTAAATACACCTATGTCGTCCATGTATGCCACACAGAAGTTACTCATACCCGAGTATCTTATCTACTAATCGTTGGAAAGTGGCTGGGCTGTTTTTAAGTCCAAATGGTAAGACATTGAACTGATGTAACCCTTTATGGGTTCTAAAGGCCGTTTTCTCCCGGTCTCTGGGATCCATTGGTATCTGCCAAAAACCCTTGGTGAGATCTAGGCTACTGATGATGTAATTGGCTCTCCCCATTTTTTTTTCTAACAGGTCGTCTAACCTTGGCATAGGGTATGTATCGGTTTGCGTCACCTCGTTTAACCGTCTATAATCAACACAAAACCTTATTGTGTTGTCTGGTTTTTGAACTAACACGACGGGTGATGCCCAAGGACTACTGGATGGTTCTATAATCCCCATATCCAGCATTTCCTGAACTTCTCTATCAACACACTCCACGAGTTTCCCTGTGACTCGATAGGGAGTAGACGCAATGGGTAAGGCGTCTCCTGTTATAATTTGATGTTGCACCCCTTCTACTCTTCCCGGTAATCCGAAAACAAATTTTTATACTTATGGAGCAGTTCTCTAAGTTGCTCCTGCTGTTTGCAAGTCAGCCCTTCATCAAGCTTTACCTGACTCACACTCTTGTCAGCCTTCCTATTCCCTTCCCAGAAATGAAACGATCCATTTACACCTTCATTAACTATTATACATACATCTACTGATCTTTCAACATAAGGTTTAAGCGAGTTAACATGCACCAGTTTTTCCAGTCCTGATTGTAATTCTTGTATCAAGTAGTTAACTCTGCTGGCACGCTTAACAACTGTCCATGGTCCTGTCCATTTCAATTGAAGTTTGTTGACTCTTTCCGGGATCAAATATAGTACTTTATCACCAACGTCGAAGGATCTCTCTCGGGCTGATTGATCATACCAGGTCTTCTGTTTCTGCTGTGCTGCTGCAAGGTTGTCTTGAGCGATAACTCTTGCCATCTCCATCGTCTCCCGTAAACTCTGTAGATACCGACTCACTGGAACTGGCTCTGCAACCGAGGAAGTCTCCCAGTGCTCTCTCACTAGATCCAGCGGACCTCTCGCCTTCCTTCCAAAGAGTAACTCGAAAGGGCTGTATCCTGTACTGCCTTGTGGAGTCTCTCTGCATGCAAACAGGAGTTGCTGTAGTTTCTCATCCCAATCGGCTGGATGTTGTTGAGTGTACGCCTTGATCATTCTTACTAAGGTCTTATTTAGGTTTTC
Organism: Anolis apletophallus; assembly: GCA_030556195.1. NCBI lineage: Eukaryota > Metazoa > Chordata > Lepidosauria > Squamata > Anolidae > Anolis > Anolis apletophallus. The sequence continues at coordinate 177,933,693 of JARBWK010000004.1, forward strand.
CACAAGACCATTAGTTTGTGGATGGTAAGCAGACGATGTCAGATGTTTAATTCCACACATCTCCAACAGTCTTTCCATCAGTCTTGACGTAAACTGGGTTCCCAATCCGAAATCAGTTCTTTGGGATATCCTGTTCTTCCCCATATAGACAACAAGGCGTTCGCTACTGTGGTTGTATCAATATTAGTCAACGCCACTGCTTCTGGGTACCTCGTGGCATAGTCCATCAAAGTAAGGATATACCGACGTCCTCTACGACTTGCCTTTGGTAAGGGTCCCACAATATCGATCCCCACACGATAAAATGGTTCTCCAATTAGTGGCATAGGAATTAGGGGAACCTTGGTCTTGTCTTTTCCTGTTCCGACACGCTGACATGTATCACACGATTGACAAAACTCTTTAATGTGCTGATACATATTGGGCCAAAAGAAATTTCTGGTGATGCGCTGTGTGGTGCGTCGAATTCCCATATGGCCACCTTGTGTGCTTGCGTGTGCCAAATTCATAAGTTGTTCCCTATAAGCTTGGGGCACAACTATTTGTGTACAAGAACTAGTTCCTCCTGGAGACTTTACACACATGGTCTCTCTATACAACACTCGTCCTTTAACTACAAATCTTGAAGGATTTTCTTTTGATAAGACTTTCGTCTCATCCTGAGCCGCAGTAAATAAAGATCTCAGTGTTTCATCTGCCTTTTGCTCATTAGCAATATCCTCTTCTCCTGCTCCTGTTTTCACTAACTCTATTATATTTGAACTTGTCTCAGGATTTTCTTCAGGGATAATATCAACTGGTAAACAAGAAACATCTTGCTGTTTAACTGGACCTTCAGTTAACTCATCATCTCTTGTTAAATACTTGATCTTCCTTACAATATCATTCCCCAGCAGACAATCAAAAGGAATGTCCTCATATATTGCAAAATCCCAAAATCCTTTCCAATTCTTATATTGATTGGCAAAGACACAACGTCGCACAACACTGCCCCTACTCCTTTTAGTCTAAGCTGAGACACAGGTTTTCTGAATGCCTCTGGCACATGTTCAGGGCGAATCACACAGACCTCCGATCCGGTGTCTCTCCATCCTAATATTTCGTTTTGACCTACTTGAAGTGGTTCAAAGTAGTCATCTCTATCTGTGTCCAACATAACAAAAAGGCATTGTTTTTCTAAGGGATTATGTACTTGCATTGGGTCCGAAGAACTCTTTCCTTTATTAGACTCAAGCCCCATCTCAAAACTCTTTACTAATATTGGAGTTATACATAAGGAAGATTTTTCCTTGCAATGTAGATACCATTGTGCTTTCATATGTCCAAACTTGCCGCATGAAAAACACATTCTCTTAGCCATATCAAAGCTTGACGATTTCCACTACTGAGGGAGCCATCTCTGAGGTCATTTTTCTCCTCAGGCCTTCTGTAACGAGCGTACTCTCCTGCAGCATTTTTAGCCTCTTGATACTGTGGCAACACTTTGTTGGTTTCTTGAAACAATGTTTCTCCACTGGTTTGTAGCCTTCAGCCTTACAAACTCCTTCTCTCAATGTCACCATCTTATCCACCATAAGAGCTGCTTGACTGGGTGTTTCAGGATTCCTTTCTTGAACTAACCATTTATACTCTGAGGGAACATTTTGATAAAACTGTTCCAGGATCATCAGATCCCTAAGTTGCTGAAAACTGGTAATTTGAGCACCTTTTAACCAACTATCGAAATACTGGCTTTGCTTTGATGCTAGCTGACAGAAACTTTCGGTTTTCTCCTTTTTCAAGGACCTGAACTTAACTCTGTAATGTTCTGGCGTCAACTGAAGCTTCTGTTGGACCTGTTGTTTAAACTTCTGGTAAACCTTGTGGTCCTGTTCTGCCATATCGCTATAAATCTCCAGCAACTGTCCGCAGATCTGTGGTCGTAAATATGTCATCCATCTCTCCTCTTCAATTTCAAAATCATAGCAACATCTTTCAAAAGAAACCAAAAATTTCTCCACACTATCCCTTTTACATACTTCGGGAATCTCCTCAGGAGTTGGTCTATAGAACCTTCTGCCTGCACCTCTTGAACTGGCCTGGCACGCTGAGAGGCATTCCCTCTCTCAGACTCCAACCTGGCTATTTCTCTTGCAACTCTCTCTCCTTTTCTCTCTCTTCTCTTTCCTTCTCTTCTCTTTCTCTTTGCATCTCTCTCTCCTTCTCTTCTCTTTCTCTTGCATCTCTCTCTCCTTTTCTTTCTCTTCTCTTTGCATCTCAAGTTTCATCACCTCAAGCCTAAACCGGTATTCTCCAGACATTTTACTTGACTCTGATTCTGAAATTTCAGAGTCTTCTCCTTCCTGCAGAACCTCAGGCTGCCCTGCTTCCTCCAAAGCCCTCGTTTGTCTCCTGGTGGTCATTTTGCCGAACTTTTACCTCAGAACTTTAAACTAAACTATTAAAGTTCCTACTACCACACGACTTTGGTCAGTAAACTGAGAAATTAAACAAATTCCTCTGGTAGCCTTGCTTTCGCACTGGATCAGTTTTCTTACACGATCCCACCGCTCTGCCGCCAATATGCGGTGAAGCTACGTTCAAATCAACCGGCTGGACAGGGTGGACCCTCTCTTAAAGATCCCACCGCTGCCGCCAATATGTGACCACTCCACTTCTTGACCGGCCTCAGACTGGACAATCTTTCTATGTCCACACTGCTGACCTCCAATCCAAGGAAACCTCGCAGTTACCTCAGCAACTTCACGTTTATTGGCAGGGTACTGTCTCACCCCTTCACCATTTAACTGACTGGAGTTTTAAAACTTCTCAGTGACCACTTGACCACGCTGCCACCATTTATCCGGCTGACCACTGACTTTGAGGGCCACCACCAATAAAAGAATCAGGAGAGGTGTTTTCCTTTTAAGATGCAAACAATTTATTTTGACACAAATGGGTACAATCTTGGTTGGTTTCAAACTTCCTTAGAGGCACAACTTTTCTGTTACATAACACACAGGGGACCTATTATAGGGTTTCCACTAAACCTCTATAAACCCCTGCAACTTTAACTAGGGTCTCTATACCCTTTAACTGGACTGCTCACTAGCAGACCTTAAGACACACACTAACACTGGACCGTTCTCTTTCAGTCCTTAGGACACTCTCAACTAGAACATAACTCCTCCCCCTCTCATTTGGCAGTTGGCTTCCCGCTCTTTTCCAACTGTAGAATTCAAACCTGAACATTCTACTAGCCTCTAGCCCTGGTTGCCATGGCGACAGCTCTTCTAAGCTTCTGCCATGCCTCCCTTCTGTTTCACCCACAGAAACAAACCATAGAACATTCAAAACAACATACATTTTAACACATGTCACACAACATTTACACACAAATAATCAACATCATTACATCACATTCAGACAGCAGAAACCAGGAAATAAAACATATTCATAGATGTCCTTCGGGACACCTGACTTACAAATCATGTTGTTTTGTATGATGATGAGCATGGAGGATCACATGAGCTCAAGTACAAACAACAGTCGAAACACTTGCACAGAGTGAGAAGGATCACTGGGGTAGATAGTAGGCATGAGAAAAATGAAACGGAAATTAAAAGGATTCGTAAGAGATTCGTATGTAATGGGACTTTTGAGCTTTTACGGATCGCTGCCGCAAACCCGGAAGTAGACTTCCTTTTACGGTCCTTGAGGCCAACAATTTGCGTTATGATCGTAATAAATTCTTAATTCTTAATTAATTAATTACTGTACTACGTACTCACTTCTCCCTGTCTTATCCCCCTCATTTCCTTCCCGCCTTCATTCAGCTTCTTCTTTTTCCCGCATTTCTATGGGGAACTGGAAGTGACGCTGCTGCTAGGTAGGCAATGCATTCTGGAAAGTGTAGTCCTCCACGCTTTCCCCCCCTCCTTCTCTTCCCCGTTGCTCTGCTGCCATGCCCCATCGCAGGGGCCAGCTTCACACACACACACACGCGCGCTTCTCCTCCTCTCTCTCCCTGCGCTCTCTCAGATGCTTCTCTTCCCCGTTGCTCTGCCATGCCCCATCGCAGGGGCCAACTTCAGCCCTCCAGGTACGTGTTTTGGACTTCAACTCCCACCATTCGTCACAGCCTCAGGCCTCTTCCTTTTCCTCTCAGCCTGGGCAAACTTGGGCCCTCGCTCCCTCAGGATCGGGGTGAGAGAGAGGCAGCAAGGAGCGAGGGGGGGCCTCCTCCTCCTTTTTTTGCTGCTTCCAAGAATAGAATACCCCCTCCCTCCTTCCCTCCCTCCTTCCTATTTGGAGAGTCCCATCTAGAATTCAGTGTGGTTTATTCAAGTTTTGGCCTACAACTCCCAGAAATCCCAGCCAATTTACCAGCTGTTAGGATTTCTGGGAGTTGTAGGCAAAACCATCTGAATGCGCATGCTCTGGCATACGAATTACTACCCAATTTCGTTAGTACTTAAGTTACATTTTAGAAATTTTTGGGAAATTTTTTGTAAGTCTTTCTTTTACTAATCAAAAAAATCCCCCCCCCCCATTTGATTTTAGAATCGCCATTTTTGGATTCGAAACCATGCCTAGTAGATAGTAGTACAGGCATGCATAACCTGTGGCCTCCCAGGCGTTTGGGAACCCAACTCTCAGACGCCCTAGTCAGCTTGTCCAGTGGTGTCACGACCTGGCCTTTGGGACCTTGGGGCAGGGTGGACCTTTCAATTTTAGACCCCACCTCTACCATCAAAATGTCACAACCTGGGCTTTTTGACCACTTGTTTCGGTGATGCTGCCACCACTCTATACATAGAGAAATCTTTCTTAAACTGCTAGCCACAATCCCCTTAAACCAGGGGTGCTCACACTTTTTCAGCATGCGAGCTGCTCTTAAAGCAACCAAGTCCAAAAGATCTACCTGCCCCCGCTGCCGTGCGTGCTCCTGCTGCTGTTTTCCACCCGCGCAGCGCTTCTTCTGCCTGCGGGCCATTAGAGGAAGGAGAAAGCACAAGGCGGGGCATCCAGGGGGAGCGCTCCGCCCTACCTGTCTCGCTGGCAACGGAGGCTGCACAGCTGCTTCTGGACTAGAGAGAGCCAGGGCACTCCCTCCAGAGGCCCCGCCTCGTGCTTCCTTTTTCCTGCAATGCCTTGCAGGCAAAAGCACCGAAAGAGTGGAAGCCAGCAGCAGGAGCGTGCTTGCGCGCAGGGTGTGCACGCGCATGGCAGGAGCGCCCCATCCGGCTGGTGAGGCCCAAAGATCACCTGGAAGAGGGCTGAAGATCTACTAGTAGCTCCCGAGCTACCTAATGAGCACCCCTGCCTTAAACTATAGTCCTGGCTGGCACCTGGCTTCCACCCAAACTGGGAGGAGACTTTAATTTGTTTGGACCCTTTTGAACCCCCAAAACTGGAATCAATGGTCCCTGAGGCAATGGGTAGAATCTTATGAGGATAAAGCAATTCCTGAGGCTTTTCTTTTAAAAGATGAACAGAGAAATGTTTATTAGTAGAACAACTTTCCTGAGAAAGGCACAGAGCATAATGGTTACAGTAAAACTTGAAAATAGCGTAACGGTTGCTTGGCAGAAGTATCTCCTAAACTTCCAAACTTGGCTCTTAAACGACCTTCCTCACAGTGACAGCTTCCCTGAATACTGTGAGCGTCCACAACCTGGAACCGCTAGCCACTCAAAGTTCCCTTGGTTGTCTGAACCTGCTAACGAACTCCTGCTCTAAGGGTCTCCTGTTAGCTCTCAGTCCCAGAGCCCACCTCTATCTCTATACCCTCTAGAGATTGCAAGGCTTCCTGACTGACTGTCACAAGTCAGCACTACTGGCTCTCACGCTCTCTCAGCTTCACCAGTATTCCCTTCTGACACTAAGCGCTGTCAGCTTCCCTGATCCTTAGCTCAGACAATCACTGGATGCTTCTGCTACAGAGCACAGACTGCTTCAGACCCTCTGTTTAGGCTTTGACGTAACTTTCAGACAGGATTTTCTCCTCCTAACCAGCTCGGCTCCTCCCCCTCAACTCAATGGCCAATCCCCAGGGACATAGTGTATCTAGACAGAGGAGCTCTAAAACCACTCCCCCCTTCTCTCACAATACCTTCTTATAATGGCTGCCCTGTGGAAACCCTCTCAAGATGGATGCCAAGCTGTTTACCCAGGCTGACCTCACAGGCTTTGGCCTAGTCAAAAATGGGTGAGTCCTTACAAGTGGTCAGTCCAAAACACCTGGAGGGCAGCAGATTGTACTCTAGAAGGACCCGTTCCCTGAACTAACAGAAACCCTTAAGCTTCTTCTAGGGACACTGGACAACAGGGACCACGCTCTTCCCAGGACCAATTCACAAATGCAAGTAATCCCCTATTTAAGAGTGATCAATACCACCAAGATTACTTGCAAGAATTAACCGTGGTGACTTACAGGAAAGCCTTTGCAGCCTTGCGGTTTCAGACAATGCCTTCAGCATGACTGGAGGGAAAATAGAGAGCAGGGGTCGGGAACCTTTTTGACTCAGAGAGTCATGGAAGCAAAATATTTGGAAATTTATTTCAGCGCCAAGGGCCCATTGTATAAGGCCTCATCTAAAACTAGGAAGTCAGGACCCATGGAAGCCAATTGCCTATTCTTTCTGATCTGTCCATGGCTTCCAGCCTCGCCTGAAACACATAGCCACTCCTTGCATAGTGATGGGCCGGCACCATTATCTCAGGACAACTTGCTGGACTCCTTCCTGTCCAACATTTTTGTGGGCTCAGTTTCCACAGTGTGATTTTTAGAATATAAGTTCAAACAAAATTACATTTTACCAATCTATGAATCAGACCCGAGTTCTCCAGTGCGCCATGATCGCTTGATAGCACCTGCACATCTATGCTAGTTGAACAGTGTAGAAAAGCTATCAAAACTGTAATTTCTTTACAAACAGGGCTTCATTTCACCTTTGGACCTTTGGAGTTTTATGTGGATAGTCACTGTACACAAGCAGGCCCGGATTCGGTTCTTCAACTGCCCGAGGCCAAGACGCCCTGCGCCGCCCCCTAGGACGCGGAAAGCCACGCCCTCCAGGGGGCAGAAAGCCACGCCCCCAGGGCACTGCTGCGTATGTGCGGCAGTAGCCCCGGCCGTGCGGCTTCGTCGCCTCCTCCTCCTGCGACCGGAAGGAGGGCCCGAGGAGGGGGACAGAAGCCGCACGGCCCCACGGCTTCCGTCCACCTCGCACCTTCCTTTCGGTCGTGGGAGGAGGAGGAGGAGGAGGTGGACGGAAGCCCCACAAGCAGTGCCGCACGACTTCCGTCCACCTCCTCCTCCTGCAACCAAAAGGAAGGCGCGAGGAGGATGAAGGGAAGTCCCGTCCTCCTCCTGGCCGCCTGGCCCGCCCCTTGCAAAGGAAGGAGGCGGCCAGGAGGAGGAGGAGGAAGGGAAGCCCGCTGGCAGGCGTGCGTGCGCATGCATACATTCCCGCTGGCGGGGCGGGGCTTCCCTTCCTCCTCCTCGCCGCCTCCTTCCTTTGCAAGGGGGCGGCCCAGGCGAGGGAGGGCACCATTCCACCTCCGCCCCCTCACAGCACTCTCCCCCGCCCTCTCCCGAGGTATGATGACTCTCTCGGGAGAGGGCAGGGGGGGGGGAAGTGCTGCGAGAGGGTGTTTTTTTAAAAAAAAATTTAATGTTTTCGGGGGGGTCGAATGCGCTGCCCCCCAAAACCTGCCGCCTGAGGCCATGGTCTAGTCTGGCCTTATGGGTAATCCGGGTCTGTACACAAAAATATTTCTATGGTTGTAACTGAACTATAAAATAAATTATTCTAAAGGCATTTTATTTATTATCTTTATGGCATCAGAAAAAAAGTGGTTCCTTTTCACTCATAATTTGTTAAAGGAAGAGGTGGAGTTATATACTAGGAAAACTCATTCCCAAGACATGTGTCTGGTGGCTTGGATAATCAAAGGGTTACGGTCACTCAGTACCTAGAGAGGCCGGACCAGGGCAACACCTCCGGTCAAGGAATGTCATATCCGTGGGTGGTACCTCTGGTAAGGAGTCTGTTAAAAGCAGTAACCATGTGGTTGAACATTCCCTTTTCCACCGATCTCCTGCTGTAACTGTCTGATCTGCAAGCAGTTGTAAATGGCTGCAACACAGTAGGCCACCAAGGGCTCTCTTGGCTGAGAGACAGTGGTTCAGTGTGTTGTTAATTTAGAGCAGGGCTGTCCAACTGGTGGCCCTGGGGCCGTACACGGCCCCCCAGCCCCTTTCCTGCGGCCCCCTCATCTTTTTAATAAAAAATAAAAAATAGGAAAATAAATTAAATAATAAAAATTAAAAAAATTACCCACTTCTGGGTTCCGGAGGAAGTCTCACGAGACTACGCCAGCCACGCGGGATCTCGCTTTGAGAGCGAAATCCCATGTACCTGGCGTAGTCTCACGATAGTTAATACAGTTGCCGAAATCTCGGGATTCAGCGGCTATGCCAGGGTGAGGCCGTATAAGGCCAAGGCGAGGCCTGCGAGGAGCTCTGCCTGGGCCTGCTCCAGCTCCTGGCTGCCCTGCTCAGCGCCAGCGAGGGCCCGGCCCCGGTTCCCTTCCTGCCTGAGGCCTCCGCCACCTTCCGCGCCGGCCTCCCGGACCCCTTCCTGCCCGCACAGAGGCAGGCCTGCAACGCCATCGCCGCCTCCGTCCGCGCCTCCCCAGGTAATGAACCCACAGCCTCAGGGGTTGGGAGGGTTCCCCCAGGCAGGAAGCATTAATTATATTTTATTAATGTATTTATATTCCCTCCCTGGAGCTGGGGGAGGGGGCGGAGCTGGGGAGGGGGCGGAGCCTGGGAGGGGGCGGAGCCAGGGGCGGAGGCAGACCCTTTGGCCCCCCAGGTGATCAGTGACCGGAATTCCGGCCACAGGTCCGGTAGAAGTTGGACAGCCCTGATTTAGTGAAAGCACAGAGGCAGAGGGAAAGAGCAGCAGAGAAGCGCAGCGGAGGCATGCATGTTACAGGTGGCTGCCTGTGACTATAAATAGCAGGGGAACCCAAGTGCTACCATTTTCGGGGACCCCTCACATGCTTCTTTTATATATATACTAGCTTGGGGACCCGGTGGTGCCCGGGTTATTTGAGAGAGGCATTGTGCGCCAAGGTAGGTCTTTATCAGTTATTTATATGGCTCGCAGTGGTCTTAAGAAGTTAGGGAAGGTACTGTTGTAGCAACATATAGGCGAGATCATATCAAGAGAGATCCCTTCTGGAGGCAAAAAAGGACGACTTTATTTCCAGGTGGGACTTTGGTGTGGAGTTGTGTCCAAAAGCAACCAGAGTCCTGATAAAGGCATTGACTCTGCCTTATATACACTCCAAATGCAGGCAAACAAAGAAACATACTTCTACATACATAGCATCATCATTGCATCATTTCAGCATCATAGGAATATCAAGTTCTGTCTTTCAACATACAAGAGGCATGTCTTAGCCTCCTTCTCTAAAGAGCAGCTTGCATCCATCATGAGGCCTACTTCAACCTGTCAAGAGGAGGGAGATCGGTTAAGGCAGAGCCTGGGCGATGCTGTACCACTCTCTCCGGAATGTATAGATAACGAGCCTCCCTTCTCTTCCCCCTTTCAACACAGGTCTCCTTTTTAGCATTCCTTCTGTCCTGCAGCTTCAACTTTCTTGATACAGAGAGAACTTGATTTTACTGACATTTCATTACTTCTAAAAATACAAACAATGTGTATAAATATATATTTCCAATATGTATATCATGTCTTCATCACTGTGAGTCCCATCGTCCATGGTTCATCATCCTCCAAACAGTACCAGGATGTAGAGTGGCTCATGGGGGCTCTGTGTGCCAAGTTTGGTCTTGATCACTCATTGGATGAGGGCCACAGCGGTCTCGGGAAGTGAGTGAAGGTACTTCAAGCCCCATCATCCATGGTCCGCATTCCCCACGTAGAATGCATTGCAATGGTCTATTCAGGATGTAACAAGAGTGTGGACCACTCTGGTCAAGTCTGACTTCTCAAGGTATGGGTGCAACTGGTGCACAAGTTTTAATTGTCCAAACTACACCAGGATGTAGAGTGGCTCATGGGGATTCTGTGTGCCAAGTTTGGTCTTGATCACTCATTGGATGAGGGTCACAGCGGTCTCGGGAAGTGAGTGAAGGTACTTTAAGTCCCATCATCCATGGTCCGTTCTCCCCCAAACCTCACCAGGATGTAGAGTGGGTCATGGGGGTTCTGTGTGCCAAGTTTGGTCTTGATCATTCATTGGATGAGGGTCACAGCGGTCTCGGGAAGTGAGTGAAGGTACTTTAAGTCCCATCATCCATGGTCCGTTCTCCCCCAAACCTCACCAGGATGTAGAGTGGGTCATGGGGGTTCTGTGTGCCAAGTTTGGTCTTGATCCCCCAAACCTCACCAGGATGTAGAGTGGGTCATGGGGGTTCTGTGTGCCAAGTTTGGTCTTGATCACTCATTGGATGAGGGTCACAGCGGTCTCGGGAAGTGAGTGAAGGTACTTCAAGCCCCATCATCCATGGTCCGCATTCCCCACGTAGAATGCATTGCAATAGTCTACTCAGGATGACACTCATTGGATGAGGGTCGCAGCGGTCTCGGGAAGTGAGTGAAGGTACTTTAAGTCCCATCATCCATGGTTCGTTCTCCCCCAAACCTCACCAGGATGTAGAGAGGGTCATGGGGCTCTGTGTGCCAAGTTTGGTCTTGATCTCTCATTAGTAGGGGCCACAGTGGTCTGTGGTTGCCCAAGCGATTTAAAGTACTACAAATCCCATAATACATAATCCACCTGCCCCAAACCACACCAGGATGTAAAGTTGGTCATGGGGGTTACGTGTGCCAAGTTTGGTCCAGGTCTGTCATTCGTGGGGGTCGTAATGGCAAGCGGAAGTGTCAGCCAATCAGAAAGCTGCCACATACCCAAAACATACATACAAACACTGAGAGAGAGATTTTGTTTTTTTTCGTTCTCCTGTGTTCATCCCCCTCTGCCTTTAAGAATATTGCCTACCTAAACAGGCCCTGTTGTTGTCTTTTTTCCTCTATTCCCATGGTGTGTTACTATTTTTGCATGCCAATTGTAGCTTATTTTATTGATGCTGTATTTTAGTGCTTTATAGTGTCTGTTTTGCAAGCCACCCTGAATACCCTATTCGGTAGAAAGATAGCACATCACTGAAATAAATAAAATACCCCAAAACACACTGGAAACGAGCAGGTTCATTTAGGCCGAAGGTGAGGCAGTGCCCTCTCTCTGCTAGGCCAGGGATTTGATTTATCCAGAGGCCATCTTCTGCAGTTGAGTTCACGGTAATGGGCTTGGCCGACTTACCGGCCAAGCAGGTTGCGGGGCAGGGTTGCCCTCGCCGCCATCTGGGGGAGAGAAGGGGCTTCTTCTTCCCAGAAGCCCCTGGGGGGGCGGGAAGGTTTCTCGCCACCTACGCCGGCCGGCCAATGATGTCGCTGGCCCCACCCCACCCCCTCTGTGTGCCGACTGGCCTGCACTTCCGCCTGGGCAGCCTATTTAAGGCCGCCGGGGCTGCCCAGGCTGCACGTCGGGCCAACTCTGTTTTTCCTCCCACCCTCCCTTCTTATAGCATTGCTTGTTGGTGTCCATTTTGTTCATTCTTCATGTCATTGTTGCAGTGTTCATGGTTATGCGTTATATTGTTCTTTGTCACAACTCCATGTTTGGCGTATGGCAGACCTGTCCAACAGGCGGCCCGGGGGCCGCACACAGCCCTCCAGCCCCTTGGATCCGGCCCTCCTACCCTCCTGCAAGAAATCAGCTGGGTTTTTTAAAAAAAATTGAAAAATTGTAGCGGCGGCACAGCTGTCCGCCATTACCTGTCCTGGCTCTTCAGCAGACAGGAATGAGGACAGGAAATGACGCCGTGGAGCCAAAGGACTACAAGTCCCAGCTTCCCCTCCGCGGTGCCATTTCCTTTGAGACTAGAAGTACTCTTCTGCTGTGTCTTCGGCTCCTGCCTCTGTGTCTTCGCCTCTCTCGTGGTCCGGCTCCTGGATCCTCATTGGAAGAGAGGAGCCGGACCAGAGCAAGGCTGTGTGGAGCTCCATTTGGGCAGCGGTCGTTTGGGAAGGATACCGAACTAAGGTAGGCTGAAACAGAGGGCTGTTTTGCTGGGGTGGGCTCCTTCCTTCCTTCCTTCCTTCCTTCCTTCCTTCCTTCCTTCCTTCCTTCCTTCCTTTTTTCTTGCTTTTATTCTATTTTTATTTTATTTTATTTTATTTATTTTATTTTATTCTTGCATTTATTCCTCCCTCATTTCTTCCCTCTATCCATCTTCCTTCCTTCCTGTCTTCCTTTCTTTTATTCTTTTATTTTATTTTTATTTACTTTCACACTGCGGCCCCCCAGGTGATCAGTGACCGGAATTCCGGCCCTTGGGCCGGTAGAAGTTGGACAGCCCTGGCGTATGGCATGGCCCCTGGATCAGGCTGGCTTATCGCCCCTTGCTTATAAGGGGGGATAATGCCCTGGCCCCCTGGGGTGCCGAGTTTCCATGGACAGGCATTGGGCCGCTCGCATCCCAGGCTTGCAAACGCCTTTGGACATTCATGGGGGCTGTCCTACCCTGATCCAGGACCCATGCGTGGCCGCCAACCCTTTATTCCTGTTTTCATTAAATGAGTTGCGGCCATTTTCATCCAACCACCTGTGTCTGTGTTATTGTTCTTGGCGCGAGGTGTGTCACCCTTGCACACGCAATGTGCTAATACAAATATGACATTTTGTTTGCGAATGAAAACACAAGTTACGATCTGTGTTAAAAATGGGTCACGTCACAAGAAACAAACGTAAAGTGTTTGCTCAAGCTTGGCACATTTTTATTAGCCAAATGGAATATGTCCCTAATAAAAATCCCCCCCCCCTCCCATTCTGCTAATTTGAGTCCTTAGAAACGTATCAAATGGAACTTTTAAAAAAATAACTAAGATGCTGTAATAGAACAGGTTTTTTTAATATAGGTTTTCTTACTGTTCCAAGGAAATATGAAGGCATTGCCTTAGGTCAGTGGTTCTCAACCTTTCCTATGTCGTGACCCCTAAATACAGTTCCTCATGTTGTAGTGACCCCCAACTATATTTTTATTGCTACGTCATAACTGTGTTGGCAAGCGCGCGAGGGAAAGAGGGATGGAAGCACATGCCCAGGGGCCGGTGGATGTGCTCCCAGGACCTGTCCCCCCCCCCCCCCCGGATGGCCTCGGCCATGTGGGGAGCCTGTGCGCTTGCCCTTCACCCCCTCCGAAGCTGGCGGGGCGAGCGGCATGCTTTCTCCCACGCGTGCCTTTGCCTCCAAGCCCCTCCTCACTACGCCTCCTTGATAGCGTCCGCAAGTTCATGCCCGGCACAATTATTCAGAATAATTCTGTCTTTGGCGATGGTCCCTACCATCCCAATAAATGACAATCAGGCCCTCAGTGCCTGGCTGTTTGGATTGCACTCAAGCCAGCAGCCATTTTGGAGAGGCAGAGGGGGCGGGGCCAACCAAGGTGGCTTTGCGACCCCCAGAAAATGTTCCCGTGACCCCCTTGAGGGTCGCGACCCCCAGGTTGAGAACCACTGCCTTAGGTTAAACACCAATACTGGACATTATAGTAATCATTTGTGCATTTAAATTATATTGCACAAATAAAGAAAATGGGCTGCTACCCAAAATCATCCTTGGCTCCAGAGAGAAACCATTAGAACGAAAATTAAATATATCGATAGACATTTCTGCCCAGTTATTTATGTGAATTTTTCTCTATTTGATACTGCTCACAACAGAAGTAAATAAACCATTCCATAAGTAAGGTAATTAAATGAAAATGAAGGTGTGCTCAGCCATCTGTCCCAGAAAAAGGATGAGCCATCACGGCTGAGGGAAAGGAAATGCGCTTTTTCCCCCCTTTGAAACACGCAGAGAATTCAGAGCATCATATAAATATTATATGGTATGTTTGCAGAGTATACTAAATCACATCAGCACAAGCACTGATTTCCACAGTAAGAACATCACAAAATCCAGGCCCATGTATGAGAAATGGTGACTTATATTATATCTATTTGCATCTAAGAGCTTATTTCATGTATTTTGAACATGAGATTATAACTCTGGGGACTTGCTAGAAGGCCCATCTACACAGCACCTAAAACAGAGGATTTCACGAGTTAAAGGGGGGGGGGGGCTGCATAATGCTAGCGGGACATCCACACTGATTTCCTGCAATGGACAAAAAACATGATCTAGCACACTGATTCTCAACCAGTGTGCTGCAGAACACTAGTGTGCTGTGAGAGAGCATCAGGTGTGCCGTGGGAAATTATTTTCGAACTTCATTCATATATAAACTATAAGGCGCACCTGTCCCTTTAAGAAATGGAACCATAGCACTTTCGCGTCACCTAAGAAGTGACGCGAGAGTGCTATGGTCGCGCCATCTTGGATTCGCTCAGATGCGGCTAAGTAAACAAAGTTAGAGTTAGTGCTGCAGCTGCGCGTCAAGTGACAGTGGCAATTTGGGATCACAGCAAGACAAGCGAGTGGCAGTGAGGGAGAAGTTTTTGAGAAGGGAAAATGCAAATGGCGAACAGGGCCCTGGACAAAATTATGACACAGGTGAAGGCCCTAATATGAGTGGTGGACAAAGGCCCAGGTTTCACACTAAGTGAGTGTATAAATACATTTAAAAACATATTAACTATATGTATTACTGTGTTAGAGTGCCATTTTCTGTCATTTTGGTTGGTGGTGTGCCCCAGGATTTTGGAAATGTAAAAAATGTGCCGCGGTTCAAAAAAGATTGAAAATCACTGATTATCAAAGTGGGCGGTACCACCCCCTGGTGGGCGGTGAGGCGATCCAAGGGGGTGGTGGGAGGCTCAGGGGAATTTGGGGGGCGGTGAACCCCTTTAAGGGGGCGGTGAACGATTGGCCATTTAAGAGGGGTCGCACGGCCCTCTTCTTTGGCCCTCCCCCTTCGCTTTAACCTGCATTCTAGATATTTGGATTAGAATTCGTAAGAGTAGCAAAATTATTTATGAAGTAGCAACGAAAATATGGTTGGGGGGTCATCACAACATGAAGAACCTTATTTGGGGGTCATGGCATTAGAAAGGTTGAGAACCACTGCATTAATACATATATCTATCTGTTTAACTGCTATTTTAAAAAATTTAAAAAATTCTAGGGGGGCAGTGAGTAAATTTTTCTTCTGCTTTCAGGGCCTAAAAATGGGCTTTAAAAGGATGGACGTTGCAAGCTATGGCCCTGAAGGTAGAGAAAAGCCATCCCACATGCAGGGAGACCTGGAATATCATTAAGAATTAGTGCTAGACTCAAAAATAGTGAACCAAACAAGATTTATTGAATAACAACCAGTAAAAATGCTGGTGGCCCAAAATGCTTAGTTGGTTGCAAAGGGAAGTTCTTGAAAAAGGATTGCAATCACTTGCCTCTTTGTTTGCAGAGTGATGGTTCCTCTCTTTGATCCCAGGTATCCTATTGCTCCATGGTTTTTGTAGGCCCACGAAGTCCTGTAGAAGCCCCAAAATCCACAGTCTATGTTGAGGACAGATCCTCCTTTGTACTGCAGGCTTCGGTTAAGAGCGAAGGTTAGGCTTAGTAGGTGAACTAATATGTTTTGTCGCAGCAATGGCTTAGATCCCGCCTTGCTATGTCCGTGTGATCTCTGGAATGAGGCCAGAGAGGAAGTCCAGGCTCTCAGGTGACATCTGGAAGAGGAGGAGTCAAGGATGGTGTGGTAATAGATGACACTTCACCCCGTTTACTTTTTTGAACGTGGCAGGGCAGGCTATCCTTCAATCCCACCGCTGCCACCAAATGTGACGATGTCCGGACACACACCGACCACTCCTTATACTTTTTAAAACTGTGTGGCAGGACTGCCATCAATTATCAATGTTTTCCTTTCTTTATTATTATTAATTATTATTATCTTGCTGCCACCATTTGTCAATGCTTGACCACTAGATGTGAGGGTCTTTGTGAATAAACGACTTCCACAAATGTAGTGTTGAAAGTGTTTAACAGTTTATTTTACACAAATGGGCTCAAAGCTTAGGTGGTTTCTAAATAGGCTCCGGAGAGGTACAAACTTGCAATACTAAACAATATAACACTGGGGTTTTCCCCTGATACAGTTACACACAAGTAACTACTTAATACTGGGTTACACTCAACCCTGGGACTAAACTCTGTCCCACACACTTGGGTTTCCCTCAACCCACACACAGAACTGAACTGCACACTGCAGCTCCTACAGGCAGCTTGCAGCTTCAGCAACTGTCAATTCAAAACTAACCTCTGGTCACAGCTGCTGGCCAACTGACATTCTCCAACTGTCAAATTCAAACTGAACATTCTAAAGGCAGAGCGGCCTCTGTTGTCATGGCAACAGCCTCTGCCTAAAGCCTGCTGCTGTGAACATTCTACGGCTCACTCTCTGCAGCTTCCAAAGAATGTCCCTTCTAAATACATAAACAAACATGTGATTAACATATAAATAACCACCTCATCACAGATGGTGACATCAGGTTTGGAGCCAAGACACAACTCCGCCCCTAAGTGCCCACATGGCTGGACAATAGAACAAAGGCCTTGCAGATGAAGGCAACCAAATACAAAATACAGATATAAGACCAGCCCCGTGGGGGCACCACCTGTGCTATGTTGGGCAGGTTGCGCCAGTCTTTGGAGGCACATGAAGGGAATGAAAGTCCTTGTACAGCACAGAAAAATGTCATGGGTAACTTTCTGCCTACTTTGCTTTAATATAAATACATAAAATCCCCTCTAACAAGGAATGGAGTGACCCATAGTTGTGTAAACAAGGTGGGGAGTTAAAAGGAGACACTACGGATATGGTTCATTCCATGGGAACTGAAGGAGTATGGGTCACATTTGACCTCTGGACTTTGGCAAACTGCCCGTGGTGATAAATATCTGCTAAAATAAAATTTAAACCTAGGCTTTATAGCTGTACCCAGCACGCGTTGCTGTGCTGTGCCCTATTTAGGAGATGCGAGAAAGTCTGAGTATGTAAGGGTTGGAATTGATGTTAGTTATGGTCTTGGTGGGGTCATGGCTGTGTCGTTGTGGGTTGTTCTGGTGGGTGGGATGTCGAAGTCCTGTGGAGTTGTCGGTGTGTGGTGTTGCTGGCGTTCTGCAGAGCTTGAGGATATACAATGTTTTTTGTCTTTCCGTCTGCTGTGTTGATGTAGAGGTTGATGCTTGTGTGGGTGGGGTACTTTGGAAGTGAGTGGAGGTACTTGAAATCCTCTGGACTGCAGTTGGATGGAGTGTGGGTCATGGGGGCACTGTGTGCCAAGTTGGGTCTTTATCGGTATTGGTTCTGGGCCACAGTGGTCTGAGGGGAATGAAGGGTTTGAAAGTACTACAAATCCCATAATCCATGGAGGTACATCAAATCCCAAATTCTGGCTACTCAGAAAAAAGGGAGTTTATTTTTCTTGGAACTTTCTACCAATTTCCTTCAGTGGAAAACAATACAGGAAATCTTCACCAAGAAATACAAAATACAAAAAAATGGCTGAAAAACAATTTAACAGAAGAAGGAAAGCAGAACAGAAATGTAATTGCTCGTGAGAGCTGCCTCAAGGGGCAAGGGAAAGCTGAATCCTTCGGTGAGAGAAGTAGGAATACACTGTAATGACTAATACTGAAACGGGTATTAATACAGTGGTAAAAGGCATGGTTGTTGGAGGCAGCCTGTCTGCAGACAGTCTCAGAGTTACAAACATCCAACTTTCAAATGACTATTGCGTGGGCGAGGGTGACACACCTCACGCCAAGAATAATAACTGGGCAGACTTGATCAGTAGTTGAAACATTACTCAAAGGCACATTGGAAGTATGCTCATTTGTCAATTTTGAAATGTATGTAATTTTAGTTACGTACTAAATATACATAATCTTCATTAGCTATCACTTGTGGCTGGGTATAACTGTCTTCCAAGGGTCTATAAGGCCGCTCTGAGTCCCCCTCGGGGGTAGAGAAGAGCGGGGTAGAAATGTTGGAAATATAACTGACTGGGGAAACCTATTGTGGATCTGCAACTTGACTTGACCTTTTCTTTAATTTAATGGAATTATGCATACACATAGACTTTTACATATTTTTGCAATAGGCACAATGAACTCATGGTAAAGTGTGATAGAAGAGAAGGCCAAGTCAAGTTGCCAACAACAATGACTTCCAGGTGGACGGCAGCCCCTACAAGGGTTAGTATCCACAAGACGGGGACCTGCATATATTTATCCATGTCTCCCAAAATACAGCCTCTCTGGGCATTTTTGAGGCTTTCTATAGCAATTATATGCCTGACATCCACAGTAAAGAGCCTTGGGGTCATCTTAGACCTGTTGCTGTCGATGGAAGCTCAGGTCTCCACCGTCAGCAAAACCGCCTTTTTCCATCTGCGGCAGGCTAGACGTCTGGCCCCCTACCTATCCAGAGACGACCTGGCCGTGGTGCTCCAAGCCATGGTCATCTCGAGACTGGACTACTGTAACGCCCTTTACATTGACCTGCCCTTGCCAGTGATCCGGAAACGTAAGCTCGTCCAGAATGCCGCTGCACGACTTCTCACTGGGACCCCAGTGAGGTGTCACATAACACCCATCCTCCAGCAGCTCCACTGGCTTCCGCTCGAGCACCAGATCACCTTCAAGGTGATGGTGTTAACTTTGAAGGCCTTGCGTGGTCTGGGGCCGCTGTATCTGAGGGACCGTCTCTTCCCCTATCAACCCCAGAGGTCACTTCATTCTGACCAACTGAACCTCCTTGAAGTGCTGTCCTTTAAAGCTATCCGTCTTACATCGACTCGGGGCAGAGCCTTTTCTGTAGTAGCGCCGTCAATCTGGAATACCCTTCCAAGTGATGTGTGGGCCTTGCAGGATTTACTATCTTTCCGCAAGGCCTGCAAGACCCACCTTTTCCGGCTAGCCTTTGATTGCTAAGCTAGAAAACCTTACTTTTTAGTCTAATTTAACATGTTGTTTTACTCCTGTTGTGTTTTTATGTGATTGTGAGCCGCTCTGAGCCCTCGGGGAGTGGCGCCGTACAAGTCCAAATTTTATATATATATATATATATATATATATATATATATATATATACACACACACACACACACACACACACACACAGTATATACTGTATACATACACACACACACTTTATTTATATTCCGCTCTTCTCACCCCGAAGGGGACTCAGAGCGGATTACAGAACACATACTTGCAGACAATCACTGCAGTTCAACATATGACATGTAAACATGTGACATTTATCACCGTACAGTACAGTACATACATTTTTACATGTATACATATATGGACAAACAGAGGCAAACTTTCTGGCCACCAGGGGGAGCTGACACACTCCTTATCTCTCTCAGCCTTTCCTTCCAGCGTCCCTTTGTTGTTTCTTCCGCATTTCTCGATTCTTTATGGCCTCATAAATCATTCAAAGTTTTGCCTCCCTACTTTAATGTGGTACCTTTATCTCCTACTTGACAAAAGTAACTGTCTTTCAGGCTGCAAAGGTTGGCAGCAGGCTACACTTAAGATCGAGAACCTACCTCGACCCGGGCAGGCCTCGAACTCATGACCTACTGGTCAGAGAGATCTTATGCAGCTGACACTTAGCCTGCTGCGCCACATTCCTGGTGCTTGTTAGGTATATACATGGTCTTGTGAGGCCAGAGAACCATGTTTTCAAAAAGCCTTGCTATTATTTCTGGTTTTGCATACCCATACAAAGTACTGTGTCCCCTGCAGATCAATTCAGTTAGCTTAACCATGTGTTTCTCTGTAAATTTAGCCTTTTGTCCATAATCATAAATTACGCATTGCGCACATTTAAGCCCACACCGCAAAATACAAGATTCTGGAGCGTGCTGTTCGATCTGTACAAAAGGAAAAGCTTTCCATTCTCAAATAGAGAACTGCCGTCAGAATAAGAAACACCTGCCAGTCAGTCCTATGAGGGACCAGCTTCCTGTCCTCAAGTAAGGGACACACATTAAAAGGGATACCTGTGAGCCTTTATGTCCTCTTTAATGTAATGGAATTCTGCATACACATAGACTTTTACATATATTTTTACAATAGGCACACAATGAACTCATGGTAAAGTGTGACTGAAGCGAAGGCCAAGTCCAGTTGCCAAATAGAAAACTGGCGGAGACCCAGGTAAGCATGGAATCGCCATAGAAGGAAATTTCCTCTATGGGAAGAAGTTCAGATTGCAACAAACTTCAAAGCGTAAGTACTTTTGATTACACGGAGGGCCTTGCACCTCGAGGCTTTCTTTGCAGAACCATTACTGAAGCAGGGAGGGAAAAAGAACAGGTTTAACTGGACAAGTAGTATTCGCAAATCATGGATCTGGGGCAGGTGAGCGGGACGTATACTGATAAATCGGGGACCGCTTTTGCCAGAAGCTTGACAGGAGGAATGCGACAAAAGAAGCTGTTACAGAAAACCGTACTCCCTTTCTCCGGCAGAAATGGCTTAATGTAGAATTAAGTTCCGGAACATTCCTTATCTCTTTTTACAAAAAGGTTCGGTGATTCGTTCTTTAAAATATAGAATAGTGGGCTGCCGCTTTTTTATTTTTCTAACTCTGCTCATGAAGATAATAGAGAGAGAATTTAAAAAGTCACCCAGTTATGTATGTGAATGCAAATTTAAAGCATTTTGTGCATTTGTCGCAATATATACATTCCACAAAGGCACAAAATCCAGCTGATTGCCACCTTATGACAAAAACAGCTTGACAACCATTGTGACATGCCCGGATTACCCATACGGCCAACGCGGCCATGGCCTAGGGGCGCAAGGCGAGGGGGGGGGGCGCAGATCACAGACCAAAAAAACCCAACAAAATTGGTCTGCTCCCCTCTTTCCCCCTTTCTCATGCCCCTCCTCACTCCTTCTCCCAGCAAAGTGTCTGCTCCGTCCCTTCCGTCTCTCGCTCTTGCTCTCTCTCTCTCTCTCTCTCTCTCTCTCTCTTGTGCACGCTCTCTCTCTCACACTCGCGCTCTCTCGCGCACACTCTTTCTCACGTGTGTGTTTTCTCTCGTGCGCGCTCTCTCTCTTGCTCTCTCGTGCGCTCTCTCTCGCACGCGCACACGCTCTCTCTCTCATGCATGCGCTCTCTCTTGCTCTCTCTCACACGCTCTCTCTCGCTCTCTCGTGTGCTCTCTCTCTCGCTCTCTGTCTCGCATGCTCTCTCTCGCGCGCCCGCTCTCTGTCTCCCCCTCTCTCTCTCTCTCTCTCTCGTGCGCGCCTTTGGAGTGAGTTTGCACCCGCTGCGCTCTCCCCAAGCCTCCCGACTCCCGAGGAGACCTTCAGAGCACAGCGGAGCTTTCCAGCCGGTGGGAATGCATGGGGACCTTGGAGGTGGCGGGAGGTTGGCTTAAAGGGGGCGTAATTCCAAACTGTGGCCTAGGGCACAAAGAAGTGTTAATCCGGGCCTGCATTGTGAACAATCCACATGCGCACAGACTATGTTAACACTAATCCTATGTAAAAAATTTTTTGAGTTTGATAGAATCTAACCTTTCACGTTATTAAATATTGGATTGGGACCAAACTAAACTGAGGGCTTTATCGCATGAACCCTCTATTCTGTGATAGGCACACAAGCAGCAGTAGCAGATCTGTATTGGCATGAATGCCCTTGTTCTTGTGCCTCTCTCCATTTGCACAATAGCATCGTTTTGCTGATCCGTGATGCTTGGGACATATTGAAGAGGCTCAGGTGCAATCCCCCTTGTGGAACCTCCGCACCCCAGTTCTTCAATAAGGAACTAGGAGGCAGAGGAGAGAGACAAACATAGACGTGTTTGCAAATA
Organism: Anolis apletophallus; assembly: GCA_030556195.1. Taxonomy (NCBI): domain Eukaryota; kingdom Metazoa; phylum Chordata; class Lepidosauria; order Squamata; family Anolidae; genus Anolis; species Anolis apletophallus. The sequence continues at coordinate 177,955,616 of JARBWK010000004.1, forward strand.
AGCTGCGGATGACCATCCTGAAAGGAAGATGGCATCCCAACTCACATTTCATATAAGGTACTTTTAGTTTTTTAGTGTAGCACAGCAGTTCTCGTTTGTGCCTGGAGAACTGGGGCCAGGACCCGGGGTCCCATTAGCATTAGGCCCTGCAGCTCCAGAACCAGATTCAGAGGATGAGTTGGAAGATTGGGGAGAAGGACAGTTTCCCATCAGTGGGCCTCCTTCGCCCACGGAGAGTTTGGCATGGGAAGAATTGTTGTTTGGCCCTGACGAAGATTCAGATAACCAGGTGCAAATGGAAGGGAGTGATTGTGGGAGTTACGAGCACCCGGGTGGGAAAGGTTCTCAGGAGCTTTTGAGTGAAAACATGGAAGCAAGCGGCTGGGAAGATTCTAGGGAGGGAGGCTCTCATGGAGATAGTGACCCAGATGGTGAGAGGCAAGGCCGAACCTTTGATAGGAGAAGTAGCATTGAGTCCCGCAGAAGGGGATGGTACCGCAGCCTAGATCGGCCGAGGTCCGTCAGCAGAGATTGGAGACGGCGAAGCCTAGAGCGTCGGGGACCTCGGCCGAACGATTAAGTATACCAGGCATGGGAACGAATCCCCATTGCTTCGGCCATGTCTCATCTGACTAGGTGTGAAGCGAAGTGGGTCCACGGAGCGAAGTTCGCTAGTGGTCATCAAGCCTTGCCTTGCATTTGCCTTGCCTTATTTCCTGATCCGCATTGTTGTGCGGAGCCTTGCCAAGCTTTTGGATTATTTGCCACGTTATTTTGGACATTGTTACTTCAAGCCTTTTGTACTGCTTTGCTATTCTTTTGGACATTATCTTTTGAACTGTTTTTATATTCAATAAAGTAGTTAGCCTTCATTCCGTCTCTGTGTGTGTGATTAAGAGGCCGGTCAAGTCCGTGCATCGTGACATTTAGTTCCTAGGAGAGAATGCCTCGAGTCTAGAACATGGCCATATAACCCGAAAAAACTTACATCATCACCACCACCACCACCACCATCAGTTTCTCACTTGTTAATCACCCTCCATTGAAATGCTCCAGGCGATTTACATAAAACAATTGCATTTTTAAAAAATACACAATACCAAATAGACTGCATTAAACATTAAAAGCTCTGCTACAAAGCCAGGTCTTGAGTGCCTGAGCAAAGGGTCGCAGGTCACGCATGGCCCTCAAGTGGGGAGGCAAGGAGTCCCACAAGACAGGGGCAGAGGTGGAGAAGGCCCTGCGTCTTGTGCTCTCGAGGCGTACTTCCCTGGGGCCTGGAACATACAGTGAGTTTAGTTGGAGGAGTCGTGGCGACTACTTACAACGACGCAGAACTTTTAGTTTTTTGCAGGTACGTAGAATTCACTTTACAAACACCCTTGTTCTCACATTCCCTCTCCCTTTCACCTTGTTTCATCTTGCACGTGGCACCATTTGGTCAGGTGCTTATCAAAACAGCTCAGAAAAGCACAACTTCCTGATTTATTTATTTATTTATTCCAGCTTCTATACCGCCACTCCCCGAAGGTTCGGAGCGGTTTACAAGAATTGAAGGAAACAACAACACAGAATCACAAACAATTAGGGGAGGGGAGGGAAAGAGAAGGGGGAACAGGGAAGGAATTGGGGGAAATAATGTCTGAGTAGTCAAGTGACAGCTTCAGGCCAGCCGTCAAAAGGAGGCAGCTTAGGAGTTCTTAACAGATTGCCTCGGAGATCTTTCGCCATGAGGAGGGGGGCATCGCACCCTTCTCGCCATGACTTAGAGCAGGCAAAGCTTCGGCTTGTTGGGGCAGCTTCAGTCCTGGGCCTAAAGCGCGGCCGCTGTCGCCTGAAATTAGTGTTCCAGAATGTCCTGGTGTGAGGCAGTCTCTGGGACTTTAGATAGAGCGGTCTGGGCTCCTTCCTCACTTGTAGATCTGTGGCCCTAGAGACTCCACGGTCGTGGCAGAATGCTGGGCCGCTCCGGTGTTCTGCGGGGAGGATGGAAGCCAGGCACCAATGTCCTCTTCCGTCTCCGCCTCCGTCTTCTCGGGTGGTCACGCGGCTTCCGCCGCAGGTCATTTCCGGATCCGTGCTCCTCAGAGGTAGGAGACATCTGGCTCAGGTCGGCATCCTCAAGGACGGTCGCCATCTTTGGTTGGACCATGACCAGCTGCCCTCCCCCCCCCCCCAGCCATGCCACGGCGGCGGGGGCACACGTCACAGGCGGAGAACAGGATCTCCGACACATCCAACAGTGGCAGTACATCTTGGGAACCAGGATGACAGTTTGGCATTCCAGACCGTCAACGGATGTCTCCTTTTGCATCTTGAAAGAAGGTGATTGCTTGTTTGTAACGAGACCTGTTTCCCTCTTTTGTTTCATTGCCCTGCCAGCTTGTTTTTCTCATGGCATATTCTAACACTCAAGACTAAGGCTATTCTTCACACCATTGCTATTTCTTAATCCAATTCAATGAAATTAAATAGGTGCCCATTGTCCCCTTCAATGTTACCACATGCCTTTGTAACCCTGCCTTCCCATACTTCTGCTTCTCCATAATTGTTAAAAGCAAGCAGAGAATTACAGCCATGTTTCATTGAAAAGAAATGCCAATCCATCACGGGGAGGAGGGGGCCCCCGGGGTGAAGTGGGTTCAACCATTGTGCCGGCAGGACTGAAGACCAACAGGTCGCAGGTTCGAATCCGGGGTGAGCATGGATGATCTCTCCCCTCTGTCATTCCAGCTCCCCATGCGGGGACATGAAAGAAGCCTCCCACAAGGCTGGTAAAACATCAAAACATCTGGGCATCCCCATGGCAACATCCTTGCAAATGGCCAATTCTCTCACCCCAGAAGCGACTTGCAGTTTCTCAAATCGCTACTGACACACACCAAAAGAAATGGGGAGGAGGCTAACTGGCAATGGGATCCCCATGGTGTCATTGGATAGAGACAAACCATCACCTTTTGTGTAATGTCCAGATTTGTTTAAGCCCCATGGTCAGGTTTAGAGACTTACTATTTGCCCCCTGCTTTTATAAAATCATATAATTGGAAGACACAACAAAGGCCATCCAGTCCAACCCCCACCATGCAGGAAAAACACAATAAAGCACCTGTGGTGTTTCAGCCTGGTGTTCATGTGTATGATGGGGATGATTGGATTGTAATTGAGAATACTGATGTGCAAAGGGAACCTTCAGATGAGGTTTTTGCTCCTGAGAACAGTTTGATTCCCAGAGCCCTGTCAGATGAGAATTCCTCCGTTAAGGGTGCAGAAGGCCTTGAAGGAGATAGTGCGGCACCTGAGAATGTTAATGATCAAGAGATGACGTTTGATCGCAGGGCAAACATTCGGGAGTATAGTCAAGCTTCCCATGACCTTCGCCGCAGCTGCAGGCTCCGTTCAGGGGATACAAAGTGAAACTGGGTTTTCTGTACTTAAGATTGTAAGAAAGATCCTAGCTTCAGTTTCCAGGCTTCGTTTAGAAAAGATCACGTCAAGATTTCCTTGCTCATGTTTTTTGCCTAGGCCTTGTTTCATAGATGGTATTTTCTGCATTGAACTGTCTTAGAATTTAGTATCAAGCTTTCAACCTTTATCCTTTTGGATCCTGGAATTTATGGACTGTGTGCTTACCTTGGATATATTTTATGGTCTATCTTCTTCTACCCTTTTGTTGGACACTATACTTATTTCAATAAAAGACTATTATTTCAAAGACTGTCTGATGTGTGTGTGAACTAGGGGGATTCTTCTGTCTGGAGTGTGACAGCACTGTTCCGTCTTCCAGACACCTGTTTTGTATTGCCCCCAGTTCTAGACAACAGCACCCCTTTGCATTTTCCTTTAGGGTTGCCATAGACCCACTGGCACCCTGTTAGTTACTCATTTACAGGTTTGCAGCCAGTTTTGCAAAGCTTGCTGCTGGAGCCTTGCAAAATGTATCCCTTTGGTTTGGGGCCCGCCCCTTTTTCCCCTGGGGATGAGTTCTCCATTTTGAGATCTCTCTTCAGTCCTTCTCAGGCAGGAGAAGGGCTCAGAAGTGCTTGGCCAGTCAGGCTAGCTGTGTATAGGCCACCATAAGTACTGAACGACCCATTGCCTGACCACTGGAGTTAGATAAGCTAATGATACCCTGCTGTGATTAGCACTGCTTGTTGAATATTGTAGTTATCTAACTGCCATTCCAGCACCGGTTCACCTTTGAACTGGCCTTAGGCATAGATAGGGAAGGTGTAGTTCCTTCGATTCAGTAACCTAGGGTCAAGGTGATGAATATCTTCGGATTCATCACCCTGGGCTCCTGAGAACCGGGGAGGGTTCTCAGGGCCGGGGAGATAGCACAGTGGTAACACTGTGGTAACACAGCTGTGCTTGCAACCTGAAGGTTTCTGGTTCAATTCCCCGAGCTGGCTTGGATGACTAGCTAATAACAATATATGAGCCTAGTCCACTGCCCACCCAAGCAGTTCAACACCAATGGGGACCATTATATAAAATAATGGGGAAGGGCTTTTTACAGACCTACAACGTCTGAAAGTTTTGGCTGGCCAGCGAGGTGAATTGCAGAAGAGGGAGAAAAAACCCAGAAGGCTCCCGTCATGAGGATGGAACAACAGCACCCCCTGGTGATGCAAAGACGCTGTCAGAGCTGGGAAATCTGGGCTTTGAGGAAGTTCAGATCCCCAGCCTGCCCTGAGGTGGCATTGACCTTTGTTCCAGTTCTATGAGAGCTGTGCTGACCTTTGCTCTAGTTCCTGAGAGACTGTGCTGTGTCAGACTGGAAGTGATGCAACTTCCAGATGCCTGCTGAGTCATGGGGGAAGTGAGGTAACCTCCTCTGGACATGGACATTGGACGCTGTTCTAATTATGCGGACTCAGAGCCTCATGAGGTCATATCCCCTGGACTATGGGAACTGCTGACTCACCCGGATATGGTGCAACCCTCCTTGGACATTGCATGGGCAAGGGGAGGGGGGTTTGGGGTATATAAGGTGTGTTTGGGTGGCGGGACTTTGCTTTAGCTTCACAAGTTTTGTACCTGCAATAAAATCGTGTTGGACCGTGCTACTATCTACGCTTGTTTCCTGACCGAGATTGGAGAGTCATTACAGACGCATAACAACAACAATGACGTAATTGGAGCAGTGACATCCTGGATGACCCTGTATGACGCACACCTGCATGTCCCGTTACCCTGTGACGCAGCCAAGAAAGAACCCTTCTATAAACTGCACTGTACTGTCTATGTGTAACCTGTACTGTCTATGTGTAAAACTGTACGTCTCCGACAGGGATTGTCTATCGTATATGTATTGTAATCCGCACTGAGTCCCCTTCGGGGTGAGAAGAGCGGAATAGAAATAAACAGTATTATTATTATTATTTCCTTGCCATTTGGAGGGAGCAAAGGGAAACTTGGCAGTGTTAGTCAGCAACCCAGTGAATTTTCATCTTACCCTCGTTTTGTATTTTTGTAACCATCAAGCTCTGTGCCAAGTCGTTCAAAGGCTTTGTAGCTGAATAAACTATTTGTTCTTCAACTTTAACCTGGAGTGGTTTTTGGGTTGCTGGACCCCTGAGCTTCTCAAGTAGGCATCCTGCAGTCCACCAGGCTTATAGGAAGCACATCGGAGTTTATTTTCAAAGGCGCCTGGTGCGACGGCATAAGCACCCCCCAGAGAGAGAGAGACACTCCACCATGCTTCAAAGCAGCATGACCCACTGCTCAACCATTCTGACCGTTGGGAAATTATTCCTAATACTTAGGTGGAATCTTTTTCCCCCTGAAGTTAGTCTGCTGAGCAGAAGAAAACAAGCTTGGCCCCTCAAGGCGATTCCACTTATTTCTCACAAAACAGGATTAAATAAATACAGTTCTATGTAGCAGGGTCGTTGCATGGATTTTCCCAACATTGACGTTTTTAGGAGAGATTCTATCCCCGTTCAGCAGGATTCATTCCAGCAGAGAAACACACTGCTATTAGGCCTAGTGCAGAAAAATAAGTATTCCATCAAAATTTAATCAGATTCAATGATTCTCCACCCACTATGAATTAATATGATTTATCAGTCGAGATGCTTACAAGATACCAGAGACCAAGCTATCATTGTTTTGCTTTGTAAAGGGAAACAAATGAAGTTCTTCATCAGTCATTAGCCTCCATTTTTTTTACTTCTCTGTCTCCAAACTAATTGAATTATTGTACTTAAAAAGTCAAAAATTGCATAGAGACAAAAGCAGACTTTATTAGTTTCGGGCAAGACTGTTTTAATGCACACATTATGCTATAAGGCATGCTCTTTATTCAAAACTAATAGAAATTAATTTGATGGGCGCAAAATGTGTCTTCCATGTCATGCTATGATAATGAAATAAATATTTTTGACAATCCTATCACTCTCTGATGCAAATTAATTGAGGGAAGAGCCACCAAAACAAGATTTAGTCCTGTCTCAATGATACAAGGAAGGGGCTCCGTGTGTAACATGAAATGTGGGGTGTGCTTTCCATAGCAACAACCTCTCTCTCCAATATGGGAAAGCACATTGCTGATCCTATTGCGGTTGAGCTTTCCTTGATAATAGGGGGGTTATAGATACGCTATCCTACTGATGGTAGCTTGTTCGACTTAAGCTGTCTGAGGGCTCGTGCTAAGACTCTAAACTATCTAGTCCGTGAGCTGCTTTTTGCCAACAATGCTGCCCTTGTCGCCCATTCAGAAGCAGCCCTGCAGCTCCTCACATCCTGCATTGCAACAGCTGCAGAGCTGTTTGGACTGGAAGTCAGCCTGAAGAAAACGGAAGTCCTCTACCAGCCCACACCACAGGAAGAACACCATCATCCCCACGTCAGCATAGGCAAATCTGTGCTTAGGTCCGTTCAGCAGTTCACCTGCCTGGAAAGCATCATCTCTTCAGAGGCCAAGATTGACAAAGAGATAGATCACAGATTAGCAAAGGCATAGAGTGCATTCGGAAGGCTTCACAAAAGAGTCTGGAGCAAAAAGCACCTGAGGCAAAGCACCAAAATCAGTGTGCACAGAGCTATCGTACTATCTATTCTCCTTTATGGGTCTGGAACATGGGTCACCAATCGCCTAACATACGACACTGGCTTTCATCAGCGCTGTCTTCGCACAACTAAATATACACTGGACTGACTAGAATGTTGCTGTCCTTGAGCAAGCAGGGATCATCAGCATTGAGGCCATGCTAAGGAGAACACAGCTGCGCTGGGCAGGGCACGAGGTCTCTAGGATGGAGGACCGCCGCCTCCCAAAGATACTACTCTATGGTGAACTTGCCATGGGTCAGCGTAAGAGAGGCGCCCCCAAAAAGAGATACAAGGACTCCCTGAAACAACATCTCAGGCTCGGCCAGATTGATCCCCAACAATGGTCCACCCTGGCCTCACATCGGGAGGCATGGAGACGCGCTATCCACAATGCTGCGGCCTCTTTCGAGAAGACACGCCGAATGGGTCTCGAAGAGAAACAACAATGCGGAAAGAACCGCAACTTGGAAACAACATCACCCAAGGAGACTTTCTGCTGTGCCTTCTGCAACTGAACTTGCCTATCTCAGATTGGCCTTTTTAGTCATCAACACGCTTGTAAAAAGCGTGGGATGAGTCCTTCCTAAGAATCTTTGTTCGCGAAGTAATGCCGAGAGAGGGGTCCTCCACATTTGCTGATATTAAAGGTGTAGAAGACTGGAAAATTGGGGAAATGCTTAGAGATTTCCTCTGAGGGAACATCTTTCTAGGAATATCTCAATATTCCAGCTTGAATCTATGATCAAACTTCCAATGGAAGGTTCGGACCTCCAAATGACAGAAGATGCACACAGAACATAGTTCTTGCATACAAAGCAAGAGCTATGTTCACCTTCTATCTAACCGGCTAGAAACCCTTGTGCCGGCACTCCCTAACAATGGTCTCATGAGATCACTTCCTTTCATTCTCATTTCTACTTCTGTACCTTAAAGAACAGCTTAATCCAGTGTTTCCCAACCTTTTTTGAGCCGCGGCACACTTTTGACATTAAAACAATCCGGGGGCACACCACCAACCAAATTGACACAAAATGACACTCTAACACAGTAAAGAACGGCTGGGGGGTGGTGGCCTGCTGGGAGCAGCTGCTGGGAGTGCTGAAGCCGGGGAGGGGGCAGAGCCATGCCGCACCATGCCCCGCCCCTCTCCCCAGCTTCAGCTCTCCCAGCAGCTGCTCCAGCCTTGAGGGGGAAGTGCCAAGCCAGCGGTGGCAGAGCCAACACAATGTTGGCTTGGCACTGTCCCCTCAAGGCTGGAGCAACTGCTGGGAGAGCTGAAGCCAGGGGGAGGAGGTGGAGCCAGGCCGTGCCATGCCCCGCGCCCTCCCCCAGCTTCAGCTCTCCCACAAAGGAGGAGCATGAGCGGTGGACGGGCTTCAGTGGGGGGGACTCCTCCATGCAGCTTCAGCGAGCGAGGGGCGAGAGTCATGGCAGAAGTCATGGCGGATTGGAGGCTGGCTGGGGAAACAGCCAAAGGAGGCAGCGCCCCAGCCCCTTCTTCTTTTTTCTTCGCCACCGCCCGGCTGTTCCTCCTCCTCCCCCAAGCAGCAGGAGTTCGGCAGGAGGGGGGGAAGGAAGGGGGGCAGAGAGCTTTTCTCGCGGCACAGCAGGAGGTCCGTCACGGCACACTAGCGTGCCACGGCACACTGGTTGAGAAACACTGGCTTAATCCAATGTTTTCAATTAAGTTTTTCCTCGAATAAAGAATAATCAATGCACTCTTAATTGATTTGTCACTGCTATTTAAAAGGTGCAATATCAAAAATAAGGGGGGGGAAACAGTAATCTTAGTCTACATAGTTTTAATAACCACATTCACTAGTGGTCTACACCAGGTGTGAACTACCTGTGGCCCTTTAGGTGTTTTGGACCTAAACTGGCTTGGGCTTCTGGGAGGTGGAGGCTTATACACCTTGAGGATTGCAGGTTGTGCAGACATAGTCTACACACCAGTGGTTTCCAAACTTTTTTGGCCTACCACCCCCTTTCCAGAAAATTTTTTACTTACCGCCCCCCTAGAAATTATTTTTTAAAAAACTTAATAGCAATTAATCAGAAAGATATGCATATTAATGCAGTGGTTCTCAACCTTTCTAATGCCGTGACCCCTAAATAAGGTTCCTCATGTTGTGGTGACCCCCAACCGTATTTTCGTTGCGACTTCATAAATAATTTTGCTACTCCTACAAATTCTAATGCAAATATCTAATATGCAGGATGTATTTTCATTGTTACAAATTGAACATAATTAAAGCATAGTGATTAATCACAAAAACAATATGTTTGGGGGGAGTATGGACAACGGATGATGGGATTTGCAGTACCTTCGACCAATTCAGCTCTGACTTCCACAGACAATTGAGACCCCCCACAAATTACAGAACTGGACCAAACTTGGCACAGAGAACCCACATGACCAGCAGAAAATACTGGAGGGGTTTGGGAGGAATTGGCAGTGATTTAGGGGAGTTGTAGTTCACCTAGATCCGGAGAGAACTGAGAACCCAAACAACTATGGATCTGGACCAACCTTGGCATCAATACTTAATATGCCCAAATTTGAACACTGGTGGAATTTTGAGAAAATGGCCCTTCTCATTTGGGAGTTGTAGTTACTGGGATTTATGGTTTACCTACAATCAAAGAGCATTTTGAATTCCACCAACAATGGAATTGCACCAAAGTTGGTACACAGAACCCCCATGACCCACAGAAAATACTGGAGGTGTTTGGAATGAATTGCCTCCACCGGGAAAGGCCGCACTTTCTTCTGCGGTGGCGGGGAGGCTCCGCCAGAGGACGCAGAGGCCTTTGCACTGCAGCCTTTGCACTGCACTGCATGTGGGGGTCAAAGTGAAAAGGCTGGGACCAAAGAAGAGGGCCATGTGACCCCTCCTAAATGGCCAATCGTTCACCGCCCCCTTAAAGGGGTTCACCACCCCCCAAATTCCCCTGAGCCTCCCACCGACCCCTTGGATCGGTGGGACCGCCCACTTTGAGAATCAGTGGTCTACACCCACTCCTAACTGAATCCATAATGTTCTGGAACTTCTGGTGATTATTGTGAGATAACCCAGATCAGACTGGTTAACCCGGGTTAGCACCACATTAAGAAAAGTTGGGGATCTCCAAAATTTGGCCAAAAAACTACAGCAACCCTGCGGCTTGAGCACAGTAAAAACAATAGGACTGGTCCACTGTCCACATGAGGGCACCCATCATTGGTGACCTCTTACAGAGCTCTGCAGCAGTCTAGATGTGGTAACAGCAATATTGATGGTAAAGTGATCGTCCAGTGAGGCTGAAGTGATCCAACCTGAACTGGTTAAGAACATAAGAAGAGCCATGCTGAATCGGACCTCAGCCCATCTAGTCCAGCATTCTGTATCACACAGTGGCCCCCAGTTGTACACGGGGATCTCGAGCAGAAGGGAGGGCAAAACCCTCACCTGCTCCCGACCCCCCACAACCAGTACCCGGGGAAAATCCTGCCTGCCTCCATCAACACAGAGGTGGCCCTTGGATGTCCATTTCAGTAACTACTGATTCCCTTGGTATCCATGAATCTGTCTAATCCTGCCTTGAAGCTGTCCAGGCTGACAGCTGTCACAACCTCCTCTGGAAGTGAGTTCCATGACCCAATGACCCTTTCTCTGGGTGAAGAAATATTTCCCTTGATTAGTCCTAACTTTCCTACCTTGGAGCTTCAGGGAGTGCCCTCTAGTCCTAGTGTTTTGTGACAAAGAAAATAATTTTTCTTTATTCACCTTTTCTGGTTGGACTCCCTCACACTGCTGCTGCAGGTTGGGGACACCATGGGGGGAGGGGGGCCGTCCAGAGAATGTCTCTGGACTCAGACCAGATTAAATAGCCAGCGTAGATGAGCGATTAGTTAATTCCAAGCATCTCATGTAGAGAAATTGCACTTACATACTCTACACGAGCAATGCTTTTGTTCTGTCAGAGTATAGAAATCTTGGTATTTTAATCAACTTTTTATTTGTGTAGAAATTTCAACAAACAGAAAAGGTAAAGAACAAGAACTTTTTTCAAAATTATAGTGTGTGTACAGTATGCTCTTATTACAGTTAACAAACCATAATGCGACACAATAGTTATATACATCTTAAACACATGGAGGAAAGGTGCACACATGCTATATTGGGAAACATAAACCATGATGGGATGGAACAAAGGATATAATTTTTTAAATTGTAAAACGGTATGTCTAGATGGACATCTCAACTCAACTCAACTCATATTAAGTCGAACGAATAAATAAATAAATAAACTTTATTTCTTATGAGTGGCCCTCCACCCAAGGTGCTCTGGGCGACTTGCACAATAGTCACAGCTTAACAATCAGAGTCTCTTCTGAAGAGCCAGGTCTTGAGTGCCCCGAAAATGTACGTAGATCAGGAGTGGCTCTTTGGTCTGGCGGGAGGGAGGGAGTTCCACAAGATTGGGGCTGCGATTGAGAAGGATCTCTGTCTTGTGGGCTCCAAAGGGACCTCTCTAGGGCCAGGGACAGAGAGGAGATTCTCATGAGCTGACCGTGGCAGTCTCTGGTGGTGGAGTGGCATTCAACGGTCTCTTAGGCATGAAGGACCCTGACATCAAGAGGCCTTGAATGCTAGGGCCAGGGTCGTGTAGAGGACTCTGTGTTCAACCGGCAGCCAATGCAAGTGCTGTAGGGACGGTGTTATATGGCACCTCATTGATGTTCTCGTGAGGAGTCTAGCGGCTGCATTTTGCACAATTTGGATCTTGCGAATTGCTGCTTGAGGTAAGCCCACATACAAAGCATTGCAGTAATCCAGCCTCGACGTAACCGTGGCATGGATTGCCGTAGCCAGCACCTCTGTTGGTAAATAAGGCGCCAACTGCCTCACTTGGCGTAGATGAAAGAAGGCCCTTTGACTCGTGGAGGCCATCTGGGCTCCCATCGTCATTTGGGAATCCAGGATAACACCCAGACTCTTCACAGTGGGGGGTGGGGCTAACGGTTCCCCTTCAAAAGATGGTAATGGACCAAACAATTCTGATGGGCGGCCAGGCCACAAGGTTTCCGTTTTTTCTGGATTTACTTTCAATTTATGGGCACGTAGCCATCTTGTCACCGCTCCAAGACACCGGGTGAAATTATCTGGTACTGAAGTTGTTCCAGGTTCTAGTTTTAGGAGAAGCTGGGTGTCATCGGCGTATTGGAAACATTCTAGTCCAGATCTCCGGACTAGCTTGGTGAGAGGTCGAACATAGATGTTAAGCAGCATTGGCGATAGAATAGCGCCTTGGGAGACTCCACAGTCGAGAGGGAATTTCTCAGACACTTGGCCCATCTGAGCCTGACAGGTGCCGTTTCTTGCCACTAATAATGCAAGGAAAATACATTCATCCTACTTCTCGAATCTTTCTTCAATAGTGGGATTTGAAATGGTTTGCATATGGCTGCCAGGGAGATAGATTCAAAACACATAACAAGGTAGCTGGAACAGTGCAAGTCTATCTGTTGTGCAAAGATTGTCCCTCAATTGGGTTTTGTAATCCTAGGCTGGGAGGGAGTCTAGGGTTTTACTGCTTGGAATATTTTCCTTGTAAGAGCGCTGCAATTTTTTCTTAAGTTTTTCCCAGAAATAGTAAGAGTTTTGTTTTGTTTTTTTGCAGTTTAATGTGTTTTTTTCACAGTCCTTCCCTAAGAAAATATTCAACCACTTGAAATGGTTATAAAAGAGCTTTAACTCTCCAAATACGTTTTTCCCAGACTTCTTTTAGAGCATCGCTCAGATGGACCGAAAGATTAGAACCATGTAAATATTGCTGAAAATAGTAAAGACAAAATCCTCAAGACCTATAACAAGAAAAGATGCTAACGGCTTCAATTAACAGTCTAACATGGACCCATAATTGCTATTGATATTAGACCCAACACTCAAGGAAAGTGGAACAAGCAATTAGTACTCTGGCATTAATATTTAGCAGCTGTTGTGCAGCAGACACTTTGCGAGCCACGGCATAGGAGGGGACATGATGCTAACTACACTATTCAGCCATTTATTAGAAGCCTCTTGCATAAACTGAAGAGATGGGAAATGCACAGGAATGTACGGGTTAGCAGAAGGCATTCCAACTCAGTATAGTAGGCTTTTACTTCTTCTAGAGCAGGGCTGTCCAACCTACCGGGCCAGAATGCCAGTCACTGATCACCTGGGGGGCCGCAGCGGGGGCGGGGTCGCTCACAGGGGGCGAGCGGGGGCGGGGTCACTCACCGGGGGGGCATTTGCAGGGCGGGGCCGCTCGCGGGCCCGCGCAGCAGGGCGGGAGTGGCGAGCCGCCCTCCGCCATGTCCCTGGCTGTTGCAGCGGCCGCGCCCAGGAGCTTACCTTCCTTTCTCTTCCTTCGGAGAAGGAAGGTAAGCTCCCGGGCGCGGGCGCTGCAACAGCCAGGGACATGGCATCCTGCGCGGCCCGCCCCTTTTCGGCGGGGCTGGGTGACGTCAGGCATGGCCCGCCCCGGCTTCCCTCCACCTCTTCCTCCTCGCCGCCGGCGCCACGCCTGAAGTCACCCAGCCCCGCCGAAAAGGGCGTCTGATGTGGCTTCCCTCCGCCCCCTACTCACTCATGTCGGCCCCGCCCCTCCTCGCTTCGCCTCCACCCCCCCCCGAGATCGATTTTTTTTGTTTTTTTTGTTTTAAAAAAACAGCTGTTTTTTGCAGGAGGGTAGGCGGGCCACATCCAAGGGGCTGGCGGGCCGCATGCGGCCCCCAGGGCGCCTGTTGAACAGGTCTGTTCTAGAAAAATCCCACAACCCAAGTCTGACAATCTCTACATGCAAAAATTCTTTCAACTGCAGAAAAAACAACTTTTTGTGTATAACATATTCAGCCCCGAACAACAGAACCTGAGATGAACAAAAGTGAAGAAGCCTCACCCCCATGACTTTGTTTGGAAACTTCACAGAAACATCTCTGGCTGACACTTTGGGAAGTTTTCAACATTCCAGACAGGCCCGGATTATCATTGAGGGCAGCAAGGCCGTGGCCTATGGGAGTAAGCCGAGGGGGGTGCCAGATCAAGGCCCCCAAAAAAATGGCGACAACTCACGCCGAGTTGTCCCAGCGGCAGCTACTCGGCGCCCTTCCACGCGGCGCCCCATTCATGCAGCGCAGCTCCTGCTGCCTTTTGGACAACTCGCCGTGGTCTCAGAAGGAGGGAGGGAGGAGGAGTGCAGTCCGAGCGACGCCACTCCCTCCGGGGGCAGGGCCCGAGTGGAGGAGGAAGGAAGGGAATCCCCCGGTGCCGCTGCCGGCCATGCGCAGCACCCAGGGACACGGTGGAGGAGGAAGAGGCGCCCTCCTGCCCCGCGCGCATGCCCGCCAGCAGCTCCGGGGCAAGGCTGCCCTCCGCCTCGTCATCCTCCTCGTGCCCAAGGAAGGAGGCCGTGAGGAGGATAAGGCGGAGGGAAGCCCCGCCTCCAGGGCCGCTGGCGCCTGGTGGGCATGCGTGCGTGGCAGGAGGGCGCCTCTTCCTCCTCCTCCGTGTCCCTGGGTGCCGCGCATGGCCGGCAGCGGCACCGGGGGCTTCCCTCCTTTCCTCCTCCTGGGCATTGAATGTTTGCCTGTATGTGTGCATTGTGATCCGCCCTGAGTCCCCTGCGGGGCGAGAAGGGAGGAATATAAATGATGTAAATGATGCTGAGGAAAATGGAAGGGATAAAGGAAGAAGGGTTGACCAAGGGCAAGATGGATGGATGTTATCCTTGAAGTGACTAGCTTGACCTTGAAGGAGCTGGGGGTGGCCATGGCTAACAAGGAGCTCTGGCGTGGGCTGGTCCAGGGGGTCACAAAGAGTCAGAAGTGACTGAATGAATAAACAACAACAACAAACTTACTTTAGATTATTGCAAGAAATCTAGAACTGATATCTAGGTTTCTGGAGAGAACTAGGTGTTACTGTCATTCCAAAAAGTGTATATGATGAATATGGCAGACCTCGAAGAAGAAGACGGCATATATATACGCTGTCGTACTGATGGCAACCTGTTCAACTTAAGCCGCCTGAGGATTGGCACTAAGACTCTAAACTATCTAGTCCGTGAGCTGCTTTTTGCCGACGATGCTGCCCTTGTCGCCCATTGCTGCCCTTGTCGCCCTTTGAAATTCTGTTTGGGAAGTCAGCCCTGCAGCGCTACCACAGTCACGTCCTGATTCCTGCTGCTTTGAAATAGCTGCAGAGCTGTTTGGGCTGGAAGTCAGCCTGAAGAAAATGGATGTCCTCTACCAGCCCGCACCACAGGAAGAACACCATCATCCCCACCTGGGAAGCATCATCTCTTCAGACGCCAAGATTGATGAAGAGATAGATCACAGATTACCAAAGGCATATAGTGCATTTGAAAAACTTCAAAAAAGAGTCTGGAGCAACAAGAGTCTGGAGTAACCACACAGGAGATATTGATTTTCTTTTATGAAAAACATTACATATCTTGAGTACGAACCAACAAAGAACGGTCCTGCACAAACTCTTTCGCAATGAACACAGGCTTAGATTGAAAGCTTAGACGAAAGGAGGGAAGAGAAGTAGACGGAGATCGGTATAAGATAACGGAGAGGAAACACTGATTATATTTTCGGAACAAGCTAATCACATTATCTGATGAAAGTTGGTTCATTATTGTACCATTTACGAGGAAATGAAAGTCAACCATGCAGAAATATGGCTACAAATTACAGTTTCTACAGATGGATTTCTCAAGTTATGCCATAAACCATTTGCACATTAAAGTTTCATAGAATTTAGCAGAGCATCACTTCGGGAGCAGAACTACAATTAGCAATGCACTCGCCAAATTAAACGCTCGGCCGAATGTTCCAAAAACTATAGTTTTACTGATGGTGCATAATTGGGGATTCGTATCATAGGCATGGAGGAGGCATGGCGAAGACATAACTTTCCAAATTTGGGGCGGCAACCTTATCAGCCATTATCATGGCTCTTACATGCTAAGGCTGCTGGAAGTTGAATTCCAAAATGTTCCAAAGGCAACAAATGATCCACTCCCAGCATTGAACGCAGGAGTTGGGAACATAATTCTGCATGAATAGAAAGCTTGGAATTGGGGTCGAGTACATTTGGAGAACAACAGGTTGAAAGCCTTTCCTACATATACCAATGTTCAGGAAAGTAGCCATTTTGGTTTGTTTCAACAAGAGTTTTCTGGTGTGACAAAGAATCACTTTTTTTTTTGTCATAAGCATATGTTGGCTCCAATCCGCTTCATCCAATGCATTGAGTTGGACTCTGAGGACTCTCTATTTTAGAATGGAGTGGAAAAAGCACAAGCAGGACCAGGTGAAAAAGAAAATGTCAGGTGTCAGCACTAGAGGTACTCTCCCCCCCCCCCCCTTCACCATCCTCTTTGGAGAAAGAGTGGGATTTCTCCCTCCACTCCAACCTCACCTTCCTCCTCAGGGCCCTTTGGGGGAACCAAACCTAGCCCTTTTGGGGGGGAAGTAGTGCCTGTGACAGAGACCTGGAGCCATTCACAAGACTTACATAACCTGTTGTAATTGAGCCTTCAGCGTCTCCTGGTAGTAGTGATAAGTAAGATGCTGAGTCAGTAGCATCTAGCAGTAGTATGGAATGGGGTGTGGCTCTGAGTAATCAAGACACTGGAGCTAGGAGAAAGAGGGCTGCTAGATAGGCATGGTTTAGAACCCAAAAATAGGGAATCGAAAATCTAATGGGGGGGGGGGATTTTTTATTAGTAATAGAAAGACTTACAAAAAATTTCCAAAAATTTCTAAAATGTAACGTAATTACTAACTAAATTCGTTAGTAGTTCGTATGCCAGCGCATGCGTATTCCAGATGGTTTTGACCTACAACTCCCAGAAATCCTAACAGCTGGTAAATTGGCTGGGATTTCTGGGAGTTGTAGGCCAAAACTGGGATAAATCACACTGAATTCTAGATGGGACTCTAGGAAGGAGGGAGGGAGGGAGGGAGGGAGGGGGGTATTCTATTCTTGGAAGCAGCAAAAAAAGGAGGAGGACCCCCCCCCCTCGCTCCTCGCTGCCCCCCCCCCAAGTTTGCCCAGGCTGAGAGGAAAAGGAAGAGGCCTGGGGCTGTGAGGAATGGTGGGAGTTGAAGTCCAAAACACCTGGAGGGCTGAAGTTGGCCCGTCATGAAGCCTCTTCAAGGCTTTAGATCCTGGCAGGCAGAAGGGGCAGGGAGAGCCGTCCACTCCTCCTGCCCTGCCAGGATCTAAAGCGCATCAAGGCTTGGCACGCTTTAGATCCTGTGAGAAACCAACCTAATGTATAATAGAATGAATGCTAACTTATAGAGTAAGTGCCTAAATATTATAAGTAATCAACTGGTCATATACCTACATTCCATGCACATGCAATAATACAGCAGTAATAACAATGGGTATAAGAAGAGGTAAAATTCAAACCGAAGTATTCTGACTCTGGTCCCTCCTCAAGCGGTGCAAATGGGCTCTTCTCTATGAGCCCGGGATTCTGCAGCAAATCCTCCCCCAAAGAATATGTATGTGCACGCAGGCAGCAAACGCTGTGCCTGGGCTTTTGGCTTTTCCCGGGAGAGGCTGCCTCCTGGGCTCATAGAGGAGAGCTGTTTGCAGTTTGCACCGCTTGAGGAGGGACCAGAGTCAGAATACTTCGGTTTGAATTTTACCTCTTCTTATACCCATTGTTATTACTGCTGTATTATTGCATGTGCATGGAATATAGGTATATGACCAGTTGGATTACTCATAATATTTAGGCACTTACTCTATAAGTTAGCATTCATTCTATTATACATTAGGTTGGTTTCTCACTTGTTGTATGCAACTACCCCAATACTCTTTGATGCTTTAGATCCTGGCAGGCAGGAGAGGCAGGGAAGCCTGGAAAAATGTAAACAGAGAGGTTTACTCAAGAGTAAATCCACAAAGGAGGGTACTTCATCCAAAGTGCCCTCCTTTGCGGATTTATTCATGAGTAACCCTCTCTGTTTACTTCCTTTGCGGATTTACTTCTGAGTAAACCTCTCTGTTTACATTTTTCCAGGCTTCCAGCCGAAAGAAGGAGCGAGTTTAGGGCTTGCCTTGCCATAATACTTATTGGCAAGGGGGGCGGGAGGGTGGTGAGAGAGAAGGAGGGTGCCCCTTACAACCTAATTACGATACTTAAGAAAATCCTGGCCCCCGAAGTTCTATAAAGAAAGTCCACTTCCTGGTTGGCGTTCCAGATGCGGAAATACTCAAAAGTAGCATTTCTTACGAATCCCTTCCGAATCATTTAATTTTCATAACTTTTTTCTCATGCCTACTGCTAGTGATTCTAGCCTTGAGGGTTTGGAGCAGAGAAAGAAGATCCGGCAGATACTTAGAGCCCCTTCAGATTCTGAAACCTTTGAAGATTTTTCTGGGAATGAAGAAATGGGGTCAGAGGAGAGTGATACTGACCTAGACTGGACTTTGGTTCAGGAAGTAAGGGATGTGTGTAATGAAGAGTCTAACACTGATACCTTCCTAGGCTTTGATAGCAATTCGGATTGGCCTTCACAGGCTTCAGGGACAGACTGGGATACTTTAAGTTTCTAGGATCGTTGGCAAACTTTGAGAAATGCACAGAGCACAGCAGCTGCAGGAAATGAGACAGCTGCTGCCACTGATCAAGGGGAGTCTTCGGGCGAGTCCAACATCTAAGGGCTATATAATGAATGGGTTTATGAGACTGCCTTGCGGTGGTCAAAGAGTTGATATCTGGTACTTCTGTCTGGTGTTCCTGTGATCTTTGGCATCTTGGCATCATTTGTCTTGTTGCTGGTTCCAGTTACTCGTTCGTTATGGGTTACTCCACCACCTTTTTGGGATGAGTTGCTACAGCTGCTCTGCTACTGTTTGGGAAAGGTGGGGGGGGGGGGGGGTGTTGGGATTCAATGTTTGTCTTTTCTGTCTAGTTGCTGCTGTGTATTCTTGTGGCGGGGTTTTATCTCCACTGAATCTGCTGTGAGTTCCTGCTGCAAGTTTGGTATTGTATGACATGGAGGGAGGTTGAGACTGTGTTTTATGGGGCTATGATATGTGTTATTCCTATATACTCAGCTCCTGTGATCCTTGGACCGTCTCCTCTTTTCCTCCGTCATTCTCCTGCCCTTGACCTTTGGACCGGCTTACGACTACTCTTCTGGATCTTCCCACATCGGACGTCACAGATGGACGTCCTGAGTTCGTTTTGCTTCGTGCTTCAGGGTTTTTTGTTAGGTTTCCTGGGATTTTTGAGGGGTTTTAGCCGAGTTGGCTGCTTTTTTGTTCATCCCCTTTCCATTTGATTGTTCAATAAACTTTTTGTTACCCCCTTTTACATCTGGGTTTGGCTTCCTTGGTCTCTGTGCTACGACATAACCCTTCTGAAAGTAATACGTCAGTTTTTTAAAATCTTTTTAGTGTTTTTAGTGTGGTGGCCCCCCGTGTTTCTTAATATCACTTCTTATGTATGAATCTTATGAAATAGATATGAAAAACAACTTACAAATGAAGTTTTGCACAGCCCTAATGTGGAATAAACACAGGGAACTTGGAAGCCATGTTCTAATTTGAGTGTTCTCATTTGAGGATCAGTTGTTACCAATAGTGCCATGGATTTTGAAGAAACACAAATAGAGAGTGAAAAGCAGCCAAGGCGAAGGCATGCCAAGCAGATCCTTCTTGGGACCGCCTTTCATTTGCGACTCTATGTCCTCATTGTGAAATAGTGAATAGGTCTCGACAGACACTTATGGACCCATGACCAAAACTACCCTTGGAAATCAAAAATACTCAGCCACAAATTATAACCAATGAAGATTACTCACTTTGTACCTACAAGTACAGCATGACCTCTGTATCGGTGGCACTGGTACCCACGGCTTCATTCACTCACATCTGACAAAATATGTAATCTCTAGGCATTTTCTAGGTCCTCTAGGCACATCTATGGTATCCTTCCACCAGGAGTTTATTTATTTATTTATTTACTATATTTCTATACCGCTTTCCTCAGCTTTCGGGTGACTCAAAGCGGTTAACAAAAGCAAAATTCAATGCTCAAACATCATAAAACATTTATAGACAATTAAAATGATATCATAGTAACAATCAATCAATTAAACATCAGTAAAACATCTCATTGGCATCTCATAATTAAAATCAAGATCCAGTCTCATCATCCAGTATTCCTATATTCATTACACTGCCTATTCGAAAGCCTGCTCGAAATACCAGGTCTTCACTTTCCTTCAAAATACTAACAGAGAGGGAGCCGATCGGATTTCTGTAGGAAGGGCATTCCACAACCGAGGGGCCACCACTGAGAAGGCCCTGTCTCTCGTCCCTGCCAGGCATACTTGAGAAGCAGACGGGACCGAGAACAGGGCCTTCCCAGACGATCTTAACATCCTCGCTGGTTTGTAGGAGGAGCTGTGTTCAGACAGGTAAGTTGGGCCAAAACCGTTGAGGGCTTTATAGGCTAAAGCCAGCATTTTGAATTGTGCCTGGTAGCAAACTGGCAGCCAACGGACCTGGCACAACAGAGGAGTTGTACACTCCCTGAGTGCCGCTCTTGTTATCAACTTGGCTGCTGTCCATTGGACCATTTGAAGCTTCCGGACAGTCTTCAAAGGCAACCCCAAGGAGTTGACCATAGAGTGACACATAAGACACTAGCACCGGGAATGTGGCGCAGCTGGCTAAGTGTCAGTTGCATAAGATTTCTCTGACCAATAGGTCATGAGTTCAAGGCCTGCCCGGGTCGAGGTGGGTGCTCGACCTTTAAGTGTAGCCTGCTGTCGACCTTTGCAGCCCGAAAGACAGTTGCATCTGTCAAGTAGGAGATAAAGGTACCACATTAAGTGGGGAGGCAAATTTTGACTGAATTATGAGGACATTAAAGAACTCCAGGAACGCTGAGGAATGCGGAAGGAACAACAAGGGACGCTGGGAGCGCTGAGAGATGAATAGTGCGTCAGCTCCCCCTGGTGGCCAGAGTTTGCCTCTGTTCGTGTATATGTGTGTATGTGGAAACGGCAGGGATTGTCTGCTAAGTATGTGTACCTGTAATCCGCTCTGAGTCCCCTTCGGGGTGAGAAGAGCGGAATATAAAAAACGTAAATAAATAAACAATGCAAAATCTAGGCATTTCCGAGGGAATACAATGCAACTCTATGGTATGCTTCTACCAGAGACTGACCGTTCAGAAGGGTTGATAATTGCCACGCTGTTCTGTGCCTTCACATGATGTCATGGAACATATTCACTGGTGATATGAGTGCCATACTGTTTTCATAAGTTTTGGATTATATGTGCACACATCTGCAGTATATACTGAACATGATCCTATGGAACCTCCACATCATGAACGTAGAGAAGGATCTGATCTACTCCCAACTGCAGCGATGCTGCATTTTCAGCTGCTGAGGGTGGGCACAATATGGCTAACAGTCAGTAGCTGACTTCCAATTTTATAATCCTTGAGAATGTGTGCAATTTAGTGAAATTATTCATTATTCATTTATAACCTGGTTTGTATGGCAGCTGGTATTTATCTACAATATAATTACCAGAGTGTTTACATCTTTGGAATAATTTTTATGCAAACAGTTTATGTTATCTTTGCTCCCAACATTCATCTGACATCCCAAATAGGAAGGTTGGGAACGTAAAAGCTGAAACATTTAAGTGTTTGGCCTTTTTGCATTTTCCTCATTCATTCATTTTCATACATACTAAGCTTCTGTTTGACAGAAAATGAAAAGTAAATGGAAGAGAATGAGAAATGATGTTATTCTATAACAATAGTGATGGCGTCTTTTTTCTTTTTACAACAATGCGAGAGATGCTTCTGAAATTAATATACAGGCAGTCCCCAAGTTGCAAACAAGATCCGCTCTGGAGGTTTGTTCTTAAGTTGAACTTGTTTAGAAGTCAGAACAGGTACATTTTTCAGGATAGTTCCAGCCAAATAGATGTATATATTTAGCTTTTGATAGCACAGGGAACGGTGTTTGTTTTGCTTTCTGCGCCCCTGTTAAGAAGATTCCACTTCGCTTTCTGTCCCTCTGATAATTGGATTTTGAACATTTTGGCTTGTTGTGAAAACAAGGGTCGATTATAAAGCTTCAGTGGAGACACCTTTTCCCCATGATAACTCTTTCAGGAGTGAATTTCCCTTCCGTGCAGGGGCGGATTAACGTACTCAGCGGAGTAGGCGTCTGCTGAGAGCGCCAGATGCGCAGGGGCTGGAAACTCCACCTCCGCTTCTACTGTGTTTACAGCAGGTGTGGAGGCGGAGTTACCAGCCGACACAGAGGCAGAGTTTCCAGCATGCGTGAAGGCTCCACCTCCACACATGCTGGAAACTCCGCCTCTGCGCCAGCTGGAATCTCCGCCTCTGCGCCAGCTGGAAACTCCACCTCTGCGCCAGCTGGAAACTCCGCCTCTGAGCCAGCTGGAAACTCCGCCTCTGAGCCAGCTGGAAACTCCGCCTCTGCGCCAGCTGGAAACTCCGCCTCTGCGCCAGCTGGAAACTCCGCCTCTGCGCCAGCTGGAAACTCCGCCTCTGCGCCAGCTGGAAACTCCGCCTCTGCGCCAGCTGGAAACTCCGCCTCTGAGTCAGCTGGAAACTCCGCCTCGGAGCCAGCTGGACACTCCGGCTCTGAGCCCGCTGGATACTCCGCCTCAGAGCCAGCTGGAAACTCAGCCTCGGAGCCAGCTGGAAACTCCGCCTCTGAGCCAGCTGGAAACTCCGCCTCTGAGCCAGCTGGAAACTCCGCCTCTGAGCCAGCTGGAAACTCCGCCTCGGAGCCAGCTGGAAACTCCGCCTCTGAGCCAGCTGGAAACTCCGCCTCTGAGCCAGCTGGAAACTCCGCCTCTGAGCCAGCTGGAAACTCCGCCTCGGAGCCAGCTGGAAACTCCGCCTCGGAGCCAGCTGGAAACTCCGCCTCGGAGCCAGCTGGAAACTCCGCCTCTGAGCCAGCTGGAAACTCCCCCTCTGAGCCAGCTGGAAACTCCCCTCTGAGCCAGCTGGAAACTCTGCCTCTGAGCCAGCTGGAAACTCTGCCTCTGAGCCAGCTGGAAACTCCGCCTCTGAGCCAGCTGGAAACTCCGCCTCTGAGCCAGCTGGAAACTCCGCCTCTGAGCCAGCTGGAAACTCCGCCTCTGAGCCAGCTGGAAACTCCGCCTCTGAGCCAGCTGGAAACTCCGCCTCTGCACCAGCTGGAAACTCCGCCTCTGAGTCACCTGGAAACTCCGCCTCGGAGCCAGCTGGAAACTCCGCCTCTGAGCCAGCTGGAAACTCCGCCTCTGAGCCAGCTGGAAACTCCCCCTCTGAGCCAGCTGGAAACTCCACCTCTGAGCCAGCTGAAACTCCGCCTCCGAGCCAGCTGGAACCTCCCCCTCTGAGCCAGCTGGAAACTCCACCTCTGAGCCAGCTGGAAACTCCGCCTCTGAGCCAGCTGGAAACTCCGCCTCTGAGCCAGCTGGAAACTCCACCTCTGAGCCAGCTGGAAACTCTGCCTCTGAGCCAGCTGGAAACTCCGCCTCTGAGCCAGCTGGAAACTCCACCTCTGAGCCACCTGGAAACTCCGCCTCGGAGCCAGCTGGAAACTCCGCCTCTGAGCCAGCTGGAAACTCTGCCTCTGAGCCAGCTGGAAACTCCGCCTCTGAGCCAGCTGGAAACTCTGCCTCTGAGCCAGCTGGAAACTCCACCTCCGCATCTACTGTGTTTCCAGCAGGTGTAGAGGCAGAATTACCAGCCGGCACAGAGGCAGAGTTTCCAGCATGCGTGAAGGCTCCACCTCCACACATGCTGGAAACTCCACCTCTGAGCCATGCTGGAAACTCCACCTCTGAGCCGGCTGGTAATTCTGCCTCCACACCTGCTGGAAACACAGTAGACACGGAGGTGGAGTTTCCAGCTGGTGCAGAGGCGGAGTTTCCAGTTTGCATGGAGGTGGAGCCTCTGCGTTTACTGTGTTTCCAGCATGCGTGGAGGCTCCACTTCCACACATGCTGGAAACTCCGCCTCCGCGCCAGCTGGTAACTCTGCCTCCGTGCCTGCTCCAGGTTTGGTTGGGGGGGGGGCGCCATAATAATATTCGCCTACCATTTAAAATTACCTTGGGCCGCCTCTGCTTCCATGAGGTAGATTTCTCTCACGTCCTGCTGTCTCACTCTTCTTCTTAACTATGGGTCATTTATAAGTTGGATGTTTGTAACTCAGGGACTCATTTAAGATTTCTATTTTTCTGATTACAACTATTGCCCAAAGCTTTTGACTTGTCGTCCTTTATATTGTGTTTCATTTTCGGTATGTTGAGGATCATTTTGCTCACTTTAATTTACACAGGATAGCAATGTAGAGTCTGTTGCACAAAACCTGAAAGCATTTTAAGGTGAATAAATTTATATGGCATCAGCAACTATAATATTATTAACAAAAATTAAAAGCGTGCAAGCATTGTATAAAACCACCAACGCATAGTCATGTGATTTTTTAAATAAAAAAATATAATAATTTTAGCTGAATTCACTATACAGGAGTGGGAAAGCTGAACCACTTGATGATATTCCAGCCGTCTTTCCTTCTAATCTTTCTTTGAAGTTGCTTTGCTCCAGTGTGGCCACTCAAAGGTCATGGTGAAGCAAATAAACTTCAAAGGCAGATTAAGCAGTCAATATGGGCATGGCTCGAGCATTCAAGTGGTTGGCCGACCCTTTTCACATACCTTGTCCACATCAGGGAAAAAAATGGTGCCAGGTCACATGTCAATGATATGTGTATGATAACATCATACCCATAGAATCATACCATTGGAAAAGAACACAATGGTCACCTTGTCCAAAAGCCTCCCATGCAGAGACACACTATCAAAACACTCCCAATGGCTGATAATCCTGTCTTTTTTACATAAAAAAAGGTCCAAAGAAGGAGAGTCCACCACGCTCCAAGGCAGCGAATGCCACTGCCAAACAGCTCCTACTGCCAGGAAGTTCTTCCTCATGTTTAGATTAGTAGTTCCCAACCTGCGGTCCTTGGACTACCAGTGGTCTGCAAGAACTAAAATACGATCTGCGGTCTCACTGTTACTACACTGCTGCAACGAGAGCAACTGGTTTTGCGAAACCCTCTTGTAGTGCCGAGGCTTATTCAATATGGTTTTCTGTGGGCAAGCAGAGGGTGACTACTGGATGGCGTATGTTCTGTATCAGAAACTACAGATGATGTGGTCTATACCAGTCCTGAGAACATTAGCAAGTCCTATGTGGATATTGCGGCATTGATTTGTATGTAAGGACACCATGGAATTGCCTGCACCTTTACAACCTATTCGTGAGTGACTGTGTATGATTTGGCACGTGGAACATAAAGACTTTTGATTTATGGACATTTTGAATGGACTCTATATTTTCCGGATACGGTAATCCCATTTGGGACGTTATTATTAATTTGATTGTTTACTATTTGGACCCTAGGTCCTTTGCTGTTTGTTCATGGTATAGGCACTCCCCTGTTTTCGTTACGTGCTATACCAGTGTTTCCCAACCAGTGTGGTGTGGCACACTAGTGTGCCGTGCGCGGTCATCAGGTGTGCCGTGGGAAATGGGACCCTCCAATCCCCTTTCTTCCCCCTCCTGCCGAACACTTTTTCTTCTCCACTCGGCCTCCCTTCTTCCCAGCCTCGCTCTGCTCGCGCTGCCTCGCTTTGCTCTGGGGCGAGTCTGCGCAGTAGCGCCCACACGGGTCACGTGTTCCTCCCTCCCCCCTCCCCTCCCAAACATGCTCACCCTGCCCCCTTGGATCAAAATGGCGGCAGAAGTGGCAGTGTAGAAGAAAAAGTAAGTGTTCAGCAGGAAGGGGAAGATAGGGCGCGAAGGGGGAGGGGGAGGAAGAGGTCTCTGTCGAAAGCTGGCATTGGAAGGAGGCTCACCACTTTAAAGTCCCTAAAACAGGCACGGGAAAACTTGGAACTTCCAGGTGTTTTGAACTCCAACTCATGGAGAAACGGCTGGAGAAATGGCTGGGCAAACGGCCTAAGGAGGCGGCGCCCCGGCCCCGTCTTCTTTTTCTTCACCGCCGCCCAGCCCTTCCTCCTCCTCCCCCAAGCAGCGTGAGTCCGGCAGGAGGTGGTGGGAAGGAAGGGGGGGGCAGAGAGCATTTCTTGTGGCACAGCAGGAGGTCCGTCACGGTACACTACCGTGCCGCGTCACAGCGGTTGGGGAACACTGCTATATCAGATGTTGTTGTGACCTTGGTTTTGGCTTTCAGTCTGCTGAGATTAAATAGCTTGCCAAGGTCTATTTTTCCCAAACTCCATTTGTGTTCACATTTGGGCATATTGAGTATTCATGCCAAGTTTGGTCCTGATCCAACATTGTTTGAGTCCACAGTGCTCTCTGGATATAGGTGAACTACAACTCCAAAACTCAAGGTCAATGCCCACCAAACTCTTATAGTATGTTCTCTTGGTTATGGGAGTTCTGTGTGGGAAGTTTGATTCCATTCCATCATTGGTGGAGTTCAGAATGCTCTTTGGTTGCAGGTGAACTATAATTCCCAGCAACTACAACTCCCAAATGACATTTTGTGTCATTTTGGTTGGTGGTGTGCCCCGGGATTTTGTAAATGTAAAAAATGTGCCGCGGCTCAAAAAAGGTTGAAAAACACTGCGATAGATGATTTCCACTCCAATGGGAAGCTTCCCATCAACATGATGAAGTATCATAACGACGAAGATGGAGGATAAGGCTATTTGACACCCGATCCCACCTTAAATGGGTCACTTTGGGAGCCAAGACGGTTGCCATCGTGTCATTGTGGAGGAGCCGCAGGTTGTTCACCATAGAACCATACTGGAGGACACTATCATATAAACCAGATTATCCAATCAGACAATAAGCAATCTCTGTTTAGAACTGGATTATCTGAGTCTACACTGCCATATAATCCATCTCGAAGCAGATAATCTGGATGTTATATGGCAGCGTAGAAGGGGCCCTCAAGTCAGCCAATCTCTGTTCCCTGGCCTGTCTGCTCTAGTTTGTCATTCCCTTTCCAGCTTTCCTTCAATCCACTCAAACGTGTTCAAGGATATAGAGCAGGTGGGATGAACATCTGGTTGGAGCTCTTCGTCTGAGAGCGCTGCAGGCAAATATTATTCAGTCTTCTTCTCAGCAGAACATTTTACATTTCGCATTACCATATTGGCTTCATCATATTTCACTCCCAAGTTATTAAGGTTTTTTAAAAACACTGAGTAGTAGTACATGTTCTTGTGGCCTCTGCCTTTCTTCATCCTTTCCTGCTGTTCTCACAACTTCCTCCCGGCATCTTTACACTGCACCAGGTTGGTTGGGAGAACAGATTTGAGTAAGCTCAAGTGGTCTGAAGGAGGTGGATAACCAAATTAAGAATCTGAACCCCCCGCCCAAGAGGAGTGACGTCACGCACGTTCTGAGAGGGAAAGCCGGGGAGAGCGCGAACGTTCGGAAGGGGCGTACTTAAAGCCAAACAAAAGGCGGATGACATCCCCAGAGATACACTGTTTACCCCCAAGATTCCTGCCGCCTGCCTTTTGATGCGCGAGGACTACTGTTCATATCGGCCTTGAAAAAGACCCGTAAGGGGTCGAAACGAGGTTGGACTCCTTGACATTAGTGTCCTCGTTGGCCAGAGAACACACGGACCACGCCCGGCCACCCTACCTGCTCAATTTGGGAAGCTACTCAGCCGTAGAGTTTGGCTACCGGTGTGTTTGCCTCAAGTCTCCTCGCTTTCACTTCCCTCGAATGGATTACAAATACCCATCGGGGTTAGGAATACAAAAATCTTTCCAGCGGCTTCACTTCGACAACCAGACCTCGCCCGCTAAACCACCTTCCATCTGCACCTCATTGGGCTATATTCGAACTGAATTTTGGTTGGTTCTGCGGTTGGGGCTAGGCACCCGACAGGGGGTTATATGTTTATTTTGCCTACTCTGTTGTCGTTGATGTTTACATATAATATATTAATAATACTTTAGAAATATTGTGTTCAGATTCCTTATTTGGATCTGCAGCAACCACGCCCATTGTGTTACATGGATAACCAAATTACTCATGTTGAGTAGTTAAGTTAAGAGCATTCATGCGGTGAGACATGCACCCAGGCCCGGATTACCCATAAATCCAACCTAGGCCATGGCCTAGGGGCGCAAGCCAAGGGGGCGCAGAATCACGGACCAAAAAAAAGTTGAAACAAATAAAAACGTTGTGGCGGCCCCTGGGGTCTCTCCCAACTTATCGGCACACGCCCCCAGAGACACCCCCAGCCGCTCTGCGGGCGCCTGTTTCCCTCCCTCCCCATAGTCCTTCCCATCCACAGGAGCAGACGGGGAGCCTGCCTTCCGAGCGAGCGAGTAAGCGGGAGAGTGAGCAAGTGCGAGACCTGTGCGTGCCCCCCGCTCCCTCGTGCGCGCTTCCCTACGCCTCCGCTTCTCTCCCCCTTTCATTGCGGAGCCAGAAATAGCCTTTTTTCTGCCCCAAAACGGGCGGGTGCGTGGTTGAGTGGGCTAGCTTCCTAGCCATTTGGGAGGGTCCCTTTTCGGTTGCCTCAGTTTCTCTGGCGATATGGAAGCCCATCCTTAAAGGCACAGCACAGGCACCCCTTTGATCCAGGCAGAGCTGGCTCTGCTCCCAAGCGGCCCGTCCTTCGCCCTGGCCCTCCTTCCAGGTGCTGGAGATCCCTTTCTGACGCTCGCCCACCTCCTGGCAGCTCCTGTTAAGCAGTTCGTGCTGCATTCACACGTTACACGGCTCCATTCCCTGGTCAGGAGGTCTCGTGCCGCCTCCTTCCCGCCTCCCCTGTTTTGGGACCTCCCTTTGCACACATTTCCTTCCTTCCCGGGAGCAGCCCGTG
Source organism: Anolis apletophallus (assembly GCA_030556195.1). Lineage (NCBI taxonomy): Eukaryota > Metazoa > Chordata > Lepidosauria > Squamata > Anolidae > Anolis > Anolis apletophallus. The sequence goes on from JARBWK010000004.1 coordinate 177,984,611, forward strand.
CTCAGTTGGGTCCAGGAAGAGGGCGACACGCGTGTGCACAGCCATGGCTGCCCACCCGGGTCATGCAAATGGCGTTCCTGGGGTTCTTCACAGCAAATCGGACCCCCTGCGCCACCGGAGGTACACACAGGACAATTTTGGTGAGTGTATACACCCGTACACGGGTCTGTTTCTGCACATGTGAATTGGGCTGAGATCCATGTTCTGGGCTTAATATTTTTCCTATCCCTACATAATGTTTCCATTGTGTTTTCAATATCTTCGCAAAGGGAGGCGTGCAGTAGAGGTTGGTTTAAAGGGGGCGTAATTCCAAAGTCTGGCCTAGGGCGTAAAAGGTGTTAATCCGGGGCAGCATGCACCTCTTTCTGAATTTACAGAACACACTGGATTGTTGTCCTGTTACACACTGTGATCATTTTGTGTTCTTCATCCAAAAAGACGGCTGTAATTAATTAAAGTGGTGCCAAACTGCATCAATTCTACAGTGGAAATGCACCCTCTATCAAAATGCATGCTCCTCAACTTTGCACAGATTTTTTTTAAGGGCACATTGGCTTTGTAGCCACTGAAAGGGACAAAGACCCCTTCTACACTGCCATATAAAATCCAGATTATCTTCTTTGGACTGGATTACATAGAAACATTTTTTGCATTTGCCCAGTGATGTGGTCCCACCATGTAAGTCACTACTCAGCACCCTCATGTGAACTGTTGTTGCTACATCATTCCCAAATGCCACCAGCTCCTTGCAGTCTTCCTCCAATTCATACAGCCAATGTGCAGGACAATATCCAGTATTCTTATTTTGTACTCGTATTGATTTACACAGATTAGGAACCTTATCAGGCCCAGATTAACACCTTTTTGCGCCCTAGGCCACACTTTGGAATTACACCCCCTTTAAGTCAACCTCTACTGCACCCCCCCCCCCATATCCTTTCATACGTTCATCCCCCTTAGGGCCCCGCATCCAGCTCTCCCGGTGTGGCCCCACTAGGTCCGTCACAGGAGCTTCCCTCTCGGGAGCACTATGGATGCATGCATGGGGGGAGGAGCCTCCTCCTCGATGCCGGGGCTTGGGTCACTTGGCTCCTACCCGGTATCGGGGATTGCGCATGCGTTGTACTCAGCAGCTGTACCGATGCCGCGCTTCTCCCCGATACTGGGACTTGTCGCGTGGGGCTTCTCTCCTGTACTGGGGTTTGCGCATGTGCCGTAGCCGGCAGTTGCGCTTCTCTCTCCAATAAGGAGGAGTCTCATCCTTGTGTTGGAGGAGGGATACCAGCTTTCATGGTGTTAGAACATGCGCAGACTGCACAATGGAGTTTCCTGTACGTGCACTGAAGGAGCCAGTAAGTGGATGCTGTCGGCATCGAGGGAGTTCATTGTTCCTTCTGTCGACGTCGACGCCAGTGTTGAGAGCCCCTGTGCATATGCCGTTTGCACAACAATAGCAGAGGCAGGAGCTGGTATTCAGGAAGGGGCAGGGGCGCCGCCGAAAAGGAGGACCTCCGGTATCCTTCCTTCCAAATCTCCATGCGTGTTGCGTCTTTGTTTCAACATTTTTATTATATTTTTTTTTAGTGATATCTCCCCCGCGGCTTGCACCCCTAGGCCATGACCTAGGTTGGCCTTATGGGTAATCCTGGCCTGAACCTGATTCTGCATAAACAAGCAAAGAACTGAGGCATACAGCAAAATAAAGTTTCTGAGTGCACAGAATTATGTTGGTCGTGCTTTCCAAATAGAGACCCTTCTTTAGGATCATTATCAGGTCGCAAGTGACTCAAGTATTTGGTCCTTCAGGCCTACAAACAACAGTTCGGTTCTATGTAGTTGAGTTCAATGTTTTCTTGCTTTTTCTTGCCCTTCGGTCAAAGATGAAAGAGAGCAACAGACGTAAGAAGCCTGCAGCTGGACGAAAACCCCATTTGTTTCATTTTACTGCTCAAATGAACATTTGACCCAATAGAGGAAAGGAGTTTCTGCATCCTTACAAATAAATAAAGAACAACCCACGTATTTCTGGGAGATACATTCCTGAAGCATAACACCTTGGAAAATACGAGTGCACCCTATTGGAACAAGTAACTTCTGCCAGATGTTACCATAGAGTTGTTCTGTAGGGTCTAGAAAAAAATATTTATTTATTTATTACTTCATGCTTATAGACCACCACTCTCCGTGGGCTCGGGGCGGTTTACAACAGTGGCCTGACACAATTACAATATAGATATAATAAAAGAAACAGATCATTACCTAATAGTAGCTACAAACACACAGCACTAACTACAACAATAAGGCTAGAATCAGTAGTTCAGGTGAGGCCCATCGATGTTTGGGAGGCCAAGAGGAAGGCGAGATCCAGGGGCAGGCCTCCAAACCTTGTGGGGTGGCCCTGAGTCCCAAGGAGAGTCGGCCTTCCAGGAGGAGCGGGCAAGTCACCAGACGGGTGGTCAGACGGGTGGTTTAGGGAGTTCTCAACCCTAATAAATAGGGTAGTTGTTCGCCTTTTTAGTTCACCTCCTACAGGCTGTGATGTTGCCGTTCATCTCCAACTCCCGAAGCCCACTCCCCAAACGGTTCTGGAAAGGAATCGTCGGTGGCGGGCCTCGCACCGCTGGGATCCGTATCCAGAGGAAGTCAGTGCCGCCCCCACAACACTCTGGGTGGGCTCCACTGCCCCAGCGCCAGTTCCCAGAGCTCCTCCACGGCAATTATCGGAAGTGGTGCCGGGGATGAGATGGCGCCATTTCCGCTTCCTCCTCGCTTGGTGTCTGCGCCTGCGCAGTCGTCCCACGGCCGTTGGGGGGGGTCAGTCCAGTGACGTATTATTTGCTCTATTTATTATTATTATTACATTTATTCTTTTACTCTATTATTATATTTATTATTTTACTTTATTTCTTATTATTTTTACATTTATTATTTTACTCTATTTATTATTATATTGCATTTATTATTTTACTCTATTATTATATTTACTATTTTACTTTATTTCTTATTATTTTTACATTTATTATTTTACTCTATTATTATTATATTTACTATTTTTCTTTATTTCTTATTATTTTTACATTTATTATTTTACTCTATTATTATTATAATATTTATTTGACTTTATTTCTTATTATTTTCACATTTAATATTTTACTCTCTTTATTATTATTACAGTTATTATTTTACTCTATTATTATTACAGTTATTATTTTACTCTATTTATTATTATTCCCTTTCTTATTTTACTTTATTATTACTGTATTATAGTATTTCCCTTTTCTACCTGCCTCCCAATGTTAAAATACAGCAATCGGTTTTGCGAGAAAGGCAGGATAAACACAAGTTTTAATAACAGTGCTGCATGATACATTTCGCTTGAACAAAGACAGGTCGAACTAGGCAAGGATAACCACCTGTCAAATCCAGAGCCTCACAAGGGCTATGATCAGAGTGTCCTGTACAGATCTCAACATCTTGGTGCGCTTTTTGCTTTCCTTCTAATCTATCAGGCTGAGAAGGAATCCAGCAACAGAGAGATGTTATCAACCAGGCAAGGCGATATATACCCATGCTGCAGCTAAATTCTCAAATCTTCCTGAATCTTAAAGAGGAGTGTTACGTACCAATATTCTGATGGCTGTATGCTAAATGATGCGTGTGCCACAAGTTGGCTACCTCTGGTCCATACATGTAGAGCTGAACAGGGGGGCTTCTGCCCTCTGACCTATCCCTCTCCTCATCCTCCCAATAGTAGTACTAATAATTCAGAAGCAGCCCGGCAGCGCCTCACATCCTGCTTTGCAGCAGCTACAGGGCTGTTTGGGCTGGAAGTCAGCCTGAAGAAAACGGAAGTCCTCTACCAGCCCGCACCACAGGAAGAACACCATCATCCCCACGTCAGCATAGGCACATCTGTGCTTAAGTCCGTTCAGCAGTTCACCTCCCTGGGAAGCATCATCTCTTTAGGTGCCAAGATTGATCACAGATTAGCAAAGGCATATTATGCATTTGGAAGGCTTCACAAAAGAGTCTGGAGCAACAAGCACCTGAGGCAAAGCACCAAAATCAGTGTGTACAGAGCTATCATACTATCTATTCTCCTATATGGGACTGAACCATGGGTCACCTATCGCCAACATTTACAACTCCTCGAACGCTTTCATCAGCGCTGTCTTTGCACAATCCTAAACATACACTGGACTGACTATGTGACTAATGTTGCTGTCCTTGAGCAAGCAGGGACCACCAGCGTTGAGGCCATGTTATTGAGAACACAGCTGCACTGGGCAGGGCACGTCTCTAGGATGGAAGACCACCGCCTCCCAAAGATACTACTCTATGGTGAACTCGCCACAGGTCAGCGCAAGAGGCGCCCCAAAAAGAGATATAAGGACTCCTGAAACAACATCTCAGGCTTGGCCAGATTGATCACCAACAATGGTCCACCCTGGCCTCACATCGGGAGGCATGGAGACGCACTATCCACGATGCTGCAGCCTCTTTCGAGAAGACACGCCGAATGGGTCTCGAAGAGAAACGACAACGCAGAAAGAACCGCAACTTGGAAACAACATCACCCAAGGAGACTTTTGCTGTGCTTTCTGTAACCGAACTTGCCTATCTCAGATTGGCCTTTTTAGTCATCAACGCGCTTGTAAAAAGCGTGGGACGAGTCCTTCCTAAGAATCTTCGTTCGCGAAGTAATGCCGAGAGAGAGTAGTAATAATAATACTTTATTCCCCACTTGGAACTCGGGGCAGCTCACATGAGGCCAAGCCCAAATGACAAATTACAATAATACAAAAATCAAAACATCAACAATAAACACAATAGAAATGCATACATATAAATAAAAGAACAATATAAAAATAGATATTTAAATCACAAATCACAAAGGGGGGGGGCATATGTACGAATATAAAAAGTTAAAAACTCAGGGTGAGATAAGTGGAGTAGCTTCTTTGTGAGGGAGAGCACACATAAACATGTAAACATGTAAACAAGGCGGGGGGAATGGACTCCAAAACCGGGAGCATTGAGGAGAGCAATGGTAGGAATTAAATAACTACTCTCCGAAGGCACAGCAGAAAAGCCAGGTTTTCACGTGTTTTTTGAAGGTCTCCAGGCAAGGAGTTCCAGAGTCGGGGGGCCACAGAGGAGAAGGCCCTCTCCCTTGTGCCCACCAGACGAGTCTGTGAGACTGGCAGGGGCGACAGGAGGGCCTCCCCCGAGGAGTGGAGGGTTTGAGCTGGTTCATGGAGGGAGATCCGGTCACAAAGGTAGGCAGGTCCCAAACTGTTTAGGGCTTTATAGGTGATCACCTGCACCTTGAATTGGGACCGGAAAATAAACGGCGGCCAGTGGAGCTCTTTAAACAGGGGGGTTGACCGCTCCCTGTAACTTGCCCCAATTATTAATCTGGCTGCTGATCATTGAACAAGTTGAAGTTTCCGGGCCGTCTTCAAGGGTAGCCCCACGTAGAGTGCATTGCAGTAGTCCAGTCTAGAGGTAACCAATGCGTGGACCACCATGGTCAAGTCAGACTTCACGAGGTATGGCCGCAGTTGGTGCACAAGTTTTAACTGTGCAAAGGCCCTCCTGGCCCCCACGACACCAGGCATGTAGCCAGGGGGGGGGGCTAAGGGGGCTTCAGCTCCCCCCCCCCCCTGAAATTCTCAGGGTGGTCCGCGAAAAGGCCTTACTGGTACATTATTTAAACTGTTATGTTTATTCATATCATGATCTGATCACCATGCTCATTATATCCCACATTAATGGGGTTATTGGGGTAACAATACAAAAGGTTTGCTAGGGTAGACCCTCTTCCACCCAGTCTCAGCCCCCCCCCCCGAACCAAACCCCCCCCCCCGGTCCGACACCTGCGCATCAAGCGTCAGCGCTGAATCCAGGAGGACCCCCAAACTGTGGACCTGTGACTCCTCCTGTTAGCTAGGTGGACCACTTCCTTAGCCCACACTGAAAACAACACATAGACCAGTGTTTCTCAACCAGTGTGCCGTGGCACACTAGTGTGCCGTGAGCGATCATCAGGTGTGCCGCGAGAAAAGCTCTCTGCCCCCCTTCATTCCCCCTCCTCCTGCCGAACTCCTACTGCTTGGGGGGGGGGGGGAGGGGGCAAGCGGCGAAGAAAAAGAAGAAAGGGCCGGGGCGCCGCCTTCTTCGGCCGTTTCCCCAGTCAGCCTCCAATCCGCCATGACTCCCACCATGACTCTCGCCCGTCGCTCGCTGAAGCCGCGCGGAGGAGGAGCCCCGTCCACTGAAGCCCGTCCACCACTCATGCTCCTCCTCTGTGGGAGAGCTGAAGCCGGGGGAGGGCAGGGCATGGCGCCCTCCCCCCACCCCCGGCTTCAGCGCTCACACAGCTTCACCAGCCTTGAGGGGCAGTTCCAAGCCAGCAGTGGCAGAGCCAGCACAATGCTGGCTTGGCACTGCCCTCAAGGCTGGCGAAGCTGCGGGAGAACTGAAGCCGGGGGGAGGGGGCGGGGCCTGGCACAGCCTGGCTCCTCCCCCTCCCCCTGCTTCGGCACTCCCAGCTGCTGCTCCCAGCAGGCCACCATCCCCCAGCCGTTCTTTACTGTGTTAGACTGTCATTTTGTGTTGTTTTGGTTCGTGGTGTGCCCCCGGATTTTTTTTAATGTTAAAAGTGTGCCGCGGCTCAAAAAAGGTTGGGAAACACTGACATAGACAAAGACTTCAGCTTCTTCTCTGCCACCTAAAGTTCTTTTGATCGTCCACTCTACCTCCCCTGTGTTATGTTTTCCTTCACCCATGCTCACTCCTTTTTCCATTGTAGTTTGAGCTAGAAGCTCCCCCCAAATCCTTGCAGGTCTGCACACTGCAAACATCACCGTGTTTTCATTCCTCGACCAAGGGAAATGCAACAGGTGCAGCTTGCTCCTCTGGATAATAATCATGGAAAGATTTTCAGCCTAAGGAGCGGCTTTCGGAGAGGGAAAGCGTGGCAGGCCAAGCAACATGGCATTCTCGCTGCTTACCCCCTTCTTGCTCCCCAGGATAGAGTGTCCCTCAAAACGCACACTCCCTTTTGCATCTAGTGGTATGAGGCATGGTGCGTACTGGAAGGCGAAGTAAATGCACGGATACGCTACAAGAATGGTGTCATCAGAGCATTACATTTTGGAATGCTAAATTACAATTTTATGTCAGGGATTCCAACTGTTGTTCCAGCACAGAAATATGCACACACACACACACACACACACACACCATATTGTGGAAACACAGCCTTGCAAGCCTCGCTTCCAAGTTTCCTTTGCCATTTTCCGACACTTCTCTACTGTTGGAATCCTTGATCTTGTAAGACGGTGGAGGAGAGCGTGTATACAATTTTTGAGAAATGGGAAACCAATTCAAGAATGCTACAGAATCATAGAATCCTAGAGTTACAACTGGCCCCCAGGGCCATGGAGACCAACCCCTTCCCATGCGGAAACACCCAATCAAAGCACTCCTGACAGATGGCCATCTAGCCTCTGCTTAAAGACCTCCGGAGAAAGAGACTCCACACTCGGGGCAACTTTTGTTGGCATGCAACCCAGTAGAAGACCTTTCATAGAATCAGGCATGTAGCTGGGGGGGGGGGGCTTGAGGGGCTTCAGCCCTCCCCCCAAAATTCTCAGCGAGAAGGCCTTACTGGTACATTATTTAAACTGTGATGTGTATTCATATCATGATCTGATCACCATGCTCAATATATCCCATATGCATGGGGGTATTATCAGGGCCGGACGAAGGTAATTTCAAATGGTACGCAAACCTTTTGGCGCCTCCTCACTCTCCACGCGCCAGTGGTGCGCCGCAGGTCAGTTAGTTCTGCGCATGCGCACGGTCAGCTTCGCGCATGCTCACCGGTGTGCGCATGCGCCAGGCCAGCTACTTCGGCACATGCGCCATTCGCGGGGGGGGGGTGACACCAAGTGGATGGTGACGCAAAATGCCCTCCAGGAGTCCGAAAAGAAGGGTGTTTTGCAGCCAGAGTCGGGAGGCTCCGTCCCGGCTGCAAAACGTCCTCCTTTTCAGCCTTGTGGAGTGCGTTTTGCGTCACCATCCACCTGGAGTCGAACCCGCACGCCGGCCCGCAGCAATGACGGCCGCGGCCGGATGCGCCCCTAGCCCACGTGGCGCCCTGAGGCGGCCGCTTAATTTGCCTCCATTAAGATCCACCCCTGGGTATTTTTGGGATAATGATACCAAAGGTTTGCTAGGGTAGACCCTCTCTCACTCAGCCCTCCCCTCCCCCCCAATCAAAGTCCTGGCTACAGGCCTGCATGGCAGTCATTGAATCCTAGAGTTGGAAGAGACCTTGCAGGCCACCCAGTCCGACCCATCCTGCCAAGAAGCAGGAACATTGCATTCAAAGCACCCCCGGCAGATGGCCATCCAGCCTCTGCTTAAAAGCCTCCAAAGAAGGAGCCTGCACCACACTCTGGGGCAGAGAGTTCCACTGCGGAACAGCACTCAACAGTTAGAAAGTTCTTCCTTTCCTGTACCTTGAATCTATGGCTCCATGTTACAGCCTCCAGAAAACCAGCCTGCTTCCCCCCTCCCTATGGCTTCCTCTCACATATGTGTACATGCTTGCCATGTCTTCTCTCAGCTTTCTCTTCTGGGGGGCTAAACATGCCCGGCTCTTTTAGCCGCTCCTCATAGGGCTTGTTCTCCAGACCCTTGATCATTTGAGTCGCCCTCATATGGACACGTTCTAGCTGGTCAACATCTCCCTTCAGTTGCAGTGCCCAGAACGGGACACGGTGGGATTCCAGGTAATGTGGTCTGAGCAAGGCAGGATAGAGCGTGGGAAGCACAAACTCTATGGATCGAGGCTCCTCTTGATACAGACCAAAATCCCATTGGCTTTTTTTGCCACTGCGTGACATTGTTGGCTCAGGTTTAACTTCTTGTCCACAAGGACTCCAAGATCTCCATGCTGGAACACCCCACGCAAACATTCTGGGCAGACGGCCATCTAGCCTCTGCTGAAAGACCTCCAGAGAAGGAGACCCCACCCCACTCGGGGGGCAGCATATGTCTCTTGCAGCCTTCTAGAACAGTGTTTCTCAACCTTTTTTGAGCCGCGGCACACTTTTAACATTTAAAAAATCCGGGGGCACACCACCAACCAAATGACACAAAATGACACTCTAACACAGGAAAGAATAGCGGGGGATGGTGGCCTGCTGGAAGCAGCTGCTGGGAGTGCCAAAGCTGGGGGAGGGGACGGATCCAGGCCGCGCCATGCCCTGCCCCCTCCTCCCAGCTTCAGCTCTCCCTCAGCTTCTCCAGCCTTGAGGAGGCAATGCCAAGCCAGCGGTGGCAAAGCCAGCACAATGCTGGCTTGGCATTGCCCCCTCAAGGCTGGAGAAGCTATGGGAGAGTGGAAGCCGTGGGGAGGGGGTGGAGCCAGGCCACACCATGCCCCACCCCCTCCCCCAGCTTCAGCTCTCCCACAGCTTCTCCAGCCTTGAGGGGGCAATGCCAAGCCAGCGGTGGCAGAGCCAGCACAATGCTGGCTTGGCATTGCCCCCTCAAGGCTGGAGAAGCTATGGGAGAGTGGAAGCCGTGGGGAGGGCGGAGCCAGGCCACACCATGCCCAGGCCACACCCCTCCCCCAGCTTCAGCTCCCCACAGCTTCTCCAGCCTTGAGGGGCAATGCCAAGCCAGCGGTGGCAGAGCCAGCACAATGCTGGCTTGGCATTGCCCCTCGAGGCTGGAGAAGCTATGGGAGAGTGGAAGCCATGGGGAGGGGCGGAGCCAGGCCACACCATGCCCCGCCCCCTCCTCCCAGCTTCAGCACTCCCACAGCTTCTCCAGCCTTGAGGAGGCAATGCCAAGCCAGCGGTGGCAGAGCCAGCACAATGCTGGCTTAGCATTGCCCCCTCAAGGCTGGAGCAGCTGCTGGGAGTGCCAAAGCCGGGGGAGGGGACAGAGCCAGACTGTGCCATGTCCTGCCCCCTCTCCCTGGCTTCAGCTCTCCCACAGCTTCTCCAGCCTTGAGGGGACAGTGCGAGCGAGGGGCGGGAGTCATGGCCCCCGTCCCGGCGCGGCTCTCCACCATGACTCCTGCCCCTCTCTCGCTGAAGCCTCACGGAGGAGGAGGAGCATGAGCAGTGGATGGACTTCAGTGGGTGGGGCTCCTCCTCCGTGCAGCTTAGCATTGCCCCTCAAGGCTGGAGCAGCTGCTGGGAGTGCCGGGGCCGGGGAGGGGCGCGCCATGCCACGCCCCTCCCCTGGATTCTGCTCTCCCACAGCTTCTCCAGCCTTGAGGGGGCAATGCCAAGCCACCGGTGGCAGAGCCAGCACAATGCTGGCTTAGCATTGCCCCCTCAAGGCTGGAGCAGCTGCTGGGAGTCCCAAAGTCGAGGGAGGGGGCAGAGCCAGGCTGCGCCATGCCCCACCCCCTCGCCCCGGCTTCCGCTCTCCCACAGCTTCTCCAGCCTTGAGGGGGCAATGCTAAGCCAGCGGTAGCAGAGCCAGCACAATGCTGGCTTGGCACTGCCCCCCTCAATGCTGGAGCAGCTGCTGAGAGTGCTGAAGCTGGGGAGGGGGTGGAGCCAGGGTGTGCCATGCCCCGCCCCCTCCTCCCAGCTTCAGCTATCCCACAGAGGAGCATGAGCGGTGGATGGGCTTCAGTGGGCAGGGCTACTTTTCCGCGTGGCTTCAGCGAGCGAGGGGCGAGAGTCATGGCGGAGAGCGGCGCTGGGGACGGGGGGCTCCGCCATGACTCCTGCCATGACTCAATCAGGCATGAGCAAGCTTCTGCCGCTGGGAAGGGAGTGGGGCCTGAGCGATGCCACGCTTCTCTCCTCCCTCCCTCGATTGGATGCTGGCTGGGGAAACGGCCGAAGGAGGCGGCGCCCCGGCCCCTTCTTCTTTTTCTTCGCCGCCGCCCGACCCTTCCTCCTCCTCCCCCAAGCAGCAGGAGTTTGGCAGAGGAGGGGGGAAGGAAGGGGGGCAGAGAGCTTTTCTCGCGGCACAGCAGGAGGTCCGTCACGGCACACGAATGTGTCCTAAAGCGGTTTGGTCTTGCCTTCGCAACTGAGAGAGTGTGACTTGCCAAAGGTCTTCTAGAACAGTGCCGTGTCACACTCGCTCAGTTGCGAAGGCAAGACCAAACCGCTTTAGGACACTTATGGGATGTTGCCCTAGGTTAGAAAAGACTTGAAGGCACACTAGATAGAGCAACAGGGGGGGGGGGTGCCTATTTTTGGAGGGGCACCCTCTACACACCCGCCATGGATCTTTCTAGAGGGGGTTGGCGAGGACCCCTTTGGCATCTGACTGAGTGGAAGGAGAAGCTGGTCTCGTGGCTGGCCCAACTAGCCTGGCTCCCCTTGCCCTCTCTGCCGGACACTTCCCCTCCCTCCCCCTTCCCCCCCTCCCTCCCTCTGCACTTACGCTGGGTAGTAGCCATAGGGTGGCAGGCAGTTCTCCTCGCCCAGCTCCGACTCCATCAGCAGGTAGTCCTGGCTCTCGTTCCTTCTGCCGGGCGAGCAGGATTTCCGAGCCTGGCCCTGGCTCATGGTGGAGCCCCCCTTCGAGGTCGAGGGGAGACCCTCCTTGGCCCCTTCTCCTGGGGGGAGGGGGGGGAAGCCCCTCGAGGATGCGCTCCAATCCCCGAGGCAGCCAGGGGCGGGCGCACGGGGCTTGGGCTCCTCAGGGGCGCCCCTTGACGCACGCGCCTCCCCAAGGCGCCCCCCACAAAGACCCCTTCGGGGAAGGAGGGAGAGGGCGAAGGAAAGCCCCCTCCTTCTCCTCGGAACTCCTCTCCCTCCGAGCGGGTCTTCTTTCCTTCTTTCCCCGGCTGGCTCTCTCCTGGCGACCCGGAGGAGCCCGTCCGTCCCTGGCCAAGAGGAGGAGGAGGAGGGGGAGAGTTACTATGTCAACCAGCCCTCCTCAACATCCCAAAGTCGTCATTGCCCGAAGACATCCAACCAAGCAGCCTTAGCAAGCACCAAGGGGGGGGGGGCAGGGGGGGGCTGGGTTTCCTTCCTTCCTTCCTTCCTTCCTTCCTTCCTTCCTTCCTTCCTTCCTTCATTCATTCTTTCCTTCATTCTTTCCTTCTTTCCTTCTTTCCTTCTTTCTTTCCTTCTTTCTTTTTTCTTTCATTCTTTCTTTCTTTCTTTCTTTCTTTCCTTCTTTCTTTCCTTCCTTCTTTTTTCCTTCCTTCCTTCTTTCTTTCCTTCTTTCTTTCCTTCTTTCTTTCTTTCCTTCTTTCTTTCTTTCTTTCCTTCTTTCCTTCTTTATTTCTTTCCTTCTTTCTTTCATTCCTTCTTTCTTTCCTTCTTTCTTTCCTTCTTTCTTTCCTTCTTTCCTTCTTTCCTTTCCTTCTTTCTTTCTTCTTTCCTTTCCTTCCTTCTTCCTTCCTTCTTTCTTTTCTTTCTTTTTCCTTTCCTTCTTTCTTTCTTTCCTTCTTCTTTCTTTCTTTCCTTTCTTTCCTTCTTTCTTTCTTTCCTTCCTTCTTTCCCTTTCTTTCCTTCTTTCCTTCCTACCTCCTTCCTTTCCTTCCTTCTTTCTTTCCTTCTTTCTTTCCTTTCCTTCTTTCCTTCCTTCTTTCTTTCCTTCTTTCTTTCCTTCTTTCTTTCTTTCTTTCCTTCTTTCTTTCTTTCCTTCTTTCCTTCTTTCTTTCTTTCTTTCCTTCTTTCTTTCTCTGTCATCATGCTCATAAAGCTTCAAGGGGGAACTTCCTGTTTATACATTCCCTTCAAAAAGCCTCACTTGCGCCATTCTCCTTCGAAGAAGCCTTCTCCTCCTTTTGAAGTTCCTGCAGGAATCCATCCAAGAGGTCAAAGGAGAAGGGTTTTTTTTTATTGTTTCCAAAATATGTTATTTATTATTTATTTATTTATTTATTTAAAACTTTTGCGCCCCGATCTTCTCCCCTCCCTTGAGGGACTCACACCAGCTTACAGCCAAAATTCAATGCTACAACAACATTTGAAACATCTAACAGCAATACATAATTAAAATCTCTCTCTCGGCATTACTTCGCGAATGAAGATTCTTAGGAAGAACTCATCCCACGCTTTTTACAAGCGCGTTGATGACTAAAAAGGCCAATCTGAGAAAGGCAAGTCCGGTTGCAGAAAGCACAGCAGAAAGTCTCCTTGGGTGATGTTGTTTCCAAATTGCGGTTCTTTCTGCGTTGTCGTTTCTCTTCGAGACCCATTCGCCGTGTCTTCTCGAAAGAGGCCGCAGCATCGTGGATAGTGCGTCTCCATGCCTCCCGATGTGAGGCCAGGGTGGACCATTGTTGGTGATCAATCTGGCCGAGCCTGAGATGTTGTTTCAGGGAGTCCTTATATCTCTTTTTGGGGGTGCCCCTCTTGCGCTGACCCGTGGCGAGTTCACCATAGAGTAGTATCTTTACGAGGCGGTGGTCCTCCATCCTAGAGATGCGCCCTGCCCAGCGCAGCTGTGTTCTCAATAGCATGGCCTCAATGCTGGTGACCCCTGCTTGCTCAAGGACGGCAACAATCATCACATAGTCGGTTCAGTGTATATTTAGGATTGTGCAAAGACAGCGCTGGTGAAAGCGTTGGAGGAGTCGTAGGTGTTGGCGATAGGTGACCCATGTTTCAGACCCATAGAGGAGAATAGACAGTACGATAGCTCTGTACACACTGATTTTGGTGCTTTGCCTCAGGTGCTTGTTGCTCCAGACTCTTTTGTGAAGCCTTCCAAATGCACTCTATGCCTTTGCTAATCTGTGATCTCTCTCTTTGTCAATCTTGGCGTCTGAAGAGATGATGCTTCTCAAAGATACTACTCTATGGTGAACTTGCCACGGGTCAGCGCAAGAGAGCGCCCCCAAAAAGAGATACAAGGACTCTCTGAAACAACATCTCAGGCTCGGCCAGATTGATCACCAACAATGGTCCACCCTGGCCTCTCATCGGGAGGCATGGAGACGCACTATCCACAATGCTGCGGCCTCTTTCGAGAAGACACCCCGAACGGGTCTCGAAGAGAAACAACAACGCAGAAAGAACCGCAACCTGGAAACAACATCACCCAAGGAGACTTTCTGCTGTGCTTTCTGCAACTGGACTTGCTTATCTTGGATTGGCCTTTTCAGTCATCAACGCGCTTGTAAAAAGCGTGGGATGAGTCCTTCCTGAATCTTCGTCCGCAAAGTAATGCCAGAGAGACATCTTTCAGGGAATTTAAATGCATCTACACCAGGGGTGGGCATCTTGCAGCCCGGGGGCCGGATGCGGCCCGGCAGCCAATGCTGACCGGCCCCCGGCTCCCTCAAAGCTTCCTCTTGAAGAGAGGGAGGCCAGGAGCAAGAGCATGCCTTCACCGTCCTCCTCCTGGCGTCACTTCCTCCTCGCGCGCTCCCCCCTCCCTGTTTGCCTTCTTCTGTTTGCTGTCTTCCCTCTCTGTTGCCTACCTTCTTTCCCTCCCTCCCTCCCTCTTTCCCCCTTTCATTCCTTCTCCCTTCCACAGGAACGCAGCAAGGGAGAGGGGGCGTGGCCAGAGCGGGAAAGGGGCATGGACGAGGCCGAAGCGCACAGGGGGGTGGGGATTCCATTTACTCCCCTGCTTCCTCCTCCGTGGCTTCCAAGCCTTCTCTTCTGCCTCGCTCTCTCTCCCTCCCTTCTTCCTGCCTCTTTGGGCATATTCAATATTTGTGCCAAGTTTGGGCCTGACCCACAGTGCTCTCTGGGTGTAGGTGAACTACAACTCCCAAACTCAAGGTAAATGCAGACCAAACCTTTTCAGTACTTCCCGTTGGTCTCATGAGAGCTCAGTGTGCCAAGTTTGATTCAAGATGGCTGAATGGCCATCTGTGAGGAGTGCCTTGATTGTGTTTTTCCCTTATGGCAGGAGTAGGTTGGACTGGATGGCCCTTGGAGGTCTCCTCCTATTCAAAAATAACCCATTGTTATTATTATTATTATTATTAGAGGATGAATGGCCATCTGTGAGGAATGCTTTGATTGTGTTTTTCCCTTATGGCAGAAGGAGGTTGGACCGGATGGCCCTTGGAGGTCTCCTCTTTAACAACCTGTTTGTTGTTGTTGTTATTATTATTATTATTAGCAGAGGCTGAATGAATATTATGCCTTAATATTAAGGGTTATAGGCCCATGTGGAAAGTGCCTGTGTTGTCTGATTTCCTTTCAACACCTCTGAACATAATCCCATGTTCTCTGCTTTGATCCAGATTATATGAATGTGGACTCAGATAACCCAGTTCAAAGCAGATATTGTGGGATTTTCTGCCTTCATATTATAGACCTGTGTGGAAGGGCCGTGGCAGAAGGAGGTTGGACTGGATGGCCCTTGGAGGTCTCCTCCTACTCTAGGAACCTGTTGCTGTTGTTGTTGTTGTTATTAGCAGAGGCTGAATGAATATTATCATCATCATTATTATTATGAATAAATTCAGGGGCTTATGACAGTGTTTCCCAACCTTTTTTGAGCTGCGGCACACTTTTTACATTTACACAACCAACTAAAATGACACAAAATGACACTCTTAAGACAGTAATACATATAGTTAATATGTTTTTAAATGTATTTATACGCTCAGTGTGAAACCTGGGCCTGTTTCGATGAACACAACATATATATGACTTCCTCTCACATATTTATACATGGCTATCATGTCTTCTCTCAGCCTTCTCTTCTTCAGGCTAAACATGCCCAGCTCTTCAAGCCGCTCCTCATAGGGCTTGTTCTCCAGACCTTTGTGAAATTTCACCCTGAGTGAAACTTGCTTCCAGTTAACTATGGATGTCATGAAGCTGTTATAAACAGTTCCTTGGAAGGGGGGGGGGGATGCAACTCTCGAAAAATCCAGTAAAATAGTAAAAAAAAAAACCAAAAAAACATTTCCAAGTGGAGAGGCTCAATTTTTTTCTTGGAAACCTGCTAGGAGGGGGGAGAGTGCCAATTTCCCACGGCACACCTGATGATCACTCACGGCACACTAATGTGCCACGGCACACTGGTTGAGAAACACTGGCTTATGATACTCACATTTAGTTGAATTCAGTCTTAAAATATATTATAATGCTCTCACTGAAATAAATTTCCAAATATTTTGCTTTTATGTCTCTCTGAGTCAAAAAGGTTCCTGACCCCTGAGATCATGAATCACAAATGATACAAATGTTCACATTTTGTTAACCATTGTTTTGCATAATTTTAGTGAATCAATGTCATTTTTCCTATGACAGCCTCTCTTTTTCATTGCTCATAACATATACTCTTATCAGTCTTATTAATATATCAAAAACACAATGTAGTGCCTTATTATTATTATTATTATTAAAGAAATTCAATTGATATTATGTAGAATGTAGTTCAGCCTTTAGGTGTGGCCCTCCATTGTATTTTTGGGCTCTCGTGTGGCCCCTTGAAAAAAAATAATTGCCCACCCCTGCTCTACACTGTAGACCAGGGCTGTCCAACTTCTACCTGCCCAGGGGCCTGAATTCTGGTCACTGATGACCTGGGGGGCCGTAGGGTCTGCCCCTGCCCCTGCCTCTGCCCCCTCCCTGCCCCCCGGCTCCACCCTCCCCCCGGCTCCGCCCCCGCCCCTGCATGCATACAGTCAAATATAATCTTTTACTGAGATAAAATTTAGGGATAAGATATTAAATTATTTTAATTTAATATTAAATATATTTAATTCCATCCTCCCCTCCCCCCTTAATTTATCCCATCTCCCCTTATTTCATCTTTAAATATATTTAATTTTATATTTAATACATGAGGGGAGATGGGGGAGGGAAATGAGGAGCCCCCTGAGGAGCCCCCTGCTTCGGCCACCCTTTTCCAAACGCGCAGGATCCAGGAGTACCCGGATGACAGGAGAGGCGACGACTGCCTGAGTCGAAGAACGTCCTACTCACATCTGTGGGCCTCAGCGATCCAGTAGTAGTAGCTGAAGAGTATCACGAGAATACAATCCCACACAGGATTTTGCTGTCAACGCCGGCGTGATCTTGCGTTGACAGCGAAATCCCGTGTGTGGATTGCGTATTCTCGCGATACTTGCTCCAAAACCGGAAGTAGGGTTTTTTAATTTTTTTATTATTTATTTTATTTTTCAATTTTTATTTTTTATTAAAAAGCTTAGGGGGGCGGAGGGAAGGGGCTGGGGGGCTGTATACGGCCCTGGGGCCGTCAGTTGGACAGCCCTGCTGTAGACTTAATGCACTTTGACAGTCTTGGCTCAGTGTCATGGAACCAAGCCCTTGATGCCTTCTCTGTCTAAGAGTCCTCGTGCCTCACCAAAGGACAACTCCCAGGTTTCCATGGCAATGTGCCACGGCTGTTAAAGTGGGCTCAAACTGCATTCGTTTGGCAATGTAGATGCACTCATAATTGATAAGCCGGCTTCCTATTTCATTTTTACAATCCTAATTCCGTGGACAGAGGAAGGGAGAGACCAAAACCATAACAAGGATTTGTTATTAGAAAGGCATCTACGTAAACAAGCTGTACGACTCGTAGTCTAGAAATATATTTCAGCCCCTTGAGAAATGGAGGACTGGAAATTGTGTTTATCTGGACCTCCAGCATCTCCCTTTAGGCTTGGCACGCTCAGCGCCGAGCAATTTGGACATCTGGTTGTCTCTTCTCAGTGAACCTCCACTTCGCCCATTTTTCATCCCTCCAGAAACCCAGGCGAAATTATTCCCGAAAGCAGTGCACCTCTGAAGTGCCAACGTAATAGCTAGAATCAGGATAGGACAAATATTGCAAAAACCAAGAGGAATAAAAAAACATTGGAAGTGAAACTTCAGTTCCCAAATGCAAACTCTGCTCGCTCTGACTCGGCAGCAAAACATAAAGCAGGAGAAGGAACAGTAATCTGTGCCTTGCTTTTTCAAAAGCGCATTAATACTACACCCCATTTAAAATCCACAAGTAATTCACACTAGAAAAGTTTACATCTCTTCACCACCACCACCCCCCCCCCCCCTCTTTGAACGTCTTCACTCTTGAGCCAAAGGAATATTAATTGGATTCTGGCATCTCCATTTCTCATTCAATCTTTAGGCGAACGTCTTCAGCCGGGTGGAGATTGCCTTTCCTTTTACTGGCCTGTCTCTGCAGAAGGAGACGGCGCAGGCTAGCAAGAGGAAGGATTACTTAATTACGAAATTCCTTGCTTTGTGGCTGTTACGCTAAAATGATGATTTATAGCCAGCCCTCTACATTTTGTGGATTTGATTATTCACAGATTTGATTTATATCTCTAGATATCACTAATTCTTTCACTGTAAGCCTGTGGTCAGCTAGGAGCCGGCCATGCAGTCATGCTAGAGGACCTGGAGATGCCTTTAGAGATGTTTTCTCAGGTTAAAAAGTATTATTTTATTCAATCTGTCCTCATTTTGGGTAGCCCAGCACCCCTAACTCCAGAGAATTTGTAGGACTGACTATAGCTTTTAAAAAGTGGTGTAAAAATGATCCCCCTCCCAAAACATTAGCTGAATACAAGTTTCAAAGTCAAAAATATATATATATATATATAAAGAGCTGTCATGTTTAGTAGCCTATAGACAGCAAAACCACACAACGCAGACACACCAAACCAGGCCACAACGAGGTATGTTTACCACCAAACACCCCCCCCCCCAAGCCAACGGCCATATAACGCAGAGTATCAAGGCAGGATAGCCCACAATATCTGCTTTGAACTGGGTTATCAGAGTCCACACTGCCATATATCCCAATTCATATCCCATTTGGAGTACTGTGTACAATTCTGGTCTCCGCACCTTAAGAAGGATATAACGGAACTGGAAAAGGTACAAAGAAGGGCAACAAGAATGATCCAAGGGATGGAGCGGCTCCCTTATGAAACCAGGTTGCAACGCCTTGGTCTTTTCAGCCTTGAAAGACGGCGTCTAAGAGGTGACTTGATCGAAGTGTATAAAATCATGCATGGGATAGAAAAGGTGAATAAAGAAAACTGTTTTCTTTGTCACAAAACACTAGGACTAGGGGGCACTCCCTGAAGCTCCAAGGTAGGAAAATTAGGACTAATAAAGGGAAATATTTCTTCACCCAGAGGGCCATTGGGTCATGGAACTCACTTCCAGAGGAGGTTGTGACAGCTGTCAGCCTGGACGGCTTCAAGGCAGGATGAGACAGATGCATGGATACCAAGTGTATCGGTAGTTACTGAAAAGGACATTCAAGTGCCACCTTGAGTTGGTTGAGGTAGGCAGGATTTCCCTGGATACTGGTTGTGGGGGGTCGGGAGCAGGTCAGGGTTTTGCCCTCCCTTCTGCTCGAGATCCCCGTGTACAACTGGGGGCCACTGTGTGATACAGAATGCTGGACTAGATGGGCTGAGGTCCGATCCAGCATGGCTCTTCTTATGTTCTTATAAAATAGATAATGTGGGGATTTCATTCAGATGTGTGGAAGGGACCAGAAAAAACAAATCCTATCAACAGAAACTGATCTGACCTTTTGGAGAGCGGAGACTGTGTCTCAGGCATTCTTTCAGGCCTGAAAGTAACAAACCTCTGTCCCTGTTGCCTTTGAGCCATTTAGTGTGACTCTGGCTTAGGGTTCCCATATGTCCCTTATTCTAAGGGACGTCCCTTAGGGTTGCCACTTTTTGATATAAGAAATAAGGGACATTTACAGGATTTTTCACAAAAATAAGGGACACTTCATTAAAAACTTGAAACTCAAACATTAGGTAGAAATCGTTTTATTAACAGAATAAGATAATGATTGAAACTCACAAAAGAAACAGACTTACACCCTCTTAACAGGACATGGTATGTTTCCGCATGCTTTGTCATGCAGAAAAAACATTATCAGAACTACCTTATTTCCTCCATCTGTATTTAGTCCTTGACTTTGCTGACTTTAAATGTGCACTGTCTAAACATTACAATAAAATATTTTTATAAGATAGTACATCTTCATGATTATTATGTCAATAGTTAATGGTATAGTATAGTATGGGATACACAGCATTGCATAGTATTGGGATGCACAGCTAGGCCAATTTTAAGAGTAACTCTCAAGCAACCAGAAACTATCTTTATCCAACATGATCCAACATTCCCCTTGGGTAACGGTTAATTAGTCTACTGTACTTTGAAAAAGTCCTGTATCGCCTCTTCCTTCCAACAGGGACGCAGGCTGCCCTGCGAGTGGGAATCCCGGGCAGGCATTGCCGTGGAAACCGCAGCGCACACCTTCCTCTGGTCAGCCCGCCCAGTCCTGTCCTGCTAGTCAAAAATAAGGGACAGGGCCTGAAAATAAGGGACACAAATTTTAGGGCCAAAATAAGGGACGTCCCTTAGAATAAGGGACATATGGGAACCCTATTTTGGCCCTAAAATTTGTGTCCCTTATTTTCAGGCCCTGTCCCTTATTTTTGACTAGCAGGACAGGACTGGGCGGGGTTGACCAGAGGAAGGTGCGCGCTGTGGTTTCCACGGCAATGCCTGCCCGGGGATTCCCACTCGCAGGGCAGCCTGCGTCCCCGTTGGAAGGAAGAGGAGATACAGGATTACAGGTACACATACTTAGCAGACAATCCCTGCCATTTCCACATTACACAGTACACACTGTATATAGTACACACCGTACACACATATAAATGAACAGAGGCAAACTCTGGCCACCAGGGGGAGCCGACGCACTCCTCCTCTCTCAGCATTCCCAGCAGCCCTTGTTGTTCCTTCCGCATTCCTCGGCGTTCCTGGAGTTCTCTAGTGGCCTCATAATTCAGTCAAAATTTGCCTCCCCACTTAATGTGGTACCTTTATCTCCTACTTGACAGATGCAACTGTCTTTTGGGCTGCAAAGGTCGACTGCAGGCTATACTTAAGATTGAGCACCTACCTTGACCCGGGCAGGCCTTGAACTCACAGAGATTGTATGCAGCTGACACTTAGCCAGCGGTGCCACATTCCTGGTGCTTCCACTAGGCACCGGATGCTCAGGAAGAGAAATGTTTGAAGCACATTTTTATGCATGCTGAGAATACTTGGCTGCTTTGGCTGTTTCAAATGCATTGTATGGCAGTGTAGAACTAGCCTGTGTGTCTGCGTGACGCCCCCACCCCCCAACCACTTTAAATTCTCTCAAAATTCAAACCATTCTTTTCTTGCTTCAGATGGGTGTGTTGTCAACATATAATCATGCCTGTTGAAAAAGCTTACGAAAAACCAGCTTTTAAGTGTTCTCGTGCCCCATGGGGCTTTTTTTTTAATAATTTTGATTCAGCAGTGGTGTTGCCTGGCATTGCAGCCCTTGCTCAAACTAAACAATACGACACAGAGTGCAAACCTCGTTCAGTTTGACAGGGAGAAATATACATTTATATTAATAATGGAGTGTCAGGTGTATTTCACTTGAAGCACAATCTCACCAAAAAGCATAATTTTCCATACTTGGAACAAACATAGGTTGTCTTGAAGAGTTACAGTAAGACCGGAGAAATGTGTCAGGGGGTCCTATACATCATTTTAAAAGCTGTCTAAAGACAAACATATTCAAAAGACATGAAAAAATATTTCTATTTACATCCTTTTTCACAAGCCTGTTTTAAGCCATTCCCAATAGTAAACAATTATTTTAGGCTATTATTCCAAAACCAAGGATTTTCCTTGGATAGACATTAAAATACACCGTGCTACGTGATTTTCTTGAATGCCTCTATAATGCACCTGTGTGTTTTCCTTTTGAATGCGCAGATCCTTTGCTGCTTAGGGTCACATCCCATGGTACTCTGAAATCTATATAGGAATATGTCAGGACTGGCAGTTCGACAGCAATACTGCAAGGCTGTTCAAGCATGATCAGCTGCAATGAACAGGCCCGGATTAGCGGACTGTACTGCCCTAGGCCCCTGTCTAAATGCCGCCCCCTGGGGGGCAGGGCCTCTTGCGGGGGCAGGGCCGGCACGGGGTACAAGGAGCCGGGGGGGAGTCCCGCCCCTTGGATGACTGATGCGGCTTTACCCCGCCCCGTTGCCTCCTCGCTCGTGTTTGGGGCACGGGCGAGCGAGGCGGCGGCGGCGGGGAAAGCCGTGTCAGTCGCCCTAGGGGCGGGACTTCCCCCAGCGCTTTGTCCCTCACGCCGGCAGCGGCTCCGCCCCTCCTCCCTTCAGTGAAGGTAGGAGGGACGGAACCGGTGTGAGGGAGGAGCCGGGGGAAGTCCCGCCCCTAGGGCGACTGACGCGGCTTTTCCCGCCGCCGCCTTGCTCGCACCGGCACCCCTTCTCTCGGGAGAGGGCGGGGGGAAAGAGCTGCGAGGGGGCAGTTAAAAAATTTTTTTTAGTTTTCGGGGGGCCAAATCCGTTGCCCCCCAAAATCTGCCGCCCTAGGCCGTGGCCTAGGGTGGCCTTATGGGTAATCCGGGCCTGGCACTGAAAACTCTTTATTTATTTGTTTATTTATTTATGATTTTGATTTGTATACCATCCTTTCCAATTGGCTCAGGGTGGTTTACAGCAGCAGTGCCCACACCTTTTCAGCATGCAAACTACCTTTATAACAACCAAGTTGCAAAGATCTACCTGGCACGCACGCGCTCCCGCCGCCACCTTCCGTCCATGCGGGGCTTCTTCGGCCAATGAGGCTTTAGTACGCAGGCCCTGGAGCTCATCTCTTGACACAGTGTGGTGACGTGACTGCCCATTGGTTGCTCCTGGGGGAGGGGGCGGGAGCAAGGCGAAGGCATGCACAGGGATAGGATGCGAGGCTGCAGGAGGGTGTGAGTGAGTGTGTGTGTGTGTGTGAGAGAGAGAGGAGAGGATGGCCCCCACGATGGGGCTGCAGCTGACGAGCGTGCCCTCGACGACGGTGAGTGAAGCCTGGACGGGGCCCCATTGGGAGACAGGGCAGAGCACGAGGTGGGGCCCCGTCCAGGCTTCACTCACCGGCGTCGAGGGCGCGCTCGTCAGCTGCAGCCCCACCGCGGGGATCATCCTCCTCCGGTGAGGCCTTCTCTCTCTCTCACACACACACACACACAGGGGCGGTCACAGGGAGGGGGTGGGGCCAGCCCCATCATTGGCTGGCCGGCTATTGATGGTGGGAAACCTTCCCGCCACCCCAGGGGCTTCTGGGGAGAAGAAGCCCCTTCTCCATCACCAAGATGGCGCATGGGCAACCCTGCCCCGCAACCATCTCGGCCGGTAAGTCGGCCAAGCCCCTTATTATTATTGTTCCCAAAGTTTTGCAAACCTTGTGTGTGTGTGTGTGTGTGTGTGTGTGTGTGTGTGTGTGTGTTTAAAATACAATACAACTATTTGGTTCGCTCCTGACCAAATAATAAATAAATATTATTCCCAAGGGGAAAATTCATAAGAATGGCACCCATAAAGGTTAATGTTTTTGTTGTTTCTTACGTTTTGATGGTTTTGAATGGTTGAGTGGATAACTGAATTTAGAAACATTAGATTTTGCACTTACCTAATATTCCAAAGAGTTTTTTTAAAAGTTGTAGTGACTGATTATTTGAACTCCCGATCACGAGGGCAGAGCCTCTTTTTTTTAACATTAGAGTTGATGTATTGGCTCCATTTGATCTTAAAACCAATTTTTCTTTAACTGGTTCTGTTTTATTTCAGACTTACAAAACAATGCCCCGTGTGGGCAAATTTCTAAAAATATGGTGAACTTTGATGCATTTCAAAATAAAACGTCAAATGTGAAGTAAACCTCATAAAACAATCATCTCTGAGTAAGCGCGCTCATGCAAAATTAATTGTAAATATCAAGGCTTCATTAATAGGGAAGCTTGTCGTTTTTGGCCCTGTCAGGATCCTCCCTCCCACAAGGCAAAACTGCTAAGGTTATTTATGTTACCTGAATTTCCATTGTGAAAAATTAATGGAAAACCTGAGTGTTTGAACTGAGCAAGCAAAGAATCATAGAATGAGACGCTTGGGATAGACACCAAAAACCACCCAGTCAAATATTTTGCCAGGCAGGAATACACCATCAATGCACTCTTGACGTATAAGGATCCAATCTCTGTCTAAAAGTCTCCAAAGCAGGAGAGACTCTGCCACGGCCTAAAGCAGTGTATTGCATGGCCAAACACAGGCCCGGATTAGCGGACTGTGCCGCCCAAGGCCCCCCTGTCTAAATGCCGCCCCTGGGGCGGGGCCTCTTGCGAGGGCGGGGGCAGCGTGACGAACAAGGCGTCGCCGGAAGTCCCGCCCTAGGGCGACTCAGCTTCCCCCCCGCCGCCCCGCTCGTATTTGGGGCACGGGCGGCGGGGCGGCGGCGGGGAACTCACGTGAGTCTCCCTAGGGGCGCTTCCAGCGGCACCTTGTCCGTCATGCTGGTTCCGCCCCTCCTTTCACTGAAGGGAGATGGGGCGGGCCGCTGCGGCGTGGCGGACAGGCACCGGCGAAGTCCCGCCCCTAGGCGACTCACGCGGGCTCGTATTTGGGGCACGGGCGAGCGGGGCGGCGGCGGGGGAAGCTGCGTGAGTCTCCCTAGGGGCGGGACTTCCAGCGGCACCTTGTCCGTCATGCTGGTTCCGCCCCCTCCTTTCACTGAAGGGAGATGGGGCGGAGCCGCTGCCGTGTGACGGACAAGGCACCGCGGAAGTCCCGCCCTAGGGTGACTCACGCGGCTTCCCCGCTGCCCCCGCTTGTATTTGGGGCACGGGCGGCGGGGGGCAGCGGGGGACGCTGCGTGAGTCTCCTAGGGGCGGGACTTCCAGCGGTGCCTTGTCCGTCACTCCGGTTCCACCCCCTCCTTTCACTGAAGGGAGATGGGGCGGAGCCGCTGCCGGCGTGACGGACAAGGCGCCGCCGGAAGTCCCGCCCCTAGGGCGACTCACGTGGCTTCCCCCGCTGCCGCCGCGCTCGCACCGGCACCCCTCCTCCCTTTACTGAAGGAAGGAGTGGCACCCGCCCGCGCGAGCGGGGAGGCGGCGGGACAAGCCGCGTCAATTCACCTAGGGGTGGCGGGACTTTCCCCCGGCTTCTTGTTGTCCCTCGTGCGGGCGGGTGCCACTCCTTCCTTCACCCCTTCCTTCAGGCCCAGAAATGCCGCCCCCCCCAAATCCGCCGCCCGAGGCCATGGCCTCGGGTGGCCTTATGGGTAATCCAGCCTGGCCAAACAGCTCTTACTATCAGGAAGGCCTTCTGATTCTAAAATTCTAAAATTCCAGGTGGAGTTGTGATGATGAATCAATTCCACAACGCCAAGCCCAGATGTCGAAAGAAGATCAAATCACACTCACCTAACCAAATCCAAATGTTGCGTGATTCAGCCCTTCTGATCCACTGGAAAGCGAAAGGAGCATGCCTTTCGGATTGCGCAATCAAATGTCCTTAGGACGATACTGGGAAATTCCACTCAAGGTCAAATCATGGCTCTATTAGGCACGAGAAGGATTATGTCCAAGGCAGATTGGGCAGTGACATTGTGTTTAATTCATTTGTTGCTGACTTCTCTTGCAATGTGTGATATGGATTACTGGAATGAATCACCTATTATCTAGTGCTCTGTGCACACACATCGCAGAAAACTTCCTGTCTCATTGCAATGAGGGAGTAAGGTTGTTCTTGGAATACGTGACAGAATTATTAATATTTCCTAAAGAGACTGTTCTGCTTGTTCCAGTTCTGATCTATAGTTTACACTGTGGAGAATATGAAATCAGGCCTATCAGGCTATTACATTTATGTGTATGGTGTGACAAGCAGGTTTACAGTGAGAGTGTTGATTTGTAGTTGGTCCAACAAGTGTGCATTTACATTATATCAGTGTTTCTCAACCTTTTTTGAGCCGCGGCACATTTTTGACATTTACAAAATCCTGGGGCACACCACCAACCAAAATGACACAAAATGACACTCTAACACAGTAATACGTATAGTTAATATGTTTTTAAATGTATTTATACACTCAGTGTGAAACCTGGGCCTGTTTCGATGAACACAAGATAGATATCCTGGCAGGAATGGCAGAAAAACACGCACGGAGGTCTTGCTCAACAGCTGTCAGTCTCTCTGTGTGTTTAGTTTTTATCGCAGTCAAGCTAGAGAAGCTCATCTCACGCACATCTGTGGTTGAAAACGGGAGCAATGTCAAAATCGACCAAGAGAAAATACTGGAAGGGTTTGGTGGGCATTGACCTTGAGTTTTGGAGTTGTAGTTCACCGACATTCAGAGAGCACTGTGGACTCAAACAATGTTGGATCAGGACCAAACTTGGCATGAATACTCAATATGCCCAAATGTGAACACAGATGGAATTTGGGGAAAATAGACCTTGACATTTGGGAGTTACAGTTTCTAGGATTTATAGTTAACGCACAATCAAAGAGCATCCTGAATTCTTGCAACAATGGAATTGAACCAAACTTGGCATATTGAACTCTCATTACCAACAGAAAGTACTGAAAGGGTTTGCTTGGGAATTGACCTTGAGTTTGGAAGTTGTAGTTTACCTACACCTAGAGAGCACTGTGGACTCAAAGAATGTTATGTTATGTTGTTGTTTGTTTTCTATCCAGAATCACATTGTTGGAAGGAGGCTCACCACTTTAAGGTCCCTAAAACAGGCATGGGAAAACTTCGGCCCTTTGGGTGCTTTGACTTCAACTCCCACCATTCCTACCAGCCCGCGGCCCTTTCCTGCTTAAGTGGCTGCGGGGGGGGGGGGGAGGTCCTGAGGCTGCTAGGAATGGTGGGAGTTGGAGGCCAAAACACCTGGAAGGTCCAAGTTTGCCCATGCCAGCTCTCGACAGAGACCTCTTCCTCCCCTTCCCCTTCACGCGCTGTCTTCCCCCTCCTGCTGAACACTTACGTTTTCTTCTCCACTCGGGCTCCCTTCTTCCTAGCCTCGCTTTGCTCACACTGCCACTTCTGTCGCCATTTTGATCCGAGGGGACAGCGTGAGCGTGTTCAGGCGGGGAGTGGGGAGGGGAGGGAGGAAGACGTGGGGCGAGTCTGTGTAGTAGTGCCTGCACAGGTCACGTCTTCCTCCCTCCCCCCTCCCGCAGAAGTGGCAGCGCGAGCAAAGCGAGGCAAAGCGAGCAGAGCGAGGCTGGGAAGAAGGGAGCCTGAGCGGAGGAGAAAAAATGTTCGGCAGGAGGGGGAAGAAAGGGCATTGGAGGTTCCCATTTCCCACGGCACACCTGATGATCGCTCACGACACACTAGTGTGCCACGGCACACTGGTTGGGAAACACTGCTCTAATGCAGCAGCTAAAACAGGGGTCCTCAAACTTTGTAAACAGGGGGCCAGTTCACTGTCCCTCAGACCGTTAGAGGGCCGGCCTATAGGTTATGATCAAATTCCTATGCACACACTCCATATATCTTATTTTGAAGTTTAAAAAAACCCCAAACAAAAACGGGAAGAAATACAATATTTAAAAAGAAGAACCACTTTAACTCAAAGTAATGGAATCCTGGATCCCATAGCATTACACCATGGCAGTCAAACTGGTGTCCAACTGCATTAATCCTGCAGTGTAGTTGCACTCTATTTTTGAGCGCTTTAGCTTCGCATCATCGGGTGTCCCCTCTTCATATACAGCAGTGTTTCTCAACCTTCCTAATGCCGTGACCCTTTAATGCAGGGGTGCTCACACTTTTTCAGCATGAGAGCTACTCATAAAACAACCAAGTCAAAAAGATCTACCTATCCATATTTTGATAGAAGAAATATGGGACATTTACGTGATTTTTCGCAAAAATAAGGGACACTTCATAAAATGCATCCAGACAAGAGTTCCTTCTCCCACCTGACATCATTCCACAGATATAAACAGGCAGAATGAAAGCAGGCAGAGCTTTAAGCAGCAAGGCCATTCAATGCTGATCAAAGCAGCTGTGCAGGGCCCGTGGACGGCGTACTCCACGGCCTTGACCGGGTTCATGGACTCCAAGGTGAGGATCTTGGGGCGGCTCGGAGGCTGCTTCTTCTCCTCCTTCACGGCCACCGCCACCGAGGCCTGGGCACTGGCGCTCTTCCACCGCGGCAGCCCCCGGCGGACCCACCTCCCCTCTGGCTTCTCCTTCTTCTCCAACAGGGAAGACACCCATTGGGCGCCCGCCTCCTTCCCCCGGGACACAGCAGCCAACAAGCTGCTCCCTCATGGCTCCAAATGCGCATGTGCGGGCCGGGCACCCGCCCCCTCCTTCCTTCTGCTGCCCTCCTTCTTCTCTCTCCGTCCTCAGGCCACACTGCGATGGCAGCAGTCAGCTCTGAGGATGGAGGCGGGGGAGTCACATCAGGGGCAGCCTGAGAAAGCCCAGAGGAAGATGCGTGCCGCGCGCGGGGCAGAAGCACCCCTCTGAAATCCGGCTGCGATTGACCAGTTCCGGGTCCGCGATCGACTGGTTGATCGCGATCGATGTGAGCAGCCCTTCCTTAATACAATTCCTCATGTTGTGGGGATCCCCCAACCATTACATTATTTTTGTTGCTATTTTACAACTGTTATTTTGCTATTGCTATGAATCGTAATGTAATTATCTGATATGCAGGATGTATTTTCATTGTTACAAACTGAACATAAAGCATAGTGATTGATCACAAAACAATATGTAATTATATATTGTGAAATATTTATTTCTAATTACGATTCAATGAAATTTTGACTTCAAGCATGTCGTAGCATGGATACGTGAGAAAAATGAGATAGATAGATAGATAGATAGATAGATAGATAGATGGCAGATTTGAGTCTCAATCAGGCCCGGATTAACTCCTTTTGGTGCCCTAGGCCACACTTTGGAAGTCCTGCCCCCTCCTCCTCACCGTGACCGCCTTCCTTCAATCAAGGAAGGTGGTCGCGAGGAGGAGAAGGAAGGGAAGCCCCGCCCCGGGGCGCTGCTGGGCATGTGCGGCAGCGGCCCTGGGGGCAGGGCTTCCCTCCGCCTCTTCCTCCTCCTCGCTGCGACCGCCTTCCTTCAGTCAAGGAAGGCGGTCGCGGGGAGGAGGAGGAAGAGAAGCCCCGGCCCCGGGGTGCTGCTGGGCATGTGCGGCAGCGGCCACAGGGGCGGGGCTTCTCTCCGCCTCATCCTCCTCATGCCCAAGGAAGAAGGGTGGGGCGAGGAGGATGAGGCGGAGAGAAGCCCCACCCCCGGGGCCGATGCCGCCCATGCGTGCACAGCAGGAGGGCGCCTCTGCCTCCTCCGCCATGTTCCTGTCCTGAGGGCTTCCCTTCCTTCCTCCTCCCGAGGAGGAGGAGGAAAGAAGGGAAGCCCCTGGGGCTGCTGCCGGCCATGCACGGCACCCAGGAACATGGCGGAGGAGGCAGAGGCGCCCTCCTGCCGCGTGTGCATGCCCGCCAGCGGCCCCGGGGGCGGGGCTTCCCTCCGCTTCATCCTCCTCGCGCCCTCCTACCTTGACAAGGGAGCAAAGGCAATGGCGAAGGGGGGGCGCCATTCCCTCCTCCCCGCCCCCTCGCAGCACTCTCCCCCCACACTCCCCTGAGAGAGAGAGAGAGAAGAGAGAGTCATCATGCCACACGTTGCGGCTTTGTTTGAACATTTTTTTTGGTCCTTGATCTGGCGCCCCCCATCCCCCCTAGGCCTGTGCCCATAGGCCATGGCCTAGTGTGGCCTTATGGGTAATCCGGGGCTGGTCTCAATCCTGAGAGAGAAGTGGGGTACAAACAGGGGCGGTCCTACAAGGTAGGGTAAGTAAGCGGCCGCATAGGGCGCCATCTGGGAAGGGGGCGCCATCCTGGCCGCATGGGGCGCCATCCTGGCCCTGCCGATGTTCCTCAGGCAGCGCCGCAGCTGCCAGCTTTTGGACCCCGGCCTTGTGCGCTCCGATGCCGCTTCTGGGCATGCGCGGAGGTTTTCGCGCAGGCGCAGTTGCTCCGGAGCTGAAGTTGAGCGCAGGAGCAACTGCACATGTATTCGACCTCATTTGAACATTTTGGCTGTTTTTCTATTTACATTTACATTGGGATCCTAATTTTGGACTTATGGGAGACGCCTACGAATTATGAGACGGGTGGTAGGTAATATATTCTGATTTTGATGCATTTACATTGCATTTCTTGTTGATTATTATACAGTTCTGCTTAATATTGTCATACAATATAATAAAAATACAATATAACAATAGAATAATGATATATTTTATACTACATGTAATATTACAAACAATATTGCAGTATAGTGGTTTTGTACAAAATAGTAATATATAATATTTTATTTTACTTTATTTTGGGTTATTTGAGTTATATAGGAGTAATGAAAATATTTAATAGAGGATAATTTTATTTAAATAAATAATTTTATTTATTATTTTGTAATAATATAGAATGTTATATTATATTATAATGTCAATATATTATAATATAATTATATTGTAATGTAGTATAATATAATTATGATATAATATAGTATGAGTATGGTATAATATATTGTATATACATTGATACAATATAATACTACTAATGGTATTGTGATATTGTAATTGTATATTTGTTTTACATGGGGGAAAATAATGTTTTATGGGGGGCGCCAAAATAATGTTCGCTTACCATTTAAAATTACCTAAGACCGCCCCTGGGTACAAAGAAGTACAGTATATAAATACTGCATAGAATGCTATGGAATCCCTTGAGTTGTACTTTCATACTCTTGGATATAGAACCCAAACATGCCATTTATATACTGTATATAGTAGATCAGCTGGCCTTTCAAATCTTGCTTCTTTTAAAGCAAATGTTGGCTAGTGTGTGTAATGTGTAAGTGTCTTGACCAGAAAGCCACTGGGAAGCCTCTGCTCTCGTAAGCTTTTTGCTATACTTCTTAGCTTTCTGAAGTAGGAAGTTCACTTCCCTCAAAGTGCCCAACGTTCCCTGGTGAGCAGTATATAATACTCAGGACTTTTTTGCACCCTGACCTTTTCCCAGCTAATGTAAGGAAGAACACATAAGTGTTAAAACCAACAACAACATTATTTTATTGCTGGGAAGATTACAAACATATCTCTACCCTCAGAAATGGGTGAGACATTTACAGCCTGTGAACTCTGGCCAGATTGTTTCTCAGCATGAAGGTCTTTTTCATTTGTAGAGGAAAAAAGGAACGAGAAACACTTCTTTCTTTTGGATAATAACATATTCCACATACTTACTCTCCATCTTTCAAATAATAACCCATCCACCAAAATTTTGAAGATAATTAAATCCTTACCAGCAGCAGGGGCAGTCTAAGGTAATTTTAAATGGTAGGCGAACATTATTTTGGTGCCCCCCCCAAAACATTAAGCCCCATGTAAAACAAATATACAATTATAATATCACAATACCATTAGTAGTATTATATTGTATCAATGTATATACAATATATTATACCATACTCATACTATATTATATCATAATTATATTATACTACATTACAATATAATTATATTATAATATATTGACATTATAATATAATGTAACATTCTATTATATTATTATAAAATAATAAAATTATTTATTTAAATAAAATTATCCTCTACTAAATATTTTCATTACTCCTATAAAACTCAACCCAAAATAAAGTAAAATAAAATATTATATATTACTATTTTGTACAATACCACTATACTGCAATATTGTTTGTAATATTACATGTAATATAAAATATATCATCATTCTATTGTTATATTGTATTTGTATT
This sequence comes from Anolis apletophallus, assembly GCA_030556195.1. Taxonomy (NCBI): domain Eukaryota; kingdom Metazoa; phylum Chordata; class Lepidosauria; order Squamata; family Anolidae; genus Anolis; species Anolis apletophallus. The sequence goes on from JARBWK010000004.1 coordinate 178,016,260, forward strand.
ATATTGTATGACAATATTAAGCAGAACTGTATAATAATCAACAAGAAATGCAATGTAAATGCATTAAAATCAGAATATATTACCTACCACCCGTCTCATAATTCATAACTCTCAGCCCATGCCTACTGTCTACCTATGGCAAGGAATGTAGGCTGAAGTCACCACATGACTGAGCTGGCAGCTTCTCCAATAATTTTATAAGGAGATAAGTCCAAAATTAGGATCCCAATGTAAATGTAAATAGAAAAACAGCCAAAATGTTCAAATGAGGTCGAATACAGGCAGTGCGGCCTGGGCAAACTTGGGCCCGCCCTCCCTCCTTCTAAGTGTTTTGGCCTCCAACTCCCACAACTCCTCATAGCCTCAGGCCCCTCAGGTCTAGACAGAAATAGAGCCGAAGAAAGGAAGGAGGGAGAAAAGAGGTCACAGAGGAGGAGGAGGAGGAGGAAAGCCCTTCATTCATTCCTTCACTTACACTTCCTTCACTGATTCTTTTCTCTTTCCCTGCAAACGCACGCGCGCGGTGGAGACAAAGGGAGAGGGGAAGCACTCCCTGCCTGCCCGATCGGGAGTGCTTTGCTTACAGGCTTCTGCGCAAGGGAGCTACTGGGCATGCGCAGAGGTTTTCGCGCATGTGCAGTTGCTCCTGCGCTCAACTTCAGCTCCAGAGCAACTGCGCCTGCGTGAAAACCTCTGCGCGTGCCCAGAAGCGGCATCGGAGCGCACAAGGCCGGGGTCAAAAAGCAGGCAGCTGCAGCACTGTCTGAGGAACATTGGCAGGGCCAGGATGGCGCCCCCTTCCCAGATGGCGCCCTATGCGGCTGCCTACTTGGCCTATCTTGTAGGACCGCCCCTGCTTACCAGTTACCTTCTGGTAACTGAATCAATCTCGACACTTTTATTCAAAGGGTCTTTGTCAAACATATCTTCCAGAACTAGGTTTGGTAGTGTGGAGATGTGGACAGGTCAACACCAACTTTTTTACCGTGGCAGGGCAGGTGATCCCACCGCTGCCACCATTTGAGAAGATTTGCTTACGCCGCCTAAAAGCTAGCGTCGAAACCTCTTGTAGATTTAAAATTGACCACTGACCACTTCGTGGAGACACAGCCGAAAGCGTGCGTCCCACTGTGAGAGGATCTAGTTCCAATTACGCTGCCACCATATTAATTCTCTGGCTACCGATGTGAGAGTTTATCTTGATGCTTCTATGTTGAAATGCTATGACTGAGAGAGTTTCATGAAGGAACATCAAACAGTTTATTTTCACAAACGGGTTCAATGCTTAGTTGGTTTCAGACTACAAAGAGGTACAGACTTGAAGGTTTCAAACAATACACGGGCACCAGCAGTTCTACTACTTAACTGCTTACTACCGGGTTACTCTCAACCCTAACTTGGACTAAACTTGTCCCACACTTGGTGTGACAACCCCTTGTTGACCGGCCTCAGACTGGACAATCTTTCTCTGTCCAAACTGCTAACCCTAAATGCAAGGGGGCCTCGAAGTTACCTCAGCAACTTCTGTCTTATGGCAGGGTAGGCTATCTCCCCACTAACCATTGAATTGCAGAGACTTTAAATTTCTCAGTAACCACTTGACCACACTACCAACATTTGTCTGTCTGACCACTGACCTTGAGGGCCACCACCAATAAAAGAACTAACAGAGGTGTTTTTCTTTTAAGATGTAAATAATTTATTATGACACAAATGGGTACAAATCTTGATTGGTTTTATACTTCCTCAGAGGCACAAACTTATTCTGTTACACAAAACACAATGGGGTTATACTATAGGGTTCCCACTAACCCTCTATAAACCCCTGGACTCTTCCGTCTTTAACTAGGGTCTCTACACCCATAAAACTGGACTGCTCTCTTGCAGACCTTAAGACCAACTAAAGACTGAACTGTTCTCTTACAGTCCTTAAGACCAACTAACTCAAAACAAACTCCTCCCCTCTCATGGCAGTTGTCTTCCAACTGCTCTTCACCAACTGTAAAATTCATACCTTGAACATTCTAAAAGGCTCTGGCCCTGGTTGCTATGGCGACAGCTCTTCAGAGCTTCTGCCAAGCCTCCCTTCTGGCTCACCCACAGCAACAATTCATAGAATATTCCTTTGAACTACACAAAACAACATACATTTAACATATGTTATACAACATTTACACACAAATAATCGACATCATTACACTTGGGTTTCCCTAAACCCCACACACAGAACTGAACTGCACACTTGCAGCTCTAACCGACAGCTTGCTGCTTCAGCAACTGCCAAATCCCAACTGTCATTTCAAACTGAACATTCTAAAGCTAGAGTGGCTTCCAGTTGCCATGGCAACAGCTTCTGCCCGAGGCTTGCTGTTGCGAACATTCTACTGCCTACTCTCTGCAGCCTTCAAAGACTGTTCTTTCCAAACACATATACAAACATGTGATTAACATACAGCACATGTATTAACACATAAATAACCACCTCATCACAGGTAGGGTCGGGCTCTCCAATCTGTAGTGGATGGTGATGATGATGATGATGATGATTTAAAGATGTGGCTGGACACTGTGGAGTAAATTTCCATTTTCTTTATCGTCTGGAAAATTTGCTTTTAAATTACAACTGCCATCACACTCGATATTTAAGTCCAGGTCAATGGGATTCATACCCCTGCCAGGAATGTATTTTCAGGGTCCTCAAATAGCAATTACTTTCATTGTTGAACGTTTAACAGTAGAACAGGCCAACAAGACCATTATACATCGGATTTAATTTTCCTGGATGTGGAAAGACTTGTAAACCTCTGAAGGATGTTCGGTGTCTCCATGTTGTGTGCTCAGGATGCATCTAGGAATGCAAAACTGGCCAACATGGTTCCGAGGGCTGAAACCAAACGTTATTTGTCAAGGGTGGTGGGGCAAGTTCCTAGGGTTCAAACTGGAACTACAGTCCAAATTGGAAATAATAATAATAATAGTACACTTTATTTATATTCTGCTCTTCTCACCCCAAAGGAGACTTACACTTAGCAGACAATCCCTGCTGTTTTCTACATGCATACATATAGACGGACAGAGGCAAACTCTGGCCACCAGGGGGAGCTGAGGCACTCCTCATCTCTCAGCGTTCCCAGCGTCCCTTGTTGTTCCTTCCACATTCCTCAGAGTTCCTGGAGTTCTTTAGTGGCCTCATAATTCAGTCAAAATTTGCCTCCCCACTTTATGTGGTACCTTTATCTCCTACTTGACAGATGCAACTGCCTTTCGGGCTGCAAAGGTCGACAGCAGGCTACACTTAAAGGTCAAGCACCCACCTCGACCCGGGCAGGCCTCGAACTCATGACCCACTGGTCAGGGAGATCTTATGCAGCTGACACTTAGCCAGCTGCGCCACATTCCCGGTGCAGAAATCCACTCTGATTGGATGGCCCTTCCTATTACTGAATTCCTTGGTTTGAGAGCGTTGGATGGCTATACGTGAACGAAGGTGCTCTGTCTGAGCCTTGGCTCCAGACTTCCGCCTGCTTCGTCCATGTTCTATGCTTGGAATGAGGCCAGAAAGGAAGCCCAGCCTCTCAGGTGACCTCTGGAAGGGGAGGGGTTCAGGGCAGTGATGCCAGGTGTGGAGCCAGGCCCAGCCCCTCCCATCAGTCCACATGGCCACAACAATAGAACAAAGGCCCATGCAGGTAAAGGGCAACAAAATACAAAACAGAGATATAAAACCAGCCCCGTGGGGGCATCACATGATCCATTCCAGATGCCCCAGAGATGGCCGTATGATTATAACACTCAACCCAAGAAAAACTACATTAACTTTCCCCGTGTTACGTTCACCTTAACATTTTAGTAACAAAACACAGGGAATCGTTTAAAAGTTTCTGAGTAAGTGAGTGAAGTGTTGGTTTGTGTGAGTAAGCAACCGAGGAAGAGATTGATCATTCCCATCTTATATTTATACATCTGGTTTCCCCCTTCTGTGTGTAGTATCTTAAATTTATAGATCCATTGAGTTAGTTTTGGCTCAGCTCCTCAATATAATAAGGTCATTTTGAATCCTCATTTCGGAGCCATTAATGATTACGATGCCATTTATAATTTTTTAAATCTAGTCGATCTATTTAGAGGCAATTTTACAGAGCCCTAGAAGTGTCTAGGAGCGAAAACTTTAATTAATATGTGTAGCATTATGTTATCTAAATTTCCTTGGAGATCTACTCCCAAGACAGATTTATAAATATAGAGATTTACAAATACTGATATTTTCTCGGCTTCTTTCCAATCAAAGCCGAAGCGCGCCTTCTCTTTCCATTTCAGTTCAATCATTTCATTTAAACAAATCTAAAGCAGATATTTGAATGAGAAGCATCGGAATGAATCAGATAAAACATTTCTTAAATATGGATTTCTGAAATAAATGAAATATACTATGTTTACATATGGGAATTAGAGAAGAGAGCTGATCTATAAAATACAATTTCTGTGAAGAAAATGTGATGCAATAAATATTGAAACCTACTCCAGTGGTTCCTGGAGGGATTGCTCTTAACATATTTATTTGATCGCATTTTATATTGCTTTCTAATGGCTGTCAATGTACGTAAGCTACTGTATTCTGTATTGCTTTCCAGAGAGCAAAGTGGAGAACCTCATCACGCAGTTAGCCAAGAGGCATTAGCAAATGGAAAGATATATGTGCCACCTACCAAGGGAGGGGGGAGAAAAAGAGCAAGTCTACACTGGTGCTAAATCTGGGACTACTCCAGAGCATCTGTGCTCCAGACCGGCCCCTGGGGTGGCCAGATGGACTCGGCTGAACCTGATAAAGCACTACACGGTCCAGCCAAGGCAAGACCTCCTTCTTCCTGGTTGTGTGGGCGTCCCTCTCTGATATCCACAGAGGTGCCCACAACAGCCTGGAGCTCAGGCAGATCTCTGTGGCCAGACTGAAGTGTTGAAGACTGAAGCCCCCAGGGCGCCATCCTTTCCCCACTATTGTTTAACATCTACATGCGCCCCCTGGCCCAGCTGGTTCACGACTTTGGTCTGGAGTGCCATCAGTATGCTGATGACACCCAGCTGGTGCTGAGAATGGATGGCAGGCTGGGGACCGTACCCAATTGTTTCCATCAATGCCTTGAAGCTGTGACTAGATGGCTGCGGTCCAGCCGGTTGAAGGTGAACCCATCGAAGATGGAGATCCTATGGCTGGGTCGCCCTGGATTGAGTGGATGCCGGCTGCCTACCCTGGACGGCGAGCCTTTAAGCCCGTCGTCCTCTGTAAAGAGCCTGGGGGTCCATTTGGACCCGCTGCTATCGATGGAGCTGCAAATCTCCACGGTATGCAGGACCACATTTTTCCACCTGCGACAGGCTAGGCGGCTGGCTCCCTACTTGTCCAGAGGCGACCTGGCTACGGTGATCCAGGCGACGGTCATCTCGAGGCTGGATTACTGTAACGCCCTCTACATTGGCCTTCCCTTGTCAGCAATCCGGAAACTCAAGCTGGTGCAGAATGCTGCTGCTTGACTACTGATGGGAGCATCGGTACGAGAGCACATCACACCTATTCTCCAGCAACTGCACTGGCTTCCAATAGAGTACCGAATTGTTTTCAAGGTGCTGGTATTGACCTTCAAGGCCTTGTATGGTCTAGGGCTGGTGTACCTGAGGGACCGCCTCACCCCATATATTCTCTTGAGATCACTGCATTCAGACGAGCAGAACCTCCTTTTAGTCTCTTTGATCCACTCCTGTAGGTTGACTACCACGAAGTCGAGAGCTCTCTTTGTGGCAGCACCATCGTTATGGAACTCTATGCCGGCTGAAGACCGTACCATGAAAGAACTGGCCCCGTTCAGGAGAACTTGTAAAACATCTTTATTTAGACAAGCTTTTAATCTTAGTTTACCCTAAGCATTGATGTCAAGCCCAGAATCTAAACTGCAGATGCCCTGCAGTTGCTTGCTTTAGTACTGTTGTTGTGTTTTTATGCTTTATGTTTTATGCTTTTAGTGATGCTTGTATTAAACTGCGCTGTGATTGTTTTATCTGTATTGTGTAAACCGCCCCAAGCCTGCTGGAAGGAGCGGTATATAAGAGTGAATAATAAATAAATAAATAAATGTTGCACTTCAGACAAGGAGCACCCCACCTAGTCACACACACAACAGACAGTCTCTGAAAAATAGGCTTTTATTGAAACAAATATAGTGTCCAACAAAAGGGTTAAAAGAAGATCCAATGTAGAATATATCCAAGGTAATCACACAGTTTGATTCGTCCCAAGATCCGAAAGGAAAGGTAAAAAGCTTGATACAAATTCCCAGGATAATACAAGGCAGCTATAGAAGCAAAATGTGCACAAAGGCCTAGGCAAAATCAGGAGCTTGGAGACAAGGCAAAACTTGGAATGGTAATCTGAACGAAGCCTGGAAACTGAAGACAATTTCCCTAGCACTCTAAAATAAAGACAATTCAGTTTCGGTTTGCAAACCGGCTGCTGCCTAGATTCTCGAATGCTATCTCGCCGATTGAATGGTAGCTCGTGAAGATTCCCAGGTGTCCCATTATCAACATCAAGACCTTCAGAGTCCTGAACACAAGAATTCTCATCTAATGAAGCCCTGGGAAAAGAGCCGTTCCCAGAAAAGCAAGCCTCATCTGAAAGATCACTTTGCATCTCAGAATTCTCACTAAGCATCCCATCCTCAGCATTTTCAGGAACAACCCAAGCATCATCCCTAGCATGCACATGAGCACCAGGCTGAAACACCACAAGTGATGACATGGGATAAGCCATTCCCTTCTCGTGCCCTATCATACTCCAACAACGGGAAATGATTCAGTGTCCATCTGTAAAACAATCAGTTTGAATTGGGCCCGATCCAACTGTCCAGACCGCTTCACAGTCCTGGGCTACACCAAAGTTTTTAGCAAGCTCTGGGGCACCCCTCAACGTTGCCCAAAGTTCAAACTTTAAATAACCTGTAATACTCACCAGAAGTCAGAGAACATTGTCAGAGTAACTAGTGGATTGGAGGCAAGTATGGGATTTCTTATTCAAATAGATTCACCCAGAGAAATACATATGATCAGGGGCAGTCTTACCTCTCCCGGGAGGGTAAGCGAAGATTATTTTGGTGCTCCCCCGGTGGCTTCTGGACACCGCCGCGCATGCGCTCCGGTGTCCCAGTTTGCGCATGCGCGCCGGCATCCTACGCGGCTGCGTGCATGGGAGCATCGGTACAAGAGCACATCCCCGGCGGCATGCGGCATGGGCGCATCGGTGCGAGCCTCTGGCTGCGCAGCACTGGCTCCCGAGCACGCCTCCCACCTGGCCGTGGCGGCGTGGAGCGGCAGGGCGGCACGGCGCGGCAGGGCGGGGCGGCTGGGCGGCCGCGGGCGGCGTCCCTCCCAGGTGGAGTGCCCCTCCCAGGAGGCGTCGCCCTACGCGGCTGCTTAGTCGGCCTAATGGAAAGACCGCCCCTGCATATGATAAGCTTAATACTATTGCAGTTCAACCCATTATGGTGTCTGTCTGATATTACTGTCAATGGGGATTCTGGGCCTGAGGTTTTAAGTCCTGGAAGTGAACAGTCAGTCTGTGTCTCCAACTAGGCCACATTCCAAAGGATGCAGCAAAGCCGATCTCTAGCAAGAGGAGTCCAGAGGTTGAAACTCCAGGGCCCGAGAATAATGAGCTTCAAGATAATGGCAAGGAGTTTGTTGATAAGAGCAGTGTTTTTCAACCTTTTTTGAGCTGCAGCACATTTTTTACATGTACAAAATCCTGGGGCACACCACCAACCAAAATGACACAAAAATGACACTCTAACACAGTAATACATATAGTTGACCTTGAGTTTTGGAGTTGTAGTTCACCTATATCCAGAGAGCACTGTGGACCCAAACAATGTTGGATCAGGACCAAACTTGGCATGAATACTCAATATGCCCAAATGTGAACACAGATGGAGTTTGGGGGAAATAGACCTTGACATTTGGGAGTTACAGTTTCTGGGATTTATAGTTAACACACAATCAAAGAGCATCCTGAACTTTTGCAACAATGGAATTGAACCAAACCTGGCATATTGAACTCTCATTACCAACAGAAAGTGCTGAAAGGGTTTGCTTGGAAATTGACCTTGAGTTTGGAAGTGGACTGTGGACTCAAACAATGTTATGTTATATTGTTTGTTTTCTATCCAGAATCACAATGTTGGAAGGAGGCTCACCACTTTAAGGTCCCTAAAACAGGCATGGGAAAACTTTGGCCCTCTGGGTGCTTTGGACTCCAACTCCCACCATTCCTAACAGCCTGAGGCCCTTTCCTGCTTAAATGGCTGGGGGGGGGGGAGAAAGGTCCTGAGGCTGCTAGGAATGGTGGGAGTTGGAGTCCAAAACACCTGGGAGGTCCAAGTTTGGGTAAGGCCATCATTTTTACCCAAAATTAATTTTGGGTAAAAATGATGGCCTTAACTTGTTTGTTTCGGATTCTATACTATCGGAAAAATCAATAAAGACTGATTTTTTTTTTTTAAAAAAGAAGATCCAAGTTTGCCCATGCCAGCTTTCGACAGAGACCTCTTCCTCCCCTTCCCCTTCGCGCCCTTTCTTCCCCCTCCTGCCGAGCACTTACTTTTTCTTCTCCACTCGGGTTCCCTTCTTCCCAGCCTCGCTCTGCTCACTTTGCCTCGCTTTGATGTGACCCGTGCAGTTGGGAAACTCTGGTTGGGAAACACTGGATAACAGACCTAGTTTTAGTAGAATTAGAGCCGATCAACAAAGAATGCAAAGGTCACGGTGCTTATTAGAAAAGAGAGCCATATCTGAATCTCATGTGAAAAGACATTATGTTGGGGGTATATTAAAGAGAAAACAAACTGTATACAGGGGGCAGCACTGTCTGGTACAGGTAAAAAACTACTAAGGCAGTGATATAATCAAAATAGCTTTAAATCTCAATCAATAACTCTCAATGTGAGAATAGTAATGTAACACATACATGTGATATAGAATTACATAGGTAATACATGTGCATCACAATCATACAGTTATTCAAACAGCAGAATGCATAAGAGCAATGAAGATACAGTTCAACAAGCCACAGTACATATGAGTCAATACAATACCATATGGTAATGAAAGGGCTGGAAGAACGCTGGGAAAGGTGTGTCTCTTGTAGATAAGCACTGAAATAGTGAGAGACAGAACCTTACTATGAGAGGAATGTACCCTGGAGCACTATGGCTCCAAAAGGAACCCGTAGATCGGGTGGCGAAAGCGGGTGAAGTCAGCGGGGTCTGGCCCAGCCGGAGCACGTCTTCCTGGTTGGAGACGCCGGCCCCGCCTATGCGAGTCAGCAAAGGATGGCGGGAGTGGTAGTCCACACAATGGCAGCAGACGCCCGGGCTCGATAGTAGCGAATGTCGGGGAGAACTCAGGCCCCACAGCCAGATGTCACTGGGGACGAGTGGTGTGGGGGCAAAGCCTGACGGCGAAGAGCTCTGTGTACAGCCGGCAGCAAGCCGTTTCGTCCTTTGGGGTTGTAGGACTTCCTCACTTCCTCAGGCAATTTCCACTGGAAGGGATGGCCCGTCCTCCACACATTTGAAGAGACTCCTGATGATTAAACACTGGTGAGGACGTCACATTTAGATAAACCGCTGCCTCTGAGGAAGTCCTACAACCCCAAAGGATCTAAACGGCTTGCTGCCGGCTGTACACAGAGCTCTTCGCCGTCAGGCTTTGCCCCCACACCACTCGTCCCCAGTGACATCTGGCTGTGGGGCCTGAGTTCTCCCCCCGCGACATTCGCTACTATCGAGCCCGGGCGTCTGCTGCCATTGTGTGGACTACCACTCCCGCCATCCTTTGCTGACTCCGCATAGGCGGGCCGGCGTCTCCAACCAGGAAGACGTGCTCGGCTGGGCCAGACCCCGCTGACTTCACCCGCTTTTCGCCACCCGATCTACGGGTTCCTTTGGAGCCATAGTGCTCCAGGGTACATTCCTCTCATAGTAAGGTTCTGTCTCTCACTATTTCAGTGCTTATCTACAAGAGACACACCTTTCCCAGCGTTCTTCCAGCCCTTTCATTACCATATGGTATTGTATTGACTCATATGTACTGTGGCTTGTTGAACTGTATGCTTCATTGCTCTTATGCATTCTGCTGTTTGAATAACTGTATGATTGTGATGCACATGTATTACCTATGTAATTCTATATCACATGTATGTGTTACATTACTATTCTCACATTGAGAGTTATTGATTGAGATTTAAAGCTATTTTGATTATATCACTGCCTTAGGTGTATTAAAGAGGCCGGGAGTTTTGTCCAGCAGTCTGGCCAACGTTGATAATGGTGACAGCAGTTCTTGTCAAGCCGTGCCTGCTTAGAGACTTCTAGTTTCATGCCTTTGTTCATGTTCTTGTTTTCAAGTACCAGGGATTGTATTTCTGTGTTGGATTCTATGTGCCTTGTATTCTTGTTTTGGATGCTTTGATTATTCTTGTACCTGGAACCTCGTGGATTATTGAGACATTTGGACTTTGAAGTTGTTACTATTTTTGCTGTTTGCATTTTATATAGTCTTCAATAAACTATTTTGCTGATTTAACCTGGCCTGGGGTGCACCAATGACCATGTAACCTTCTGATCTTTGCATTTACAATAGTGGCAGCATTGCCATTACTGCACATGCCCCTCAAACCCAGGCCGCCATACCAGGGGCTAGAGTTCTACGGTGCTGAGAAGCAGGATACACCCAGCTGTCTCCTGTTAATAAGCAGCGGCACAACAGCAAGTAACAAGGAACCCTGAGGGGTCCGATTGCACCTTGCGTCACTGTCACACCACTGTTTAATGTTAGGGAGGGAGCATGACATGCCACCTTTACATTCCCCAATGAACTCCATCCTTCACTGCAGCTGCCTTGATTTTGAAGTTTGGTTTTCATGGGTTGGATCTGGAAGGGAATTGTAGCCACAGCATTGTGCCACAAATATATTTTTTCTGACTAAAATGAGATAAGAAGGGTGAGTTGGTGAGAGGAGGATGTGACCTCATTAGTTATTTCTTAGACTTTTAACCATACTTTGTTGGCCATGTCCTTTCTCCATATGTAAATGTCTAGCATCTCAGCCAGTTTCAGTCCTTCCCCTGGATTTATTTATTAATTCAAATTCATCCGTCGCCACTCCCGGCTGGCTCGGGGCGACTTACATACAATAAAACAACAGTTACAAAAACATATAAAACCGTATCATAGAATAAAAACAGTAACAGTAGCTACCTAAAGACATCAGGAGGGCCAAGCAGTTTTTAAGACCCAAAAGCCTGCTGAAACAGTAGGGTCTTGCAGGCCTTCTGAAAGGCTACCAGACTCTGAAGGGCACGGACTTCGGAGGGGAGCGCGTTCCAGAGAGTTGGAGCTATCATTGAAAAAGCCCTTCTCCGTGTTGTGGTCAGGTGGTAAACCTGAGGACTTGGGACCACCAGGAGATTTTGCATCTCTGAGCGCAAGGATCTAGTGGGACAGTATGGGATGAGGCGGTCCCTTATGTTCACTGGCCCCAGACCATTCAAGGCCTTAAAGGTCAGAACCAACACTTTGAAGGTGATCCGGCATTCCACTGGGAGCCAGTGCAGATCACGCAGAATAGGTGTAATATGGCAGCTCGTCGGGACACCCGCGAGCAGCTGAGCTGTGGCGTTCTGCACCAGCTTAAGTTTCTGGTTCACTGACAGAGGAAGGCCAATGTAAAGAGCGTTACAGTAGTCTAACCTTGAGATGACCGTAGCTTGGACCACTGTGACCAGGTCGTGTCGACACAAATAGGGGGCCAGCTTCCTCGCCTGGTGTAGATGAAAAAACGCCACTTTGCTGACGGTGGAGATATGGGTCTCCATCGACAGCTGAGGGTCAAAAGTAACACCGAGGCTCTTTACTGAAGACGATGGACATAACGTCACGCCGTTCAGGGTTGGAAGTTGAACCTCTCTACCGCCTGGACAGCCAAGGCACAGGATCTCCGTCTTAGCCAGATTCACCTTCATTTAACCCAAACCAGAAAGTTGACATTAATACTACTGTCTTAAATAGAAATACCTCTCTGCTGGTGGAGTCTGGTCGAGCCATTTGCTGTGGACTCATCTTGTTGTATATCTAATAATAATATTATCTTATTTATTTATTATTTCGCATTTGTCTGTCGCCCCCCAACGGCTCGGGGGCGACTTACAACAGTTCGTAAAATACAATTGTCAGATAACTCATAAACCACAGTAATACCATTAAGATGGAATTACAATTAGAACAGTTGAAGCAACAAATGGAGTCGCCGTGGGCTGACAGCCAGGCGGTGTGAGCTACAGTTTAGCTAACTCCGAAGGCTTGTTGGAACAGCAATGTCTTGACTGCTCTCCTGAACGGGAGGAGGCCCTGGGTGGCACGGATGCCGGCGGGCAGTGTGTTCCACAGGGTTGGGGCTGCAACAGAGAAAGCCCAGCGGCGGGTTGCGGACAGATGGTAGGTCCTCACATTTGGGATGACCAGGAGGTTTAGCTCTTCGGAGCGCAGTGATCTGGTGGGATGATATGGGACAAGGCGGTCCCGCAGGTACACTGGCCCCAGACCATGTAAGGGTTTAAAAGTCAGGACTATCACTTTAATAATAATAATAATATCCATGGGTCACAAATGGTAGCTTTCTGCTAGGAGCAAATACCTGATCCACGAAGAAGAGGAATCTAGATTAGGGCAAAGGATTACCCTGCCTCCACAGTGCCATAGCTGACTATAATCCCAAACGTGGCCACCCTTCCCTCCATCTAGAGCTTGAAAGTGTTGCCTTTTGAGGGAGTTCAACACCCAGAAATGTCAAGACAGTAATAATCACTTTAGTGTCCAATGGCCATGCTGGCCAGGCAATCCTGAGAGCTATAGTCCAAAAAAGGTAACTTTTCCAGGAACTGACTTCACTTGCCAATAAAAAGGAACAATGGCCAGGCATGTAATTGCTAATTCTCTTGTTAATTTGATGTGTAGCTGTTGCTCGGACACCTGGTGCCAATTAAGAAGCACAGAACAGCTGCTGAGATGTTGACCCATTCAGCAAAGGAGCAGAAGGAAAAATAGGCCACGTGACTGATTTCCTCTTCCAACTAAGAAACCAAAAACAAACCAAAATGCACTGTTTAGTATGCATTAAAATCCTACTGATGTGAACTGGAAAGGGTTTATTTTCTCTGAAAGATCTGCATTTCTTGTTGGGATTCAGGTCTCATCTGACATTTTTGTTTTTAACTGGCGTAGCGGTACCCGAGTACACCTCCGAGTACGGCAAGTTATTATCCCATGACATTATCCCCACTGCCATGCTGAATTAATTTCTTGTGTTTCATTTTTCACAGAAAAGGTCCTATCTTTTCACTTGACAGCAATTTCCCACTTAGGCTGGTTTTCAAAACTATACTTAAAAAGAAATTGAAGGAAGCGTAAATGCAACTCACACCCAATCTAGACTGCTAGGAAACAACTTTAGTGCAAATGGGTCTCAGGACTACTTGACTTGAATAAAAAGAACTCTAGAGTTTAAAGCAACTTTTGCCTCGACTGTAACAAGTGTTCGTCTGACCGGGGTATTGGGTGGCAGCCTGTGCTGGACGGGGTTACACTCCCCCTGAAGTCATAGGTCCGCAGTTTGGGGGTCCTCCTGGATTCAGCGCTGACACTTGATACTCAGGTGCCGGCAGTGGCTGGGAGGGCCTTCGCACAGTTAAAATTTGTGTGCCAACTGCGACCATACCTCGTGAAGTCTGACTTGATCATGGTGGTCCATGCCTTGGTTACCACTAGGCTGGATTACTGCAATGCACTCTACATGGGGCTACCCTTGAAGACAGCCCGGAAACTTCAACTTGTCCAGCGATCAGCAGCCAGATTAATAACTGGGGCAAGTTACAGAGAGAGGTCAACCCCTGTTTAAAGAACTGCACTGGCTGCCATTTATTTTCCGGTCCCAATTCAAGGTACAGGTGATCACCTATAAAGCCCTGAACGGTTCGGGGCCCGCCTACCTTCGTGACCGGCTCTCCCTCCATGAACCAGCTCGAACCCTCCGCTCCTCGAGGGAGGCCCTCCTGTCACCCCTGCCAGTCTAAGAAACAACATAGGTGCAAAGCACAAACATCAAATGGCAGTCATAAGAATATAAAGTGTAATAAGCAAATACTATATATAATAGTCATAGAGAGTATATAAACATTCAAAAAGACAGAGTCATACCACCCGTAATGCGAATGGAAACCGCTGAGGTTCTTAAACGTCCGACTCCTAATGGAAAGAATCAAGTCCTCGGAGTGAGATAAACTCTGTGTAAACAAAGTCCTTTGCAAATGCAAAGAAGTTCAACAACAATAGAGTCCCCAAATGGGGTGCGAAGAGGTGTGATTCCCCATGGAAGGAATCCAAAAGGAAAGCGGAGGGTGGTAAAGACTCCAAAAGGACGCTGAGGGAGAAGGTAGGTCCCTCCTGAAGTAAAAGGGCTAGGAAACTCCAGCCAATGGCACGCAGATGCTATATAGATGGCCAAGGAACTGTTTCACCATTGCTGGCTTTCTCAAGGGAAATGCATCCAATACATCTGGGAGTTAATACAAGAAATAATACATAAGTAAACAAAGTGTATACACCAAAAGACTAGCCCAGAATTGCAATAGCATGTTAATACATACCGAAATACAGGATAACTGTCACATAACCCTCTTCCAATGAAAAGGGTGACCCAAAGGTAATTCGATACAGGAGCAGGTAAGTTTATATAACAAAGTAATGAGATAAGCATGGAATTAAAACTAATTAGATTGTTGAGTCCATGTGGCCACTCTGAATCTAACATTACTATCCATTTATTTTTGGCCCACCTTAATTGGGCAGTAATGTCAGAGTGGGAGCGGGAGACGATCCTTTCCAAGACTTTGATTCTTAAAGAGGCAGCGGTGTGATTCTTGTTCTTACAATGTATATAGAAGGCTGAGTCCGTAGCACCCAGAGAAATTTTCGATCTGTGTTCAACAAATCTGGTTCTTATCTCCCTCTAGGTCTGGCCCACATAAATAATGGGGCATCTAAAAACAAATTCTTTAAGGTCCGTGATTTTGCCACGTGTGCCTTAAAATCGGTCGTGTATGCTATTACCTGTGGGTGCTTCCTTATTTATGTGGGCCAGACTAAGAGGGAGATAAGAACCAGATTTCTCTGTGTCCCTGTCTTTGTGATTTTAGATATTCAGTTGTATATTGTTTTTTAAATTTATATGTATATTTTATTGCATTTACTGTTGATGTTTGATTTTTTATTGTATTTATTGTTTGTTTGGGCTTAGCTTCATGTGAGTTGCCCCGAGTCCCCATTGGGGAGAAGGAGCGGGTTACAAATAAAGTTATTATTATTTATTATTATTACTACTATTATCCAAACTATGGAGATGCCATGAAAAGCCAAATTGAAGTTCTGGGGGAGGGGGAGGCAATTTCTTATGTTTCATGTTTTCCAACTGAGGAAAGAGCAGTGCCATTCTAATTTAAAGACATACTCATAAGGATTTCGTATTAAGTGCATACTTGTTCTTCAAGCAGAATTTTTAAAAACATATTTTATTTATTTGCACCCCACCTTTCTTCCAAAATTGAAATCAAGGTGGTTTATAATATAGTGTCACACCTCAAGGGCCTCAGGCATCACTTTTGCTTGAGCGAGACTTCAGCCGTGATGGCATTAAGGAGCTATCCAAGCCAGCTTGCTACACTCTCAAACCTTGCCCTGGGCCTCCCGGCCTTTCCCGTGAGAAGCTAGGGATGAATGCATAATATAGGCAGCTCAAGGTTGTACCAACCAGCCTCCCTGATAGCGAAGCGCTCCGAAGGAGCCGAGAGTCTGCCTCCTTCTGTCCAGATGTGAGCTGCTAACGAGCTGCGCATTCCTGAAAGACTGAGGTATCATAGCATATAGATGACCATCAATCATGGAATTGTGACACTCGACGTACTTAGATAAAAGCCAGTGAACACTATAATTGCCAAAGGATGCCCATTGCGGGCATCTCGTACCAACGCCATGCTAAGGAGACACTACTGGAAGAAAGGCCGCATCGGGCCTTCCAGCAAGTTTGTGCCAGCCAGCTAACACCGGGCTGACTCGATCCTGCGTTGTGCCTTGTTCCTTGCTCACTGCCACGTCTACGTGCTGATCTAGTGCTGTTCCTGCAAAGACTTTATTGCTACAGAACTTTATTGCTATTGAGAAGCTGTTCCCTGCCTCTGTATTCGGCGGGGTTCCCTTAAGAGACTTTCCATTGCATCCGGCTTGTTCCTGTTTTCTCTCCGCTTGGAATCCTTTGATGCGGATTATATACTTGCCGCCGTTCCTGTTGATTGCTGCTACCTGAAGGTCTTATATTACCTCAGGCTCTCTCCTATACCTACCTATTCTAAATAAAACCCGTTGTACCATAGCTGCTGTGTGGTTTATCCAGGAAGGTCAGGTCCCAAGGGCCCAGGGGCGCGACATATAGTAACAACCAAGTTGGTTGGATGGATAAGCAATTTGAGAAGTATGGAAGAATTATCTACAGCTCTGAAATGTTGATATGCCCAGAGATTGAAAGATGCTGTGCTATCAACTCAAAATTAGTTGGTTTTTTTCTTCCCGTGTCAGGAGTGACTTGAAAAACTGCAACTTGCTTCTGGTGTAAGAGAATCGGCCATCTGCAAGGACATTGCCCAGGGGACGCCCGGGTGTTTGATATTTTACCATCTTTGTGGGAGGCTTCTCGCAGGTCCCCGCATGGGGAACTGGAGCTCAACCCACTCTCCCAAGATTCAAACCGCTGACCTGTCGGTCAACAGTCCTGCTGGCACAAGGGTTTAACCCACTGTGTCACCAGGGGCTTTTCAGTTGGTGAAACTACATGATTTGGTAGAAAATGATAAATTGACAATGTTAATTAAGGATAAAATTTTGTTAAAATTTTAAGAAGGATTGGGACTTGCTCATCACCCTTTTGAGACAGCACTGGGGGGGGGGGGGAGTTAGTGTTAGATTTTGAGAAATGGTAGGCACATGACTGTTATAAATGTGCTGTTAAGAGAATGTTGCCAAAGAGTGCTGGTGCCTCACCAAACAGCACTGAGCCACGGCAGATGAAACAGTGTCACGGTATTAATTCTATACTGTGGATGGGCCGGAGGTTTAGCACAGCAGTAACAACAGCTGCTAAAAGATCTTATTAACCGAAAGTTACAGGTTCGAGACCCCAAGCTGGCTTGGGCAACCAGCTGTCAGCGCTGCCTTCTGTTTACCTTAGCCAGACCTGGCCATCTTGTGGCCCGGCGGCTAATGCTGACCGGCCCAGGGCTCCCTCAAGGCTTCGTCCTGAAGAGAGGGAGACGAACTCCCATTGGGGCAGCTACACGCAGAGCATGCCTTCTCCCTCATCCTCCTCGCTTCACTTCCTCCTCGCATGCTCCCCCCCCCTTCCCTCGCACTCTTTCCCTTCTTGTTTCCTGTCTTCCCTCCCTGTTTCCTTCCTTCTTTCCCTCCCTCTCTCCCACTCTCTTTTCCTCTCTCTTTCCCCCTTTCATTCCTTCCCCCTTCCACCACATGAATGCAAGAGGGCAGGAGGGGGAGTGCAGCGAGGGAGAGGGGGCAGGGCCAGAGCGGGAAAGGGGCGGGCATGACGCCGGAGCGCGGGGGGGCATCTATTCCCTCCTTGTCTTCCTCCTCTTCTCTTCTCTTCTGCCTCTTTGGGCATATTGAGGATTTGTGCCAAGTTTGGTCCTGATCCATCATTATTTGAGTCCACAGTGCTCTCTGGATGTAGGAGAACTACAACTCCCAAACTCAAGGTAAATGCTCAGCAAACCCTTTCAGTACTTTCTGTTGGTCTCATGAGAGTTCGGTGTGCCAAGTTTGGTTCAAGGTGGCTGAATGGCCATCTGTGAGAAATGCTTTGTGTTTTTCCCTTATGGCAGAAGGAGGATGAAGCAACAGCACCCCCTGTGCAGGGGCAGACCTACCTGTTCCCGGGGAGTACGTGGAAAAAATTTGCGCCCCCCCCCCGTTGCTCCCGAGGGGAGGCCAGTGTGCATGCGCCAATCTGTGCACACACGTACTGGCTCTAGAGCGCACCTCCCGCTTTGGAGCCCAGTGCGCAGTCACGAAACTGCGCACACGCGCACTGGCTCCAAAGCGGGAGGTGCACTCTGGAGCCAGTACGCATGCGCAGAGCTTTTCGCGCATGCACAGAAGCTCCTGCAGGCGCTGTAACGTCTGTAGAAGCTTCTGCACATGCGGAGGCACGGCCGGCCTAACAAAGGCCTGACCGGGCGTGGCGTTGCGGCGCGGGCTGCGGAACCGGCTGCGGAGGCCTGGCCAGCGCAACGGCAGGGCGGCGCAGCACGGGTGGTGAGGTGGGGCGGAGCCAGCGCAGCGGCGCCCCTCCCAGGTGGCAACTCCCCTCCCGGGTGATGTTGCCCTACGCGCCTGAGTAGTCCGCCTAATGGACGAACCAGCCCTGCCCCTGTGGCGCAATGGAGCAACAGCACCCGGTGACACAACTGGAAAGAACCAGGAAAAAGAATCTGTGGCTCAACTGGAAGATCCTCCTACTGTATATGTTGTATGTCCTGTATGTCAAATACAAAAACGGCAGGGATTTGAAAAAGAAAATTTATTTTGGGGAAGATCTTCAGTTTAATCGCTGAGATTCTTCCAAGTAAGATAAATTATAGTTTTCCAATTATTTAAATCTCTCTTGATTCCTGTCCAAACTTTTTCATGGTTATTTTTTATCAATTGGCAGTTATTAGCCGTAATATTTATGCCCAGATATTTAGTCATTTTCGTTACTTCTATCTTTGATATCAGTTCAAGCAAGGTTTTTTCTTTGGTGTCCAGGTTTTTCCCAATAATTTTAGATTTTTCCTGTTTAGTTTGAATCCCGAAACTTCCCGAATTGTTCGATTTTATTAAGCCATATATTGATGTTTTTCGATTGGATTATCTATTAGGCAAACGAGATCGTCCGCGAAGGCATATATCTTATAGTTTGTTTTCCCTATTTTTAATCCTCTCAATTCTTTGTCTTCTATTATATTCCTTAGAAGAAGTTCTAAGATAAAATTGAAAATAAGGGGAGAAAGAGGACATCCTTGTCTTGTACCTCTTTGTATATTTATTTCTTCCGATTTTAAGCCGTTTACCATGATTGTAGCTGTTTGTTGAGTGTAGATACTTGTGATAGCTGTAATAAAGTTTTTCCCTAGGTCCAATTCTCTTAGTAGCATTTCTATGATGTCCCAGTTGACCTGGTCAAATGCTTTTTCGGCATCGATAAATGCCAGAGCTATCTTAGTGTTTATTTTTTTATCTAGCAGTTCGAGCACATTAATTATATTTCTGACATTTTGTTTCATATGTCTTCTAGGAAGAAAACCTGTTTGGTTAGCACCAATCCATCTATTGAGGAATTCTCTGAACCTTGCGGCAAGAATACTCGTGAAAAGCTTGTAATCTAGGTTTAAAAGCGATATTGGGCGATAATTGCCAATTGATTCCGGGTCTTTCCCTTCCTTGGGAAAGATTATGATATTGGCTGTCCTCCACGTTTCAGGAATTTTACCATTTTCCATTATATTGTTCATAATTTTCTTTAAATAGGGGATTAACACATTTTTCATTTTTTTATAGTACTGTTCAGGGAGTCCATCAGGGCCGGGGGCCTTCCCGGGTTTGAGTTGTTTAATTGCCATTTCTATCTCTTTATCTGATATTGGCCCATTTAAATGTTCTCTTGTGTGTTCGCTCACCTTTTCTAATTTTTTTCCGCTAATATACTTTTGCGTTGCTTCTTTGCAGATGTTTTCCCTCTTGTATAATTCCTTGTATAACTCCCTATCCTCAAAAACAATTACTTACTAAATAAATGGCAATCAGAGCTAGCCAAATTTGTATGGCAAGGCAAAAAGGCGAGAGTAAAATTAAAAGCCCTCCAAATAAGGACAGAGAATGGAGGAATGGGAATGCCGAATTTGACCAAGTACTACGAAGCCAACTGTATAGAGGGACTAAAATACTGGGCAGAACTTGACAATAAAGAATTACTCACCCTGGAAGGGCAAGACTTAAAATTTGGCTGGCATGGATACCTAGTCTATGACAAGGTAAAAAACAAGACAAAGGATTCAACAATCATATCATAAGATCTTCGCTTTTAAGAGTTTGGAACAAATTTAGAAAAAGTATACACGAAAAATCCCTTTATGGACCTCGCCAATTGAAGCGTTCAAAATAAAAAGAGGAAGAGGACAAGAGACCAACTTATAGGGACATTCTCGACAATCATAGGAATGATACCACTATTAAGAAACCAGAGGAACTCTCACAATACAACCTGAACTGGTTCCATTACTACCAAATGAACAAAAGATTCGAAATAGATAAACGGACAGGTTGGGAGTGGAACTTACCCAAAGGAGAAAAACTATGGCTAAAATCAAAAAATAAAACGGTAAGCCTAATCTACAAGTTCATACTGGAGGCTGAAGCAGAAAAAGGAATCAATAGATGATTACCTTGCAAAATGGTCAACAAATCTAGGCATAAATATCCAAAAAAGAGGCTTGGGAAAAAATATGGAAAGAGAAACTGAAATATACCTATTCATATTATTTAAAGGAAAATCTGTATAAAATGCTTTATAGGTGGTATCTGTCCCCGTGCCAACTGGCAAAAGTATACAAGAACAACAATGATTTATGTTGGAAATGCTCCCAGGAAACGGCACTTTTTCCACCAATGGTGGACCTGTAAAACTGTAAATAAATTTTGGACATCTGTTAATAACATAGTACAAGAAATGTTACACCTGACTATAAAAAAAAAACCAGAGTTTTATTTGTTGAATATTACAGGACTCCAATTGAAAAATGAGACAGACAGATTACTCACATATCTAACTGCGGCAGCAAGACTCGTCTTAGCTAGGTGCTGAAGACAACAGAGATGCCCAGTACTGAGGACTGGCTGACAAAATCCCTGAAATCGCGGAGCTCGACAAACTAACACACCTTCTCAGAGACAATTCTACCAAACAATTTGAAAATACTTGGTCTCCTTTGTGGAATACATTAGACCAAAGAAATATGTAAATCTCAAAGGATTATGTATATAACTACAATTTATAATTTCTTCCCATCATTGAATAACGTAGTACATCTTTTCTCGAGATGTGGAGTCAACATCTTCTTTTAATTGTACTGGTAACTGTCTACTATTTCTGATGTCTCCGTACAGTTCGTAGTTGATATATGTAATAAGGGGGGGTGGGGGGGGTGATGTGATGCTGTTTAGTATGTTTTTTTTTCTTCTGTTATATGTCTTTTCTGAATAAAGCCTTTTTAAAAATTAAAAAAAAAACGGCAGGGATTGTCTGCTTGTATGTGTACCTGTAATCCGCCCTGAGTCCCCTTCGGGGTGAGAAGGGCGGAATATAAATAAAGTGTATTATTGTTATTATTATTATTATTAAATAATATCCCTGGAATGCAGCCTGTTGGATTCAGCATAGCTTTGTTTGTCTCTTGGCCAGTTAGGATGTTGCTCTGGGCCTGAAGCAGAAACTCTTTTCGAGCATTATACCTGAACAGAATGTGTGGATGCAATTAAGCAGGATCCTTGCTCAGTATTGCAACTAGTTTGTCACAGGCATTAAGCTGATCTTGGCTGCCTACACACTGAAGTCATCCTCCTCTACATTAGCAACACTTCTTGGGGAATTTTTTTTTAAAAAAATACATTAGGTGTGACTTTTCATAACATATATCTAAATCGACTTCTTTCTCCTCACATGAAAAAAAATCCAAGTACATCAGTTTTATATTATACACTAGCTTGGGGACCCGGGGCTCTGTGTGCCAAGTTTGGTCTTGATCCATCATTATTGGGAGTTGCAGTGGTATCATGAAATTACTGAAGGTAGTGGAAGTCCCATCATCTCTGGTCCACCCTCCCCCAAAGTGTAGTAGGATGTAGATTGGGTCATGGGGGCTCTGTGTGCTAAGTTTGGTCTGTATTGATGAATGGATGAGGGTTGCATTGTTTTTAGGAAGTGAGTGAAGGTACTTCAAGTCCCATCATCCATGGTCCGTCTCACACAAAACTGCACCAGGATGTAGAGTGGGTCATGAGGGCTCTGTGTGCCAGGTTTGGTGTTGATCATTCATTGGATTAGGTTTGTAGCAGTCTTGGAAAGTGAGGGAAGGTGCTGCAAGTCCCATCATCCACGGTCTGCCCCCCTCCAAAGTTCAGTAGGATGTAGAGTGGGGCGCTGTGTGCCAAGTGTGGTCTTTATTGGGGTTTGTTTGGGGTTTGTTTGTTTGGGGTCGGAGTGGTCTGTGGGAACAGAGGGGTGTGAAAGTAGTACAGATCCCATCATCCATTGTCAGTCCTCCCCCGAACCTCACCAGGACATGAAGGCAGTCATAGGGGTTATGTGTGCCAAGTGTGGTCTCGATCAGTAATTGGATGAGGGTCGCAGCGGACTTGGGAAGTGAGTAGAGGTACTTCAAGTCCCATCATCCATGGTCCACCCTCCTCCAAACTGCACCAGGATGTAGAGTGGGTCATGAGGGCTCTGTGTGCCAGGTTTGGTGTTGATCAGTCATAGGATTAGGTTTGTAGCAGTCTTGGAAAGTGAGGGAAGGTGCTGCAAGTCCCATCATCCATGTTCTGGCCCCCTCCAAACTTCAGTAGGATGTAGAGTGGGTCACTGGGGCTCTGTGTGCCAAGTGTCTTTATCAGTGTTTGTTGGGGGCCACAGTGATCTGTGGGAACAGAAGGGTGTGAAAGTACTACAAATCCCATCATCCATTGTCAGTCCTCCCCCGAACCTCACCAGGACGTGAAGGCAGTCATAGGGGTTATGTATGCCAAGTTTGGTCTCGATCAGTGATTGGATGAGGGTTGCAGCGAACTTGGGAAAGTGAGTAGAGGTACTTCAAGTCCCATCATCCATGGTCCACCCTCCTCCAAACTGCACCAGGATGTAGAGTGGGTCATGGGGGCTGTGTGTGCTAAGTGTGGTCTGTATTGGTCCTTTTTGATGGCCTCAGTGGTCTGTGGGAACCAAAGTGTTTGAAAGTACTACAAATCCCATAATCCGTGGGTCATGTCCCCCGAACCGCACCAGGACGTAAAGGGGGTTAGCGGGGTTATGTGTACCAAGTTTATGTGTACCCTCTCCTCCTGATGAACTCCTGCTGCTTGGGGGGGGGGAGGAGGAGGACGGGCCAGGCGGCGGCGAAGAAGAAGAAGGAGCCGGGGCGCCGCCTCCTTCGGCCGTTTCCCCAGCCAGCCTCCAATCCACCATGACTCCCACCCCTCGCTCGCACAAGCCGCGTAGAGGAGGAGCCCCGCCCACCACTCATTCTCCTCCTCCTCCGTGCGGCTTCAGCTTTAGCTGTGGGAGAGCTGAAGCCTGGTGAGGGGGCGGGGCATGGTGCGGCCTGGTTCCGCCCCCTCCCCCTGGCTTCAGCTCTCCCACAGCTTCTCCAGCCTTGAGGGGGTAATGCCAAGCCAGCATTGTGCTGGCTCTGCCACCGCCGGCTTGGCATTGCCCCCAGAAGGCTGGAGAAGCTGTGGGAGAGCTGAAGCCGGGGGGAGGGGGCGGGGCATGGCATGGCCTGGCACGGCCACCATCCCCCAGCCGTTCTTTACTGTGTTAGAGTGTCATTTTGTGTCATTTTGGATAGTGGAGTGCCCCTGGATTTTTTTAATGTTAAAAGTGTGCTGCGGCTCACAAAAGGTTGGTAAACACTGCATTAGAAAACATGTAACCATGTGGGTGAACGACAACTCTCATCATTTTGGGTCAATTCCCCAAAGTTGGCCATGTTGTGTATGCATGTCAAACTTGGTGCAGATTCACCATTGGTTGAGTTCACAGTGCTCTCTGGATATGCGTGAACTATAACAAAATTATTAAAAAATATTGTGTATTCAAAATATTGTGTATAAAATTAGCTTCAAGCCATATATATATATATATATATATATATATATATATATATATATCCCTCTCGGCATTACTTCGCGAATGAAGATTCTTCGGAAGGACTCTTCCCATGCTTTTTGCAAGCGCGTTGATGACTAAAAAGGCCAGTCTGAGATAGGCAAATCTGGTTGCAGAAAGCACGGCAGAAGGTCTCTTTGGGTAATGTTGTTTCCAAGTTGCGATTCTTTCTGTGTTGTCGTTTCTCTTCGAGACCCATTCGGCATGTCTTCTCGAAAGAGGCTGCAGCATTGTGGATAGTGCGTCTCCATGTCTCCCGATGTGAGGCCAGGGTGGACCATTGTTGGTGATCAATCTGGCCGAGCCTGAGATGTTGTTTCAGGGAGTCCTTATATCTCTTTTTGGGGGCGCCTCTATTGCGCTGACCCATGGCGAGTTCACCATAGAGTAGTATCTTTGGGAGGCGGTGGTCCTCCATCCTAGAGACCTCGTGCCGTGCCCAGCGCAGCCGTGTTCTCAATCGTATGGCCTCAACGCTGGTGATCCCTGCTGGCTCAAGGACAGCAACATTCCTCACATAGTTGGTCCAGTGTATATTTAGGATTGTGCGAACACAGTGCTGTTGAAAGCATTCGAGGAGTCGTAGGTGACCCATGTTTCAGACCCATAAAGGAGAATAGATAGTACGATAGCTGTGTACACACTGATTTTGGTGTTTTGCCTCAGGTGCTTGTTGCTCCATATATATATATATATATATATATATATATATATATGCGCTAAACTGTAGTCGCTCCCAAAGCATCACACAGAGACAGGATCGTGGATCAATTAAAGCTTTACTCAGCAATACATACAGGGACTAAGTCGGAAGTGCCGCGCGTTTTGGGACTCCCGTATTTATACCCTCTCCCACATTCAAAAGGTGAATTCCCGCTTTCGCCTTTCCCGCCGGCTCTTTTCCCGCCAGAGCCGCGGACCGTTGACCTTCCCCAGGTGCGCCTTATCAGTTGTTGTGGCTATGTCAGAAATCCAGGGTCTTGGCGCCAATTTCTTGGCCCGGAATCCCGATTCCTGACACACACACACACACACACACACACACACATATATAGTTGCTAATAGTTGCTTCAAGCTATAGCTTGAAGCTAATTTTATACACAATATTTTGAATACACAATATTTTTTTAATAATGAATTTTGTGTTTAGACTTGGGTCTCATCTCCACAATGTCTCATAATATATCCTTTATGAAAACATAATAATTTTATGGTTGGGGGTCACCACTACATGAGAAACTGTATGAAGGGGTCGCAGCATTGGGAAGATGGAGAAGCACTTACCTAGAATTTAATGAGCACAATTACAGTTCCTAGAAGCATCTGTCCACCGAAAATTTATTATGTTGGGAGTTTTTTGGGGGGGGGGATTGATAAAACCAAACACAGTGCACAGTGTTCAATATCTTTGGATTCCTTTGAGCTGCAGAAATTCACGATGACTTCTCTTGAGATGTTTCTTTCCATAGCTTGAAGTTCCTCTTTCCACATGCCTTATCACATAACACATTTTTTTGCATCCACTCAATTGCCCAGGGATCTTTATGATCTCTCACACAATCTGAAAACAAAGCTCTTTCCACGGGTTTCACTTCAGAGCTCGGTTTTATGCCACATGGTATTTTATCATGCGTATCTCAGTGTCGTGCTTCCCACACCACCTCCAAGAACCTGAGATGTTTCGCCTGCCTTGAGCAAACTTTCCACAGCTTGCTCAAAAGCCTTTTTGCGAGATTGACCAGGGCTGCTAAAAATCCTTAACAGCTTTCTTACTCAAAGAACGGACATTTTAACTTCTTATTGAATGTCTTCGGGAATGTTCCAAAGCTCTGAGTTGGGATCCAATAAGACTAGTTAAAAGATATAATCCAAAACAATTCTTAGATGTACTATCTTTTTAAATTCCTACCAAAGCACCGGGAATGTGGTGCAGCTGGCTGGGTGTCAGCTGCATAAGATCTCTACTGACCAGAAGGTCATGAGTTCGAGGCCTGCCCAGGTCGGGGTGAGCTCTCGACCAATTTGTGTAGCTCGCTGTCGACCTTCGCAACCCGAAAGACAGTTGCATCTGTCAAGTAGGAAATTTAGGGACCACTTGTGTGGGGAGGCTAAATTTAACTGATTTCTGGAATGTTAAATTGCCTCTGTGTCTGTCTATATACGTTGTATATCAATGGCATTGAATGTTTGCCTGTATATGTGCATTGTGATCCGCCCTGAGTCCCCTGCGGGGTGAGAAGAGATAGCACAGCGGTAACACAGCTGTGCTTGCAATCTGAAGGTTGCAGGTTCGATTCCCAAGCTGGCTTGTGCAACAGGCTGTGAGCCCCCGTCCACTGCCCACCCAGCAGTTCAAAAACAGCCCAGCTGTGATTAGATAAACCCGGGAACCGCGATGCGAAGCGGGGAAGGATTTTTACAGGACTTTACAACGCCTGGAAGTTTGACTGCCGGGAAGGTGGAATGCAGAAACAGAAACTCCCCGCCATGAGGATGGAACAACAGCACCCCCTTATGACGTAACGATGCAATGACATAACAACAATGACATAATGGAGCAACAATGACTCTGTGAAGCAGCCAGGAAGAAGAAATCCTTCGAAAATGGCACTGTGTACTGTGTATTATAATTTGTATGTCTTCCAACAGGGACTGTCTGTTGTATGTGTAATGTAATCCGCACTGAGTCCCCTTCGGGGTGAGAAGAGCGGAATATAAATAAACAGTATTATTATTATTATTTTATTAATATATAAATGATGTAAATAAATAAAATAAAATAATAATTTGTTCAGATTTCTAGCTAAACTTCTGTAGGAAAATGGAAAATAAACGTCATCTTTGTGTGTCTTTTTCGCAAAGTTTTTATTTATTGAATTTTCTGTACTCCATGAACCGGCTCGAACCCTCCGCTCCTCAAGAAAGACCCTCCTGTCGCCCTCCTGTCGCCCCTGCCAGTTTCACAGACTTGTTTGGTGGGCACAAGGGAGAGGGCCTTCTCCTCTGTGGCCCCCCAATTCTGGAATTCCTTGCCCAGAGAGATTAGGAAATCCCCCACTTTGGAGACCTTTTAAAAACACCTGAAAACCTGGCTCTAGAGAGTAGAGAGTAGTTATTTATATTTGGCTCTTCTAACCTGAAGGGGACTCAGAGCGGATTACAGGTACACATACTTAGCAGATAATCCATGCCATTTCCACATACACAACATATAAACAAACAGAGGCAAATTCTGGCCACCAGGGGGAGCTAACGCACTCCTCATCTCTCAGCGTTCCCAGCGTCCCTTGTTGTTCCTTCCGCATTCCTCAGCGTTTCTGGAGTTCTTTAATGGCCTCATAATTCAGTCAAAATTTGCAATTTATTGTAATTGTTGTCTGGGCTTGGCCTCATGTGTAGCCGTCCCGAGTCCCCATTGGGGAGATGGGGGCAGGGTACAAATATATTTTATTATTATAATTACTCAGATGATGTCCAGCTTTATCCGTTCTTTTCACCGTTGCTAAGGGGGATGTTCAGATCCTGAACCAGTGCTTAGCAGCTGTGATGATCTGGATGAGGGCGAACAAACTGACATTGAATCCAGGCAACACAGAGGTACTCCTGGTCAGTCCTAAGGCCAAACAGGGTATAGGGTTACAGCCTGTGTTAGATGGGGCTGACCATTACACTCCCACTGAATACACAGGTTTGCAGCTTGGGAGTTCTTCTGGATTCACCACTGAGCTCTATACATAAGATAAGAGTGTACAACCCTCTCTCTCAAAGGCCGTTTGTTTCTTGCCATTATTTTAGTCATTTCACATCCCCACAACCAGCAATTTGCTATTAGTCAAAGAATTGACTAACTTCAGTTGTACCATCGTATGTGAATGGTATGAGATATTAAACCAACATTTCAAGGCCTTGCAAGAGGAGAAAAAAGCACTAATGTGCAATCTGCCAATAAACAGAATTACCGGGCATGTGTGATGCCAGCGCAAGAGATCGCTACAGACGACAACAATTGACTTTTATTTAACTGAAGGCTTCTCCACTCTCCAATAATAAGCTGATGGAGTAGAGAAAAACAACACAATTTTGTTTCTGGCTAGCCGTGAGCAACAACAAATGTCAAAGCTGGATAATACCTGGCTCGCAATGCAAATTTACCTGCCTTGCAATATGTTCATATCATGAGTGGCAAATGGCACAGCAAATATGGGAATCCATGCGCCACCACACGGATTCCAGATTGGTAGATATCGCTGCTAGAATATCATCTAATTTTTCACAGCTATAAATGGGAATAGTTGTGGCCAAGCAAAGTGTCGTGATGCAGATACCAATTAAAGCCAAACCCAAGAGTAAAAATGAATAGCAAATAATTTATTGTACAAGAAATGGGAATGGGCAGGCCCGGATTACCCATAAGGCCACCCGAGGCCATGGCCTCGGGTGGCACGTTGGGGGGGGCAGCGGATCCGGACCCCCAATTTTTAAAAAAATACCCCAAAAAATTCACCAAAAAAGGGCACATGCGCGGCCGCCCCCTCCCTTTGCTCTGCTCCCCTCAGCTCTGCTTTAGGAGGGAGGGAGGATGGGCTCCGCTCCATACTCCACCCCTCCCCGGCCCCGGCTCCGCCCCTCCCGCCTCCTCGCCGGATTGAAGGAAGGAGGGCGAGGCGAGGAGGAGAAAGAAGCGCCCTCCCGCCGCACATCCTGCGCGCCGCCCACCCCTTTTCGGCGGGGCTGGCGCAACACAAGGGAGGAGGGGCGGTGGCGGGACTCCTCTCTTCCTCCTCCCTGGCGTGGCGTGGCATCGCCAGGCAGGGAGGAGGAGGCGAAGCCGCACCGCTGCCCCTCCTCCCTTGCGTGGCGTGGTGACGCAAGGGAGGAGCGGCGGCGGCACGGCTTCTCTCCGCCTCCCTGGCTTGGCGTCGCTGAAAAGGGGTGGGCGGCGCGCAGGATGCACAGCGGGAGGGCGCCTCTTTCTCCTCCTCGCCCCACCCTCCTTCCTTCAATGCGGCGAGGAGGGGTGGAGCTGGGGGGCGGGGAGGGGCGGAGGCAGACCCTTTGGCCTAGGGCAGCAAAAGGGCTTGATCCAGGCCTGGGAATGGGACTAACAAAAACTTACCTAACAGGTCAAAACCCAAAAAACCCACGGCGAAGCCCAAAAAATGCGGAAGGAATTATCAAAAGTAAACAAAAGACGTCATCTGTAACGTCCTCAGAGGGTTGAGCCAATAGCGTAGTCGATAACCGGTCCGGAGTCGTGGGCAGGAGAAAGACGAAGAAACGAGGAGACAATCCAAAGTCCACAGGAGCAAAATGCATGGGGACAACATTCATCGTAATCCCCACAAAACACATTGTCAACCTCCCTCCATGTATACAATACCATTCTTGTAGCTTCTGACACTCACAGAAAGTCCAGCGGAGTTCAAACCCCGCCACAAGGAACACATGGCTGTAGCTGGACAGAAAACAGAACATTGTAACCCAAAACCACCCACCTTTCCCAACTGCGGCAGCAGCATCTCAGCCCAAAAGGGCAGAGTAAAACTTCAACTCACGAGTAAACTGGATCAGAAACATGA
This sequence comes from Anolis apletophallus, assembly GCA_030556195.1. NCBI lineage: Eukaryota > Metazoa > Chordata > Lepidosauria > Squamata > Anolidae > Anolis > Anolis apletophallus. The sequence goes on from JARBWK010000004.1 coordinate 178,045,981, forward strand.
TGCAAGGTATCAGGATACCAAGAACAACTCCTTGCTTGCCACAAGGAAACTCCCAAAAAGCCCACATTAAATAGACCTAGAGATTAGACTCGCCCGAAGAGGACAACTCCCCCTGATTAGGGGATGCAGCTTCTTCTCTTTCTGCAGCTGAAACCCTCTGTGAGTCCCTCCAAGATCCCCAGCGTCTTTCAAAACTAAGCGTATCCCAATCATTCCCTGAGGTTTCAGAGGGCCAGTCTTTATCACTATCAAACCCCAGAAAAATATCACTACTGATGGCTGTATCACACACATCCTGAATTTCCTTTACTTGAGTCCAGTCCAATTCAGTATCGCTGTCTTCTGACGAACTTTCCCCATCCTTGGAAAAACCCTCAAAGGACTCAGAGTCAGTAGGAGCCATAAGTATTTCCCGTACTCTTTTCCTTTGTGCCAAACCTTCCCTGCTGTAATCACTATCAGCCCTCTTCCTGCCTGCTCCAGCGTTTAGGTTACTCTCAGCCCCACCCAGTTCCATACTACACTCAGACGGTGTAGATTCAGCATCCTCCGCAGCCCTACTCACAGGCAGAGCCGCGGGCTCAATCACAACACAAAGGGCTGTCCTTTTTTCGCCCATGATCTACTCCATCCATAGAGATATTCCCTTCAATCATGTCTTCTCACACATGCCATTTTCTAAATTAGACAATACCAGATATAGTAATCTCTAGAATTATCTTACTGAAGCAATACTCCAGACCCTGGATATTTGACTGTTTATTCTAGTTTTTCCCCTAGCTCTACAATACAATTTTGAGGGTGTCCTTACCATAGCTGTATATAATATTTCAAGGGTAGTCACACTATAGGTTTGAACCACCCTAAGTCGCCCGTGGGCTGAGAAAGGCGGTATATAAATGTCATAAATAAATAAATAAATGTTACAATATTACTAGTTTTATGAGCTGGTTCTTAACAAGTACTCCATTGTTATTGTTGGAGGCTTTCAAGTCACTTCCAACCTATGGTGACTCTAAAGAGAACCCATCACAACATTTTCTTGGCAAGATCTATTCAAAAAGATTTGTCCTTGCCTTCCTCTGAGGCTGAGAGAATATGACTCGCCAAAAGACACTCAGTGGGTTTCTGTGGCCGAGTGGGGAACCGAACCCTGGTCTCTAGAACCATAGTCGAATGCTCAAACTACTATACCATGCTGGATACTTATATGCTTATTATTACAAAGATAGAACCCCCGGTGGCACAGTGGGTTAAACCCTTGTACTGGGAGGAAATTTGGACTCAAAGTCTGGACGGGAGATTTCTAGATATGGAATAGCATTCAATGAGCATACAGCAGTCATACCAATGCTTAGAGCCCACTTAATAGCAACGTAACTGGCTCAAAAGGCAGCAAAAGCAATACATACCGCGTTTCCGCGTTCTAATACATATCGATACTACAAGTGTCCTCCCGGGCTGGAATCAGCACCAGGCCTCAGGAATAGCTGATTTAAATAGCAAAACAGAAATCAGGTGTGTTTACAACAATAAGGTTTGCACGGAGAGGGTTTCATTGAGCCCGAACGGGGACTTAATTACTCCTACAGATCTGCCCCTTTAAATTCCATGGTTTAGCTTTGTGTATGATTAGCTGTACTCAGTGGCATATTTTGTTTGTGTAAAGGAAGGGCTCTGCCGAATGCCAGGGCCAGGCCCGCCTTCAGGAGCCTCGGCTCAGCATGGGTCCAGCTCCCACTCAGGGCTGCTTCAGCCTCCTGATGCTCCCAGGTTCGGTCACTGCCCAATTCACCGACGCGGAGCTTCCGGCTTTGGCTGTTCCTGTTTGAGCAAACCTGGGAGCATCGGGAGGCTGAAGCATTCACAGGTTTCCAAGAAACAAATTTGAGCCTCTCCGCTTGGAAATTGTTTTTTTTTTTTTTTACTATTTTACTAGATTTTTCTAGAGCCCCCCAAGGAACTGTTTATAACAGCTTCATGACATCCATAATTAACTGGAAGCAAGTTTCACTCAGGGTGAAATTTCACAAGGGTCTGGAGAACAAGCCCTATGAGGAGCGGCTTGAAGAGCAGGGCATGTTTAGCCTGAAGAAGAGAAGGCTGAGAGAAGACATGATAGCCATGTATAAGTATGTGAGAGTAAGTCATATATATGTTGTGTTCATCGAAACAGGCCCAGGTTTCACACTGAGTGTATAAATACATTTAAAAACATATTAACTATATGTATGACTGTGTTAGAGTGTCATTTTGTGTCATTTTGGTTGCTGGTGTGCCCCAGGATTTTGTAAATGTCAAAAATGTGCCGCGGCTCAAAAAAGGTTGAAAAACACTGACCTAGGCAACGTCCTTGCAGATGGCCAATTCTCTCACACCAAAAGCGACCTGCAGTTTCTCATTCCTGACATGAAAAGAAATGCAAACATATAAGCAGGATATTTATATGCCTACTACATACGTATAAAGGAATGACTCCTTTTTGTAGTCTACTAAGTATTCTTACATTTACCCCACTCACTTCCTACTTTAATTAAACCATATCTTGTAATTTCATCTGAGTTGAGCTAACTCAACTCTAGTTGGTCTCCAAGCCAGAACTGGAAACGGTGTTCAAACCACATCAAAGCGCATCAAGTGGTACAAAATAGCCTAAGGCACAAGCCTGAATATTAAAGTAAACTACAATATTCATAGGAATGCAATTTTTTTTATGTCCTGATTCCCGGGTTTAAATGACTGTGCATTATGCACAATTTAAAGCTGTTATTAGGGCAGTTACACAAAACCAGGATGAATGTCATTGAAGCAAAAAGAATTTCTCGCTTTTTCCCTAAGATAAAATTTAAAATCCATTTATAAATCAGAATTTTAAACAAGATGAGTAAAATTGAGTTCATTTTCTCTATTTGAAGCACCGCCATGCCCACGTCAGCATAGGCACATCTGTGCTTAAGTCTGTTCAGCAGTTCACCTCCCTGGGAAGCACCATCTCTCCAGACGCCAAGATTGATAAAGAGATAAATCACAGATTAGCAAAGGCATAGAGTGCATTCGGGAGGCTTCACAAAAGAGTCTGGAGCAACAAGCACCTGAGGCAAAGCACCAAAATCGGTGTGTACAGAGCTATCGTACTGTCTAGAGATATGGGTCTCTACACCATATGTCTCAGACTCAAGGCCCACTGTCTCAATCTGGCCCGCCATGTCATTTTATGTGGCCCTCCAGATGCAGACTACAACTCCTGTATTTCCCATCATTAGACACCGTGATTAGAGCTGCTGGGAGTTATGATACAGTAACATCTGGAAGGCAGGAGCCCCCGGTGGTGCAGTGGGTTAAACCCTTGTGCTGGCAGGACTGAAGTCATAGGTTCGAATCCAGGGAGAGCGCAGATGAGCTCCCTCTGTCAGCTCCATTTCCCAATGCAAGGACATGAGAGAAGCCTCCCACAAGGGTGGTAAAACATCAAAATATCTGGGTGTCCCCTGGGCAACGTCCTTGCAGATGACCAATTCTTTCACACCAGAAGCGACTTGCAGTTTCTCAAGTCGTCTCTCTCTCTCTCTCTCTCTCTCTCACACACACACACACACACACACACAAACATCTGGAAGGCTGTAGTTTGTTATTACGTCTTAGCACCTTGGCTACATAGCTAGGTATACATAAAATTACATAATGTAACAAGTATTATAAGATAGCCCAAGTAAAGTCAAAATGTAAGGTTTGCTATTATTCATGGTTTCAAGTATCCATGGGAGGTCCTGAACGTATCCTTCAAGGATATGAGGGTTGTACTGTATGTGTTATTTTTGTGGTGTAATGTAAAATCATGCATAGTTCATGTTTGATTAGTCTCTTGCCAGAAAAAGAAAATATGCCACACGGATCATCAATAAAGAACGAGTAGTTTACTCTTCATAATGTAGAACAATATATGTACAATCATGTGTCCAGTTGCATTAACTCACATAATGTCCTTTGAGATAGATTTAAAATGGTCTTTCGATGTCCATGTGGGAAGTCTCCTTTCAGCAGCTCATGAAGCAAGAACACGCTCCAAACTGCTTCTCTGTGCTTCTGTGCAAGCTCCTGCCCAGCTCAGGCCTGAAGATGCAACAGTCACCAAAACTCCCAGGCTCAACTAGCTCCCCAGGCATAGCAGGCCCGGATTAACACTTTTTTGCACCCTAGGCCAAAGTTTGGAATCACGCCCCCTTAAAGACAACCTCCCGCCACCTGCAAGATCCCCATGCATTCCCACCGGCTGGAAAGCTCCGCTGTGCTCTGAAGGTCTCCTCGGGAGTTGGGAGGCTTGGGGGAGCGCAGCAGGTGCAAACTCGCTCCAAAGGCGCGCATGAGAGAGAGAAAGTGTGTGTGTGTGAGAGAGAGAGAGCGCGCATGCAAGAGAGAGAGAGAGAGCACACGAGAGAGAGCGCGAGAAAGAGAGAGAGAGCGCATGAGTGAGAGAGGGAGTGTGCGCGAGAGAGAGAGCACGAGAGAGAGTGCGAGAGCGTGAGAGAACGAGAGACAGAGCAGAGACTTTGCCGGGAAAAGGAGCGAGGAGTGGCATAAGAAAGGGGGAAAGAGGGGCGCTGTTGCACCTTAGACCTGAAGGATCCCTCAGTAAATCAATTTAGACCAGCCATGATTAAATGCTTTATTTAGAACAGGGCTGTCCAACTGGCAGCCCCGAGGCCGTACACGGCCCCCCAGCCTGTTGGACACGGCCCCCGCTATGCCCCCGGCCGCCATTTTTAATTTTTTTTGAAAAAAATACATTTATAATTTTTTTAAAAATATATATATAATTTTTTTTTAATGGTGGCCGGGGGAGGGGAGGCGGGGGCAGGGGGGAGGAAGTGAGCCAGCTCCTCCTCCTGCATCGCCCCTCCCTGAACTCTCCCTCCTCCTCCTCCTCCTCTTTCCCGGGCGCCGCTGCTGGCCGGTGGAAGAGGAGGAGTGCTCTCCTCCTCCTCCCTCTTTCCCCCCCGCCCGCGCCCTTGCCGGATCCCGGGCGCCGGCCCGTGCAGTTCTCCCTCCTCCTCCTCCTCTTCCCCGGTGTCGCTGCTTTCCCGTGCGCCGCAGCGCCGGTGGAAGAGGAGGAGGAGGAGGGAGGAGGAGGGAGAACTCTCCTCCTCCTCCTCGGCTGCGCCGGGAAGAGCGGGAGGATGCAAGGAGGTGGGCCTCCTCCTCCTTCCCGGTGCCGCTGGTGTCCCATGCGCCGCGGCGCCGGGGAAAGAGGAGGAGGAGGAGGAGGGAGAATGACAGTTTAGGAGGGGGCTGGGGCGGGGCGGGGCTGGGGGAGTGGCCTGGGGCGGGGCCTGGGGGCGGGGCCGAACGGCCCCCCAGATCATCAGTGACCTCAATTCCGGCCCTTGGCCGGTTAGAAGTTGGACAGCACTGATTTAGAATAAGTGAAAAGAAGTAAAGAGATAAAAACATAGTCCTTTGATGCTCTCCGCATCCAGTCTTGCAATGCAATAGTCCAAGGAGTAATAAAAGGTTCAATGAATGAAGAAATAGTCCTGATGCCCCAAAGGGCTAAATCCTGGATAAGTCTCTGGCAACGAAGGCTTGGCAAAATACTTGAGTACGAGGACTTGAAGGCCCAACGGCCCAGGCTTGAGTTCGTGGTGCTTGGCAAGGAAGCTTAACATTGGCGCGAGATCCTGAGTGCCAACGGGAAGCAGCTTAAATAGGTTTTCCCTGGTTTTTCTCTTGAAGACGCTCACTGCGTCGTAACTCTTTCCCATGGATAGTTTGTGGGCCTGGCCCTCCCTTGCCTTCCGAGGAGGGAAAGAAGGTCCGCTCATTAGCAACTGCACCTGGGAGCCGGGGAGGCAACGAGGCCTTGCCGTACCAGCTCTTCTTATCGGCCTGGGAAGAGGAAAGGCTGCGCTTGCCCTTGACCGTTGGTTGACACAGAGGCTTTTGCAGAGATGTGCTCTCAGGCCTAGTGTCACGATGCAAGACCTAGGCCGGCCCCTTAATCACACACACAGAGACGATAATCAGCTAACTAGCTTATTGAAGTATAAAAACAGTTGAAAAGGTAATTGTCCATAAAAGTTATCAAAAGTAATCCAAAAGGTAAAAGGTATAGTCCAAAAGCAAACTTGGCATGAAAGATCCAAAGACTTGGCAAGGCTCCGCTCAGCTAGCGGATCAAAGAACAAACAAGGTTGCACGATGCGAACTCTTCTTGGCAGGCCACTAGCCCCAAACTTAGCTACGTGGACTTGACTTCTCTACACGTCCGTATAGGATAGACGTGGCCAAAGTACTGAGGATCCGTTCCCACGGATCCTATACTTAATCCCCTTGACGAGGCCCCCGACGCTCTAGGCTTCTCCTCCTCCAATCTGTGCTGCGAGCCCTCGGTCGGTCTAGGCTGTGGAACCAACCCCTCCTGCTAGCCTCAATGCTCCGTCTCCTATCAAAGGTTCGACCTTGCCTCCCAGCACCTGGTTCCCTATCTTCGTGAGAGTCAAACTCCCCATCTGCTTCCCGGGCCTCTCCCTCGGTTGTTTCCCACATTCTTTTTGCGAGCCTCGCCCCCCCGGCCGCTCATAATCTTCACTATCACTGCTTTCGAATTCCGACTGGCCTTCCTGCTTCTCGTAAGGATCAGGCCAGCCGTCATCCCAGGCCAGGCTTTCTGTGGGAGAAGAAGGCCCGGCTACCTCAAAATCCCCTTCTTCTAACCCCTCCAAATCCTCTTCAGAACCAACTGGCTCCAATGCTAGTGGGACCCCCGGTGCTGCCCCCTGCCCTCCAGGCACAAACGAGAAGTGTGCTACACTTAGCTGATGTCTTGGAACCAACATGTCCATGGCCTCATTGGTAATCCGGGCATGAGGCATAGCCCAACCAATCAGCTTTGTGCATCTTATTTTATGGTTGCCACACACACACACAAACTGATTTCTTATATGCCCTAACAATTTTATGCAATTGAAAGACATTTTGAGTCTTGAATTGGGAGAATGATGGGATATAAATAACCATCATCATCACCATCATCTCCACCATATTTATGTTCAGGTATGTGCTTAGTTACATCAATATGAGCAGACATGGCATCGTGAGAGTCAGCCCGGGAATGTCTGATTAGATTAATATTTCCAAACATGTTTGAAGCAATTAAAACTCACCAAGGGGAGGGGGGAGGGGACAGGAGGAACTTCCAAGGCTATTATAAATATTTATAGAGAGCCGTGAGTCCTTTTTGGCGGCCTTGCCATCACAGACACTCTCCTTCCGATATCAATCTATGCCGAGGGAAGGAAGGAACCCATCCATTTCAAACACAGCCATTAGCAAACTATTCACATTGTCCAAACTGCGAAGTAAACTGTCTCGCACATCATGACACAGGAACATTTTCAGTCTTTGCACGTTCCAGTGTTATCAGCTTGCCATGGGGCGCAACAGGGCCTCAAGCCTACCAGAAGTATGCCCTTTGCTCTGTATGGCGGCTTGGTACGTAAAAATAAAATGGAATATGCAAAACTGCACCAAGGCCAGATTACAATTCCTTATGAATTTCTCTGGGTTCACAGGGATAGGCATCTAGGGATTCAATGGGCACGAGGATGCGCTCTTTGATTCATTAATTACACGTCCTCTTTTATTTATTAAATCGTAGAGGACCTTTTCTTCAATTTTCCCCTTCTAACGCACAAAATAAACATTGCTCCAGCAAACTTTCTTGACTTGTTTTACTTCTCTGTTAGAAAATAATAATAATAATAATCTCTCTCTCGGCATTACTTTGTGAACGAAGATTCTTAGGGAAAACTCATCCCATGCTTTTTACAAGTGTGTTGATGACTAAAAAGGCCAATCTGAGATAGGCAAGTTTGGTTGCGGAAAGCACAGTGTTGTTTCCAAGTTGCGGTTCTTTCTGCGTTGTCGTTCATTTTTGAGAGGCCGCAGCATTGTGGATAGTGCGTCTCCATGCCTCCTGATGTGAGGCCAGGGTGGACCATTGTTGGTGATCAATCTGGCCGAGCCTGAGATGCTGTTTCAGGGAGTCCTTATATCTCTTTTTGGGGTGCCTCTCTTGCGCTGACCTGTGGTGAGTTCACCATAGAGGAGCATCTTAGGGAGGCGGTGGTCCTCCATCCTAGAGATGTGCCCTGCCCAGCGCAGCTGTGTTCTCAACAGCATGGCCTCAATGCTGGTGATCCCTGCTTGCTCAAGGACAGCAACATTAGTCACATAGTCGGTCCAGTATATATTTAGGATTGTGCGAAGACAGCGCTGATGAAAGCGTTCGAGGAGTCGTAGGTGTTGGCGATAGGTGCCCCATGTTTCAGACCAAGAGAGGAGAATAGACAGTGCAATAACTCTGTACACACTGATTTTGGTGCTTTGCCTCAGGTTCTTGTTGCTCTAGACTCTTTTGTGAAGCCTTCCGAATGCACTCTATGCCTTTGATAACCTGTGATCTATCTCTTTGTCAATCTTGGCGTCTGAAGAGGTGATGCTTCCCAGGGAGGTGAACTGCTGGACAGACAGATGTGCCTATGCTGACGTGGGGGTGATGGTGTTCTTCCTGTGGTGCGGGCTGGTAGAGGACTTCCATATTCTTCAGGCTGTCTTCCAGCCCAAACAGCTCTGCAGCTGACACAAAGCAGGATGTTAGGTGCTGCAGTTTGAATTGCATTGAACAGCATTATATGGCACACAAATTCTCATTAATTCCAGTAGGTTGGGTCCAGGATTGGCCTTCCTCATACCACAGTTAACCCCAGTTATCAGCAGTGCCCCTTGACCGTCTGTGTAATATTTTCAGAGGGTTGGAAGGGCTGCCATGAAGTTGCCCGATGCTTCTGTCATCCTGATTGTCTGCACTTAAATCTGGATCCTACTCAATGTTCTTAACCTTGATAAACCATTATCATATCAATTTATTCACCACCTCTGGCGGCAATGGAATTCAGAAGCCATGCCATACTACCCAAAGCCAATAATTTGTGCACCTCCAGTTATTAAAAAAAATTAATTATTTTAAAAGAGAATTTGGGGCATATGAAATAGGAAAATTGGAATTATCATGCAATAATCAGGCATCTGTTCAGCAAGTGTCAAATTGCAATCAAGACAGCACTATAATACTCTCTGTAGCAGATTAAGAATTAGTCACATCAACTGTTCCCTCTTTTTTGCTTTTCAGTATCGAAATGCGCACACATTTCTACCTATCAACCAACATAAAAGCATACCTCTATTAACAAAATATCTGACCTTTTTTCCCTCTTTTTATAAGGTCTTCTTTTTTTGCATACATGCAACCTCCACCACTCTTCCTCTCCCTCTGAGATAGTTTCGCAATGCTGACATTGAGAGGAGGGTGGGAAAGGGTCAATAAACGCATATTTCCATTGTGAGATTGCAGCATCATGTACAGTAAACAACAACTATAGTGTCAGACAACACAGAGAAACCACCGAAATCCACAATTTCAACAAAAAAGGAGGAAACAACAAAAATGAACAAAATCTGGCTACCAGTATGAAAAAAACCTCTAAGATCAGAACAGTAAATAAACAGCAACACTCAAAATACAGGGGAATTCCAGACAAGAATCAATCAGGGTCAGCTAACACCAACCAACAAAGGATCCCGTACCTTGGGAAGTCTGATCTGGCTACGGTCGTCCACGCTCTGGTCACATCTCGAATAGATTACTGCAACGCACTCTACGTGGGGCTGCCTTTGAAGACAGTTCGGAAATTACAACTAGTCCAACGGGCGACAGCCAGACTACTAACTGGAGCGACATACAGGGAGCATACCACCTCCCTGTTGTGTCAGCTCCACTGGCTGCCTGTCCATTTCCGAGCTCAATTCAAAGAGCTGGTTTTGACCTTTAAAGTTCTATATGGTTCTGGTCCAGCTTACTTGTCCGAACGCATCAGCCTCTACGTCCCACCTTGTAATTTAAGATCATCTGGGGAGGCCCTGCTCTCGCTCCTGCCAACTTCTCAAACACAGTTGGTGGGGACGAGAGAGAGGGCCTTCTCGGTGGTGGCTCCCCGTATGTGGAACGCGCTTCCAAGCGATATACGATCAACCCCATCCCTCCTGGCATTCAGGAAAAAAGTGACATCTTGGCTGTGGGACCAGGCGTTTGCACATTAGCACAAGGCAGCACTTTGGACTGGATTTCTAACAGCAAGTTGATGGATATGGCTCAATGCTCTTGTTATGAACGAAATACTGTTTTTAACTTAAGAGAATGTGTATGATGTGTTAATGTTAATTGTATTTTAATGTGTTTTAGTGCTGTATGTTTTTGGTTTTATATTGTATTTATTATGTTGGCATCGAGTTGTGTCGTTTGTGAGGCCGCTCTGAGTCCCCCCTCCCTCGGGGGTAGAGAAGAGCGGGGTAGAAATGTTGGAAATAAATAAATAAATAAATCCCCCAAGCAGTAAGCAGGCAGACTTTGAAGCTGCAAGGCCATTAAATGCTAATCAAAGTGGCCAATTGTAACATTCTCACTTGCCTCAAGCAGACAAGAGTTCTTTCTCCCACGCTGGACATTATTCCACAGATATATAAACCTCACTTGCCTAGATTCCAACAGACCTCACAACCTCTGAGGATGCCTACCGTAGATGTGGGCAAAATGTCAGGAGAGAATGCTTCTGGAACATGGCCATGCAGCCTGGAAAATTCACAGCAACCCAGCAATTCCAGCCACGAAAGCCTTCGACAACACAATATGATAAAGGTTACTTTGAGAAATGTAGTCTAGGTTATTATTCTAAGATACTGTAAGTAGAAGCTGGTGGGGAAACAAATCATCCCTAGGTGCATTTTGAAAGATGTTTTCAGGTGGCCTCTGCGGAATCCGACATACTTTTGCCATTTATGCAATACTTATCTGACCAAGTCGTTTCACTTCCAATGGAGATACTATTGGTTTGGTACGAAAAGTTTGTTGAAACTTGTTGCCCGGTGTAATGATGTCGATTATTTGTGTGTAAATGTTGTATAACATATGTTAAATGTATGTTGTTTTGTGTAGTTCAAAGGAATATTCTATGAATTGTTGCTGTGGGTGAAACAGAAGGGAGGCTTGGCAGAAGCTCTGAAGAGCTGTCGCCATAGCAACCAGGGCCAGAGCCTTTTAGAATGTTCAAGGTATGAATTTTACAGTTGGTGAAGAGCGGTTGGAAGCCAACTGCCATGAGAGGGGGACGAGTGTGTTTTGTTTTGTTTTTGGGAGGCTGGGACTGTAAGAGAACAGTTCAGTCTTTAGTTGGTCTTAAGGTCTGCAAGAGAGCAGTCCAGTTTTATGGGTGTAGAGACCCTAGTTAAAGACGGAAGAGTCCAGGGGTTTATAGAGGGTTAGTGGAAACCCTATAGTATATCCCCATTGTGTTTTGTGTAACAGAATAAGTTTGTGCCTCTGAGGAAGTATAAAACCAATCAAGATTTGTACCCATTTGTGTCATAATAAATTATTTACATCTTAAAAGAAAAACACCTCTGTTAGTTCTTTTATTGGTGGTGGCCCTCAAGGTCAGTGGTCAGACAGACAAATGGTGGCAGTGTGGTCAAGTGGTTACTGAGAAATTTAAAGTCTCTGCAATTCAATGGTTAGTGGGGGAGATAGTCTACCCTGCCATAAGACAGAAGTTGCTGAGGTAACTTCGAGGCCCCCTTGCATTTAGGGTTAGCAGTTTGGATTGCGAAAGATTGTCCAGTCTGAGGCCGGTAAACAAGGGGTTGTCACACCCGGCTTCTCTATTTATGAGACAGGAAATTATTCCTTCCATGCTGTTTCTGCTTTGGGTGACAGGCTTTCTATTAAAGAAACAATACCTCGGAAGGCATTGACTTCATTAGCTAGAGTATGTCTGCCATTTATTAATATGTAATTACCAAATCACTGTATTTCATTAGAAATGCACGAATAAAACCCACCAACTTGTAATTAAATGCATTTTTTTATTTTATTTACATCATTTCTACCCCGCTCTTCTCAACCCCCGAGGGGGGGGCTCAGAGCAGCCTAACGAAAGGCAACAATTCGATGCCGATACACAATATAAATACAATATAAAACCATAGACCTTCAAACTTAAAATACAATTAGCATTGACACACAATACACATACACTTAAGTTAAAACAGAGTTCCGTCCACCACATAAACATTGAGCCATAACCATCAACTTACCAATTATAGTTCCAATCCAAAGGGCTGCATTGCGCTAATGTGCAAAAGCCTGGTCCCAGAGCCATGATTTCACTTTTTTCCTGAATGCCAGGAGGGATGTGGTCGATCGTATGTCGCTTGGAAGCGCGTTCCACAGACGGGGAGCCACCACCGAGAAGGCCCTCTCTCTCTCCTCCCCACCAACTGCGTTTGAGAAGTTGGCAGGAGCGAGAGCAGGGCCTCCCCGGTTGATCTTAAATTACGAGGTGGGATGTAGAGGCTGATGTGTTCGGACAAGTAAGCTGGGCCAGAACCATATAGAGCTTTAAAGGTCAAGACCAGCACTTTGAATTGAGCTCGGAAGTGGACAGGCAGCCAGTGGAGCGGACACAACAGGGGGGTGGTATGCTCCCTGTATGTAGCTCCGGTTAGTAATCTGGCTGCCGCCCGTTGGACTAATTGTAATTTCCGAACTGTCTTCAAAGGCAGCCCCACGTAGAGTGTGTTGCAGTAATCTATTTGGGATGTGACCAGAGCGTGGACGACCGTAGCCAGATCAGACTTCCCAAGGAACGGGTGCAGCTGGCGCACGAGTCTTAACTGTGCAAAAGCTCCCCTGGCCACCGCCGAGACCTGGGGTTCCAGGCTCAGCGATGAGTCCAGGATCACTCCCAGGCTACGAACCTGCGTCTTCGGGGGGGGGGGGGGGGGTGACCCCATCCAACACAGCATTTTAAACTGGCATTGTAGATTGGGATGTCCATTGGGATCACCTTCCTACTTCTTCTGATGCTCCCTCGCATAAAGCAGGCTTCCTTCAATAACTAAGCAAACCAACAATGGGTTCAAATGAAATTTGGATAGGATTAGGAGATGGGAAAGGCAGGATATTCTTCACTGTTCATAAAATGCTCCCCCCTATTTCAAACATAACGGATTTGACGAGCTGACGTTCTGCCTCTGGCTTTCCAACATAATGAAGTTGGCCATGCTTCTTAAGGCACAGCCTGGCATAGAAAAGAGGCCTATAAAGAACCTCATTATTTTACTCGTGCGTTTTAAAACACGACCAAATACCTAAGCTTTGAATTTGAGTACACAAACACGTTGAAGCTGTGATGCTAAACACAGCAGCAGGTAAGCCGTTCTGAACAAAGTAAGACTTCCAAGTAAAGATACATAGGATTATTTTTGCATGAATATACTCCCATAGTAATTTATCTCAGAGTAAGTACGAGCAAACTCAAAACGTCTTGCATCTAGGGAAATATGTATAGGATTACAATGAATTTTCCCATAGGCAATATTTCAATTAAACTAGTTCTCCCTATTGGGCAGGCCCGGATTAACACCTTTTTTGTGCCCTAGGCCACACTTTGGAATTACGCCCCATTTAAACCAACCACTACCCCTCCCCCCCCCCACACACACACACACCACTCAGACCCACACTTGGCTGGCTTTCGCCATGGTGCCTCCGGAGCAGAAGAGAAAGGCGAGTAGGCACCATCCCGCCAAGAGAGAGAGAGAGAGCAGAGAGAGAGAGAGAGAGAGAGAGAGAGAGAGAGAGAAGAGAGAGAGAGCAAGAGAGAGAGAGAGAGAGAGAGAGAGAAAGAGCAAGAGAGAGAGAGCAAGAGAGAGAGAGAGCAAGAGAGAGAGAGCAAGAGAGAGCAAGAGAGAGAGAGAGAGCAAGAGAGAGAGAGCAAGAGAGAGAGAGAGCAAGAGAGAGAGAGAGAGAGAGAGCAAGAGAGAGAGAGAGAGAAAGAGCAAGAGAGAGAGAGCAAGAGAGAGAGCAAGAGAGAGAGAGAGCAAGAGAGAGAAAGAGCAAGAGAGAGAGAGAGAAAGAGCAAGAGAGAGAGAGAGAGCAAGAGAGAGAGAGAGAGAGAGAGCAAGAGAGAGAGAGAGAGAGAGAGAGAGAGAGAGAGAGATGTCCGCTTGGCATGCGCTCCCGCAGAGCGAGGGAGGATTCAGGTTGGGATTTGTGCGGCTTTTGTTCGGCTGCTCCCAAAGGCAGGAGAGCCAGACCCTGGCCTTGATCCTTCCCTCCCTCTCGCGGCTCCCTTTGGCCAAGCAGGCCAGCCCGGTTTAGTCCGAGAGCACAGGAGTGAGCCTGGGTTGGTGTGGTCTCGTGCTGGGGACCTGGGAGAGGTCCACCCAAGCAACGCCCTTTCTCTCCCCTCTCCCTCCCTCCCTCCCTCCCTCTCTTCCTTCTTTACTTTCTTTCTTTCCTCCTAGTTGCCTCCTACTCCTCCTTCCCTCCCACCGCCCTCTCTCGGACTCTGCCGCTCGGCTCTGGCTGCAGGAATTTACAGTCTGCCGCCGGGGGAGCCGGGCGAGTTGCCATGGAGACGGCTTCCCCGGGAGCCAGGAGGTCAGGGCAGCCAGAGACTCGCGGGCGAAACAATGGATCAATGCGAGGGCCACGCCGCAGCCCAGAGAGCGAGAGACTTTGCCGGGAGAAGGAGCGAGGAGGGGCATGAGAAAGGGGGGAAGAGGGACGCATACCAGTTTTTAATTTTTGTTTTTTTGGTCCGTGATCTGGGCCCCTCCTCGGCATGCGCCCCTAGGCCATGGCCTATGTTGGCCTTATGGGTAATCCGGCCATGCTATTAGGAAATATACAACTGAATTCCTCTGTTTAAAGACTTCCAAAGAAGGAGAGTCCACCAGCTTTTGGAGGCCATTTGTTCCACTGCTGAACTACTCTTGCAGGTGCTCTTTCTCGTCTTTAGCTGGAATCCCTTTTGCTGTAGTTTGAATCCATTGGGTCCGGTTCGACGCTCTGTAGATGCAGAAAACAAGCTCACTTCATCTCACATGACATTGGTCCAGACATTTAAATATAGCGACTATAACACCTCTTAATCTTCTCTTCTTCAAGATGGCAAGCTGCTACATATATGTCCAAACGAAAGGCAACCAAAATGTTGAATGGCCTGGAAACTATAAAGGACAGCGGAGAGAGCTGGGTCTCTTTAGCCTTGAGAGGAGAAGGTTGAGAGGGGAGGTGACAGTCATGTTTACATATTTGAAAGGGTATCACGCTGAGGAGCAAGTATTTTGCTCTAGGAACACAAGACTTCTTAGTTGAAGCAATGCTTTCCTTTCCTCCCCTGTAGCTATGCCACTGACCTGACGGCTGGTGGTTTCTGTGTCAGTGTGTCAGAGTCCTGTCCACCAAGTAATCTCACCAGCATGGAGGCTGCAAGTCAAACGTATTCCACACACCAATGTCAAGTTAAAGGTGCTGAACAGATTTGGGTTCGTCCAAAGAGACTAATGGAACCTAACAGGTTCCTGAACGCTCTGAGGGATTTGGAGCCTGTCAGCGTCTCGATCGAGAGCCATACTCTCTCCCTTGTGATTTAACATCTATATGTGACCACTCGCTCAACTGGTACATAGCTTTGGGCTGGAATGTCACCAGTACGCGGATGACACCCAGCTCATTCTGAGGATGGAGGGCCGGCCGGACTCCGTACCCGATAATTTCCATCTGTGCCTTGAGGCCGTTACTGGATGGTTGCGTGCCAGCAGGTTGAAGGTGAATCCAGCGAAGACGGAAAACCTATGGCTGGGCCGTCCAGGCGATAGGGATATTCAGCTGCCGACCCTGGATGGCGAGGCACTATGCCCGTCATCATCTGTAAAAAGCCTTGGTGTCCTCTTGGACCCCCTGCTGTCAATGGAGGCCCAAATCTCCACTGTCAGCAGGACCGCATTCTTTCACCTGCGGCAGGCGAAGTGGCTGGCCCCTTATCTGTCCCAGAATGACCTGGCCTCGGTGCTCCAGGCTACGATCATCTCAAGGCTTGACTACTGTAACGCTCTGTACATTGGCCTTCCCTTGACTACGACCCTGAGACTCAAACTAGTGCAGAACACCGCCGCTCGGCTCCTAGCAGGGAAACCTGCAAGTTGCCATGTAACACCTATTTTGCGAGACCTGCATTGGTTACCAATTGAATTCCGGATCTCTTTCAAGGTGCTAGATCTTACTTTTAAGGCCTTACATGGTCTGGGGCCAGTGTATCTAAGGGATCACCTGTTCCCTTACAATCCCCCAAGGTCACTACGGTCAGAAGATTCAAACTTTCTTGCTGTCCCCAGTGTCAGATCCTTCCACCTAACAGCAACCCGGCGGAGGGCATTCTCCATCATAGGTCCGGTGTTGTGGAACTCTCTGCCGCCTGAGACTCGGGGCCTTCGAGATCTGAGCTCCTTTCGTAGAGCATGCAAAACCTACCTGTCCAGGCAGGCTTTTGATAACTGTTGAGTTTTTAATTTTGTTTTATCTGTATTGTTGTATTTCTTCTTTGTAAACCGCCCCGAGACTCTGGGAGTGGCAGTATAAAATCGAAGAAATAAATAAATAAATAAGGTTCAGCAGCAGAAATTCAGGCTGTGACAATTTGATCAACGTTGAAGTACTTTGGCCACATAATGAGAAGGCAGGAAAGCTTAGAGAAGACAATGCGGCTGGGGAAAATGGAAGGAAAAAGGAAGAGAGGCCAACCAAGGGCAAGATGGATGGATGGTATCCTTGAAGGGACTGGCTTGACTCTGAAGGTGTTGCACCGTAGACCTGAAAGATCCCTCAGTAAACCACTTGAGACCAGCCGTGATTAAATGCTTTATTTAGAATAAATGGAAAGAAGTAAAGGAATAAAAATATAGTCCAGTGATGCTCTCAGCATCCAGTATTGCAATGCAATAGTCCAAAGGTAAAAGACTCAAAAGGAAGTAATAGTCTTGGTGCCCCAATGGGCTAAATAAAACTTCGACCGGTAAATCCGGCCCCTGTGAGGATCGGTGCGGCCGATGTGGACACTTTACGGACGTGCCGGACCATCCAACACAGACACCCGCTTGGGAGTCTGCGGGTGCCGTCCTCTGTTCGTACCTGGGTACCGGCGATCCTACTGGGGTCTCCCCGCCTGCCATTCTTCGATGGCAGGATGGCACCTTAGTTGGCCATCGTCATTGGACTCCTTCCCCTTTCCCTACCCCCTTTCCCCATTTTGTACCTCAATTGTTGTAAACCGCTCCGAGCCTTCGGGGAGTGGCGGTATACAAGTTTGAAGTATAAATAAATAGATAAATAAATCCTGGATAAGTCTCTGGCAACAAAGCTTGACAAAATACTTGAGAACGCGGACTTGAAGGCCCACTGGCCCAGACTGGAACTGAGAGTACGTGGAGCTTGGCAAGGCAAAAACTGAACGTTGGCACGAGATGCCGCACATCTCTGAGTCCTAACTTAAATAGACCCCACAAGGCTTTGATCCTTGCGACGCAAGGTGCGTCGTAACTGGTTCTCATGCACAGGCTCCCGGCTGGGCTTTCTCATGCCTCCCGCATCAGGATGGTATGTCAGCTCATTAACGCTTGCACCTGGATGGACGGGAGTTAACCCGACTCTGCTTTCCTCTTGCTTCTTATCGGCCCGGGATGGAGCTATGCGGCTCCTGTCCTTGAACGTTGGTTGAACTAGAGGCCTCTACAGAGGCTTGCTTTCTGGCCCAGCTAATACCCTGGGTTTAACATGGCCGTGGTCTTGCTTGGAGTCATGCTGGGGCGTGACAGAAGGAGACCCTGGGGGAGGTGATGGCCGACAGGGAGCTCTGGCGTGGGCTGGTCCATGAGGTCACGAAGAGTCGGAAGCGACTGGACGAATAAACATCAACAAACTTATCCCCAACATGAATTCAGCACCTTGGATAGCTCCTACACATAAATTCAATACTCTCTGAAATGGCACTAACAGGCTAAGGCTTAGGGAGGGGGCCGGCTAGTAATTTTTAGTATATACAAATGTATGGGGTTCTTTTTAGTTAGCACAATCTAATCCCTTATTTGCAGAAAATCTGTTTCTCCTTGTAAAAGGCTATTTAGAGAGTGGCTATGACAACAAACTAGAATCTTTATGGCTAATCTGGAACATCGTGTCTTTAGTGGACTTTGTACAACCGATAATAGTGGCGTGCAGATGCTACAGGGCCGGCTTCTCCCTTGCCATAGATAACAATGATGTACAGCATAAGGCGCTGTGTGATGAAGTGAAGGATGCCGAGCCATTACCTTTTATACAGTCTAAGAAGACAATTAAGCCCTCCCTTTCCTTGATCTTAAGGCTGTTCTACGGTGCCTTAAAAAGGTAGCACGACTCGTTCCGTAGCTCAGCTTTATTTATTTTTTACGACTCTACCATTATTCCTTCTTATGAACTCGAATGACTGAGTTCGTAAAAACTCCCAACAACAATGATGCTAGTTTATGGTGATGGTGATGACAACAACTATGATAACTTGTAGTTCTCATTATCATCATCATCATCTGCCATTCTGCCTATGACAAGGTGCTTGTTTGCCTTCAAGTAATTTCCAACCCAGAGTTTTCTTGGCAAAGTTTGATCGGAAGAGTTTTGTCATTGCCTTCCGGTGAGTGTGACTTGCCCAAGGCCATCCAGTGGGTTTTATGGTTAAGCATGTATTCACACCTTGGTTTTGGCCCTTAGACAACTGCGAGAGAAATGGAGAGAGCAGAACAAAGGACTACGTCACATTTGTCGACCTCACCAAAGCCTTCGACACTGTGAGCAGAAAAGGTCTGTGGCAGACCCTGGAACGTCTAGGATGTCCCCCCAAATTCCTCAAAATGATTATCCTGGCACATGAGGGCCAGCGCGGTCAAGTCAGATACGGCGATGCTCTCTCGGAGCCCTTTCTCATAACTAACGGAGTGAAACAAGGTTGTGTTCTTGCAACAACCCTATTGACAATCTTCTTCAGCATGATGCTCCAAAGGGCTACGGCAGACCGCGAAGAAGAAGACGGCATATATATACGCTATCGTACTGACGGCTGCTTGTTCAACTTAAGCCGCCTGAGGGCTCGCACTAAGACTCTAAACTATCTAGTCCTTGAGCTGCTTTTTGCTGACGATGCTGCCCTTGTCGCCCATTCAGAAGCAGCCCTGCAGCGCCTCACATCCTGCTTTGCAGCAGCTGCAGATGTGTTTGGGCCTGAAGTCAGTCTGAAGAAAACGGAAGTCCTCTACCAGCCCGCACCACAGGAAGAACACCATCATCCCCACATCAGCATAGGCACATCTGTGCTTAAGTCCGTTCAGCAGTTCACCTCCCTGGGAAGCATAATCTCTTCAGACGCCAAGATTGACAAAGAGATAGATCACAGATTAGAAAAGGCATAGAGTGCATTTGGAAGGCTTCACAAAAGAGTCTGGAGCAACAAGCACCTGAGGCAAAGCACCAAAATCAGTGTGTACACAGCTATCGTACTGTCTATTCTCCTCTATGGGTCTGAAACATGGGTCACCTATTGCCAACACCTACGACTCCTCGAATGTTTTCATCAGCGCTGTCTTAGCACAATCCTAAATATACATCATGCTATTGAGAACACAGCTGTACTGGGCAGGGCACGTCTGTAGGATGGAGGACCACCGCCTCCCTAAGATGCTACTCTATGATGAACTCACCACGGGTCAGTTCAAGAGAGGCGCCCCCAAAAAGAGATATAAGGACTCCCTGAAACAACATTTCAGGCTCGGCCAGATTGATCACCAACAATGGTCCACCCTGGCCTCACATCGGGAGGCATGGAGACGCACTATCCACAATGCTGCGGCCTCTTTCGAGAAGACATGCCGAATGGGTCTCGAAGAGACAAGACAACGCAACTTGGAAACAATGCTGTCAACCAAGGTTTGATTCCAGTAGCCCCTGTGGATAACAAAATCTGTGGATGCTCAAATCCCATTATACGAGGGCGGGTCAATAAGTCAATGACTTTTTGAATAAAACACAGGTTTTGGATTTAAAAAATCATTTTATTTTTCCATGTCTTCTTCTTTGAACTCTACACACTTTGTCCAACATTTCTCCAATATTTTTGTCCCTTCCAAAAAATAAGATTTGTCGAGGTCATTAAAATAGGTATTTGCTCGTGAGATGTTGTCATTGTTGGAGTCAAATCTCTTTCCACCAAGCCATTTCTTCAGGTTTGGAAACAAGAAATAGTCACTCGGGGCTAAATCCGGAGAATAGGGCAAATGATGGAGCAATTCGTATCCCAATTCACTGATTGTTGCCATGGAAACTGCACATGTGTGCGCCCTTGCATTGTCGTGGTGCAAAATAACTTTTTTCTTGGCCAAATGCAGTCTCTTTTTTTCCAAATCCTCATTAAATCGACCCAATAAGTTGCCATAATATTCGCCACTGATTGTTTTATCCTTTTGAAGGGAGTCAATGTGGATTATGCTGCGTGCATCCCAAAAAACCGTCGCCATGACTTTATTGGCTGACAAACCCACCTTGGCCTTCTTTGGCGCTGATTCACCCCGAGAAACCCTCTGTTTTGACTGCTTTTTTGTCTCTGGTGTGTTGTGGTGGATCCACGTTTCGTCCACGGTTACAAAACGGCGCAAAAAGTCGTGGAACTCATATTGCGGTTGAACAACGCCAAACACTCCTGCAAAATTGTCACACAATTGTGTTTGTGGTCGATTGTGAGCAAATGCGGCACCCATCTTGCGGAAAGTTTTCTCAAACACAAGTGATCATTTAAAATTGAAACCACTGAGCCGCGTGAGATGCCTATGGCTTCTTTCAATCTCCGATCGGCCAACGCCATATCGTGCATTTTTTCAATTGTTTCGGGTGTAGAGACCTCAACTGGGCGTCCAGAACGTTCGGCATCTTCCGTGCTTGTACGGCCACAACGAAATTCAGTAAACCACTTTTTTACCATTGAAATGGATGGTGCAGAGTCCCCATAGTATTGATCAAGCTTAGCCTTGGTTTGAGTGATGGTTTTTTTCCGCAAAAAAATAATGCTTAATGAGCACACAAAATTCACTTTTTTCCATTTTCTCCTCAAATCACATGGTAGTCTGCTATCAATGGCTGTCAAACACAAACTAAATGACGCAGCTTGTTCAAATTTTGACAGGAGTCAACTGACAGGTGCCTGTTGACAGGAGCAGTGTTGCCCTTTCAGTTAAGAGGTGGGAAATACAAAAAGTCACAGACTTATTGACCCGCCCTCGTATACAATAAAGTTGTGTCCCTTCTATAAAATGGCAAAATCAAGACTTGCTTTTTGGACTTTTCAAAAATATTTTCAAGCTATGGATGGTTAAATCCACAGATTCATAATCTGTCAATACAGGCATCGGCGAGCTCTGTTTCTTCAGCGCTGAATGGTCTTATCTCAATCTGTGTCCCTTTGTCTTTTGCCATAGCTAAGAAACATAGGTTGTCCAAGCTATTCAGTAATTCTGACGATCTTGCTGGCAGGAATAAGATCAAAGTGTGACATACTACTACGTATTAGCAATCAATTATTAGGGAAGAAAAGCAGCAAGTCTCATTACAAGGAACAAAGCCATTGTCTTAGCCTTAGGACTCCCAGCCATGGCCATTAGCACTTCAGTTGCCTGACAACCTGCAGCTTTTGCAACAGTAAACTTGTTGATACTGAAAGCGGCCCAATAACCTTTGTGGTTGCCATAGGCCAGGCCTGGGCAAACTTTGGCCCTCCAACTCCCACCATTCCTAACAGCCTGAGGCCCTTTCCTGCTTAAGTGGCTGAGTGGGAACAAAGGGAAAGGGCCTGAGGCTGCTAGGAATGGTGGGAGTTGGAGTCCAAAACACCTGGAAGGTCCAAGTTTGCCCATGCCCGCTTTCAACAGAGACCTCTTCCTCCCTCTTCCCCTTTGCACCCTTTCTTCCCCCTCCTGCCGAACACTTACTTTTTCTTCTCCACTGCCGCTTCTGCCGCCATTTTGATCCGAGGGGGCAGCATGAGCGTGTTCAGGAGGGGAGGGGGGAGGGAGAAAAGCATGACCCGTGCGGGCGCTCCTGCGCAGACTCGCCCCAGAGCAAAGCGAGGCAAAGCGAGCAGAGCGAGGCTGAGAAGAAGGGAGCTCGAGTGGAGAAGAAAAAGTGTTTGGCAGGAGGGGGAAGGAAGGGTATTGGAGGTTCCCATTTCCCACGGCACACCTGATGATTGCTCACGGCACACTAGTGTGCCACAGCACACTGGTTGGGAGACACTGCTCTAAACTATATCTCTGCAGCAGGAAATGGGAAAACAGTGGGTCCACATAAAGTGAATCGTGAAACAGTGAGGGAACACTGTAAATAGTAATGGTTCTACGGAAACAGGTAAAGGAATGTAGAAAACCTTTCTATTGCTGAAAGCTTCATTGTTCTAACAAAAAATGGGAGAAGTGGTGCATAGAGAACATTTGGATCAGCAGTATTTTTCCAACAGCGTTTGTTCTTATGATGATGAGAAGGACTGGTGCCTGAAAAGTTCTTATTTGTACTGCATCTTCCAAGTGTACTCAGGCCCGGATTAACCCTTTTTTGCACCCTAGGCCACACTTTGGAATCACGCCCCCTTTAAGCCAACCTCCCGCCACCTCCAAGGTCCCCATTCCCACCGGCTGGAAAGCTCCGCTGTGCTCTGAAGGTCTCCTCGGGAGTCGGGAGGCTTGGGGAGAGCGCAGCAGGTGCAAACTTGCTCCAAAGGCGCGCACGAGAGAGAGAGAGAGAGAGCGTGAGAGAGAAAGAACGTGAGAGAGAGAGAGAGAGAGCGCGCGCGAGAGAGCAAGAGAGAGAGCACGAGAGAGAGAGAGAGCACGAGAGAGAGAGCACAAGAGAGAGAGAGCACGAGAGAGAGAGCATGAGAGAACACATGCGAGAGAGAGAACAAGAGAGAGAGAGAAAGCGAGAGAGTACATGAGAGAGAGAGAGCACAAGAAAGAGAGCACAAGAGAGAGAGAGCACGAGAGAGAGGGTGCACAAGAGAGAGAGCGTGAGTGCGAGAGAGAGTGTGCGAGAGAGAGCGCGCAAGAGAGAGAGTGTGTGTGAGAGAGAGAGAGCACACGCGAGAGAGAGCAAGAGAGGGAGAGAAAGCGCGCGAGAGAGAGAGAGCACGAGAGACAGAGCGTGCGAGAGAGAGAGAGAGGGAGAGAGAGAGAGAGAGAGGAGAGAGGAGAGAGAGAGACGGAGGGGATGGAGCAGAGACGTTGCCGGGAGAAGGAGCGAGGAGAGGCACGAGAAAGGGGGAAAGAGGGGTGTAGACCAGGGTTTTTTTGGTCCGTGATCTGCCCCCCCCCCCCCTTCTCGGCTTGCACCCCTAGGCCATGGCCTCGTTGGCCTTATGGGTAATCCGGGCATGACTGTACTTGGAGAACTGTAATCCAAAAAATAATATTTTTCAAGCTCTGAAAGAAAGTGCAAACAGCAATATATAAATATGTGGTAATTTCAAAGAGTCATTCACCAGCCCTAGACGTCATCTGATGGGACTCCCAAATTCTTTGGACTTTGTGAAATTGCTGCTATGGGCTCCTACTAATAGTCTCTTCTTACTTCATTATTTATGTGTTTTACAACCCTGAATAAGAGCTATGTTGTGATTCTGAATGCGCCTAGAAATAGTATGAAGGCCCATGGTGAACAGATCAGAAACAACACGGCACCAGCAAAGCCCTTTGATGATGCCTTTGCCTGCTTCCCTTTTGCAGGATTCTCAGAAGCAAACTTATCAGAGCAGAACAACTCATTTCTCTACTATGCAGTCACGCCGGGACCCTCTGAATGCTTTGGGAATGGACGTGTGGTGGTCAATAGTGGTCCCAGGGAATACTGAGTGTCTTCCTTCCTTTATTTATTTATCACATTTCTATACCGCCCCTCTCAGCCCAAAGGCGACTCGGGGCGGTTTACACAAGGCAGTCTCTGCCCTCCAATCAAAACACAAGCAAAACAAACAAATCAATAACCATATAACACAACAATTAGCAATTAAAACATACAATTACAGTCTCAGCATCACGTTGAAATCACTTTCTGTCACATCGTCGTCATTCCATATATCTAATTAAACCGTTGTATTTCATCAGCAAATGACAGCTCAAACAGCCAGGTCTTGACTTTCTTGCAAAATGTCAGGAGGGAGGGGGCCAGTCTGATGACACTAGGGAGGGCGTTCCAAAGCTGAGGAGCCACCACTGAAAAGGCCCTGTCTCCCGTCCCTGCCAATCGTGCCTGCGAAGAAGGTGGGACCGAGAGCAGGGCCTCTCCAAATGATCTTAAACACCTTGATGGTGATAGGTGACCCATGTTTCAGACCCATAGAGGAGAATAGACAGTACGATAGCTCTGTACACACTGATTTTGGTGCTTTGCCTCAGGTGCTTGTTGCTCCAGACTCTTTTGTGAAGCCTTCCGAATGCACTCTATGCCTTTGCTAATCTGTGATCTATCTCTTTATCAATCTTGGCGTCTGAAGAGATGATGCTTCCCAGGTATGTGAACTGCTGAACGGACTTAAGTACAGATGTGCCTATGCTGACGTGGGGATGATGGTGTTCTTCCTGTGGTGCGGGCTGGTAGAGGACTTCCATTTCCTTCAGGCTGACTTCCAGCCCAAACAGCTCTGCAGCTGTTGCAAAGCAGGATGTGAGGCGCTGCGGGGCTGCTTATGTGTGGGCGACAAGGGCAGCATCATCTGCAAAAAGCAGCTCACGGATTAGAGAGTTTAGAGTCTTAGTGTGAGCCCTCAGGCGGCTTAAGTTGAACAAGCTGCCATCAGTACGATAGCGTATATATAAGCCGTCTTCTTCTTGTAGGTCTGCCAGAGCCCTTAGGAGCATCATGCTGAAGAAGATTGTAAATAGGGTTGGTGCAAGAACACAACCTTGTTTCACTCCATTAGTTATGAGAAAGGGCTCCGAGAGAGCATGGCCGTATCTGACTCGACCGCGCTGGCCCTCATGTAGCAGGATAATCATTTTGAGGAATTTGGGGGGACATCCTAGTCATTCCAGAATGTGCCGCAGACTTTTTCAAATGTTTTGGCACACACACAGACATAGTGTGAAGGCTATGGCAAATATGAGGGATATATATATATATATGATATATGTTTTGTCACACACAGCAAACCCTTTGACATATATATAGGGATATGTGTGTGTGTGTGTATATATATATATATATATATATATATATATATATATATCCCTACATATTTGCTTAACTTGAAAGGAAATCAAAGGGTTTGCCTTGTGTCACAATAGACTCTATAATTGGACTCTATAATGGGAAACTTTTATGACGATTACATTTACAATCTCCAGCTGAACTGTGAAACCAGCGGAGAAAGACTTCCTTCCTTCGCTACAAAGTCCATATAATTAGATTAAAATGACTTGATTGTGCAGACACTCTTATAACCTCTCCCAGAACGGTTGCTGTGATTCTGCTGTATACCTTCATGTAAAACAGTGCAGAAAACCACTATGCAAGCGCACAAAGATTATGCAGGCTATGACTGAATCTCAACAATGAGAGGAGGAGACTTCATGTGCAGCTCTGACGCCCTCAATCTTTTGTGGCACATTGCATCAGGAAAGCCTGTTATTTTCACAGCCGGCGTAAGGAAAAGTTTATTTACTCAGGAGAATGGTTGCTTTGGCAGGTAACAATGCACCAAGGGGGCTGCTCTACGGAAGTGCCCTGGGCTCATGCCACCCTACCACTGTGCTGTTGCATAGGCCACGTTCATTTCCAAATGGCTTGTGTGGGAGATTTAAAATGGGGATTTAAAATGGTGTTGTGCACTTCCTGCATAGAGATCCAAATAAAACTTCAAGTCTCAACCCACTTACTCTATTGCAATGTATTGTCTTGAAAGTTCTATAAGAATCAGAGTTTTGAAATGTGCTTCTCAAAAACCTATTTCTCTACCAAAGACATTACCACATGAGACTCCTAAAATGAATTATACCATGGTAAACCCATCTTCCCTGCGACAGAAACATGCCTAACTATCTCATGCAACTTGGTTCGACCCCTTCCAGTCCGGCTTCCGTTCTGGGCATGGGACGGAGACGGTGCTGGTCGCCATCACAGACAAGCTGCGTCGCCAACTAGATCAAGGTGGATCGGCGCTGCTCGTGTTATTGGACCTCACGGCAGCGTTCGATACTGTCGATTATGATCTTTTGACCCACCGACTGGCCGGGGCCGGGGTGAGGGGGTCAGCCCTTAGCTGGCTGTCCTCCTTCCTCTGGAACCGGTCCCAGCAAGTGAGAAGGGGTGAGGTTGTCTCCGGGGGCACCCCACTTCATTGTGGGGTGCCTCAAGGGGCAATTCTCTCCCCTTTATTATTTAACATCTATGTCCGACCACTTGCCCGGTTGGCACGCAGCTTCGGGCTGGAGTGTCACCAGTATGCAGATGACACCCAGCTCATTCTGGGGATGGAGGGCCAGCCTGACTCCGTACCAGACAATTTCCATCACTGCCTTGAGGCCGTCACTGGATGGCTGCGAGCCAGTAGGTTGAAGGTGAATCCGGACAAGACGGAGATCCTGTGGCTGGGCCGTCCGGGCACAGGGGGGATCCGCCTTCCGACCCTGGACGGGGCAACACTCCACCCGTCCCCGTCGGTGAAGAGCCTAGGAGTCACGCTTGACTCCGAGCTGTCGATGGAGAAGCATATCTCCATCGTCAGTGGAGTGGCTTTCTACCACCTCCGACAGGCGAGGAGGCTGGCTCCCTACCTGTCCCGTCATGACCTAGCCACAGTGGTCCAAGCCACGGTCATCTCAAGACTAGACTACTGTAATGCCCTCTACATTGGCCTTCCTTTGTCGGTGATCCGGAAGCTCAAGCTGGTGCAGAACGCAGCAGCACGGCTGGTGGCAGGTTGTCCATCTCGCTGCCACATCACGCCTGTGCTGCGTGAACTGCACTGGCTTCCGATAGAGCACCGGATCACCTTCAAGGTGTTGGTTTTAACCTTTAAGGCCTTGAATGGTCTGGGGCCAGTGTATCGAAGGGACCGCCTCTCCCATTACAGTCCTCCACGACCACTGCGATCCGAGTCCCAATACCTCCTGGTGGTGCCTAGTCGGCGATCTGTTCATCTGACCTCAACGCAGAGGAGGGCATTCAGTGCCGCCGCGCTGGTGCTGTGGAATGCTCTTCCCCCACAGTCCTAGCGCAGGCCGATCTGCTAACGTTTTCGCAGGGCCTGCAAGACCCTCCTCTTCACCCAGGCATTCGGTGCTTAGGTTTATGTATATAAAACCGTGCCCAAACCATGCTTGCGCGCTAGTTACAGCAATTTTATTATGCTTTGTTTTACCCTGATTTTACTTGTTCTGCGACTCTCACAATGTGAGTCGCCCTGAGCCTACGGGAAAGGGCGACTAATAAGTCGAAGAAATAAATAAATAAAATAAATCTTATTATTGCACAAAGTATCACAAGTCTCGACCTCGAAAAACTGACAGGAGAGTATTACAGATCAAGGTGAAACCTATTAGTCCATGGTAGAAACAGAACCCAAGGGAATAAGTGGAAGGGCCGGAGGTTTAGCACAGCGGTTAGAACAACAGCTGCTAAAGATCTTATAAACCGAACGTTACAGGTTCGAGACCCCGGGCTGGCTTGGGCAGCCAGCTGTCAGCCCTGCCTCTGCTGACCTAAGCAGTCGAAAACAGCCTTGCTGTGAGTAGAGAAATTAGGGACCGCTTTGCGGGGGAGGACTTTTATAACGCCAATAAATAAGGAAGACCGATTGCCAGAAAGGTGGAAGTCTCAACCTTAGCCAGAAATAACAACGACTCAGCCTGGTGGCCAAACACAAGAGGCTTCTGTTGAACAAGCTGGGGAAGAGTGAATTTATTTTATTTATTTACGTTTTTTATATTCCGCTCTTCTCACCCCGAAGGGGACTCAGAGCGGATTTCAGGTACACATACTTAGCAGACAATCCCTGCCGTTTCCACATGCACACATATAGACGAACAGAGGCAAACTCTGGCCACCGGGGGAGCTGACGCACTCCTCATCTCTCAGCGTTCCCAGCGTCCCTTGTTGTTCCTTCCGCATTCCTCAGCGTTCCTGGAGTTCTTTAATGGCCTCATAATTCAGTCAAAATTTGCCTCCCCACTTAATGTGGTACTTTTATCTCCTGCTTGACAGATGCAGCTGTCTTTCGGGCTGCAAAGGTCGACAGCAGGCTACACTTAAAGGTCGAGCACCCACCTCGACCCGGGCTGGCCTCGAACTCATGACCTACTGGTCAGAGAGATCTTATGCAGCTGACACTTAGCCAGCTGCGACACATTCCCGGTTTCTGCCTCTTGCAGAATTCTGGGGTTTGTGGCTTAGGGGGGAGCCTTTAACAGCCTCACTCAACTACAAACCCCAAAATTCGGCAGGATTTAAAGTGGATTTTTTTCTGTAGTGTGACGAAGTAGTAAAATGGGGGAAAATAATGCCAGCGTTTCAAAGCAACTCTCTGGACACTGAATCAGGAAAACAACTAGTAAGATAAGTGGAATCTTATTTCAGAGGTCTCAGAAAACACTACGGTTCTCATATTTCCGATGTTCATACAATATTCCATTACAGAGTCCTGAAAGCATCCAATAAGTTGGGCAGAGAGAATGATGTGCTATACTTTATATAATGTCTTCATTTTATGAGTTTGCAGGCTCAAAGTTCCGCTTTCTGTCATACTGCACTAAACATAAATAAAAGAAAACCATTTCAGGCTGAGAGCCATTGTGTGAGTACTTGACACAACTGTCTCTCCATTTCAGAAAATTGAGGTTACCATGCTCTTCCAAGAGTCTCGTCCGGCCTCTGGTCCTGAGCAAATCTCTGCTGGAAAATATTGCCAGATATTGAAAAAACAAACCAGCCAGGTTTGTTTCCAGGAATTCTCTTTCCCCAGTGAATATTGCAACGTTAAGTTAATGAACAGCAGAGGGTAGGAAACAGGAAATTAATGTTGATCTCGTAATTTCTCCATGTGTTGCCAGCAACCTAGATTATAGGGAAAGGTGAACGGAAGCATAAAGCCCATTTACGTTGAATATCACAAACTATCTATTATATAAATGGGTTCACGTCATGTGATGTATACCTCAAACAAAGAAACCATACAACGCAGAAACACAATACTTGCCAACAGAAATAGGCCTCAAGCAAGGTACATTTGTAGCAAAGAAACTTTCCCCCCCAACACCTAAAAGGCCCCCAAAACAACGAGTAAAAATAAAACTACATTTACCAGCATTCTCCTGGGCAGCCAAAGACTCACCCAGCCTCTACATTCTGAACAACATGATTGGCTGCCAATAAGGGCGGATTTGCATAACTGCTGCACTGGCCAGCCAACATGAAAATTCCGATCCATAATAAACTGCCAAAACAGAATAAGGAAAAGGCCTGAGCCAATCCCCAACACAAACACCCAAATCACTTCCAACCAAAAATTTACACCCCAAAAAATCACAGACCACGCCCAAAATTGACAGTAAGACTTCATTAACTTGATTCCCTAACTAGCCCTCACTTACTGGGAAGCTGTTTACGCTCTGAATTGACAGTAAGGCTTCATTAACTTGATTTCCCTAACTAGCCCTCACTTACTGGGAAGCTGTTTACGCTCTGAATTGACAGTAAGGCTTCATTAACTTGATTCTCCCGACTAGGCCTCAGCTCATTGGACATTGTGTATGGCCTGAATTGACAGTAAGGCTTCATTAACTTGCTGTTCCTAACTAGGCCTCAGCTCATGGGACATTGTGTATGGCCTGAATTTACAGTAACCTACCTTGGCACACAGAGCCCCGACCATGCATGATGGGACTTGAAGTACCACCATGGAAAACGGGATTTGTAATACTTCAAAACCCATCATTCCCCACAGACCACTGTGGCCCAGAACCAAGACCAATAAAGACCCAACTTGGCACACCCTGCCCCCATGACCCACACTCCATCCAACTGCAGTTTAGAGGAGGGCACACCGTGGATGATTAGACTTTTCGCATCTCCTAAAAGGGCACAGCAACGCGTGCCGGGTACAGCTAGTTATTTATAAAAATGGACATCGGTTTAAGACAGGGGTGGGCAATTATTTTTTCCAAGGGGCCACACAAGAGCCAAAAAATATTATGGAAGGCCGCATCTAATAGCTGAACTACATTCTAATTTACATTATTTATTTATGTATTTATGTATTTATTTATTTACTATATTTACTATATATTACACATCAATAATATTACCATATTTATATATCAAGAAATATTCATATATTATTAGTATTAATGTCACAAATTATATTATACTAGTGTTTGTGTGTATATATAGACATAATATATTAAAATTATAATATAATATAATGACACTCTAACACAGTAATATGTATAGTTAATATGTTTTTAAATGTATTTATACACAAAATAGTCCATTGGCTTGTTTTGAACGGAAGGGTGTTTCATTTGGAGATGGCGTTTAAGCCTGCTTGGCACCATGGCGCTCTTGGACAGCTTCTCACCACACACCAAGCACAGCGGAGTCGGTGGCGTCACATCCCCGGTGAAAGTGAATCCAAATGAAAGATAGCTTTCGCTGTATTGCCTCGAGCTCACCGTCTTTTCTTTTTTCTTTTGTCCACCGCTCATATTGGGGCCTTCATCTGTGTCATAATTTTGTCCGGGGCCCTGTTCGGCATTTGCATTTTCCCTTCTCAAAAACTTCTCCATCACTGTCACTCGCTTGTCTTGCTGTGATCCCAAATTGCCACTCTCACTTGACGCGCAGCTGCAGCACTAACTCTAACTTTGTTTACTTAGCCGCGTCTGAGCGAATCCAAGATGGCGCGACCACAGCACTCTCACATCACTTCTTAGGTGACACGAGAGTGCTATGGTTCCACTTCTTAAAGGGACAGATGCGCCTTGTAGTTTATATATGAATGAAGTCCAAAAATAATTTCCCACGGCACACATGATGATCTCTCACGGCACACTAGTGTTCCCCGGCACACTGGTTGAAAATCACTGCTGCAGCAGGTTGCTTTTGCCTGAACCTTTTAGGACGGGCAATTTTTTCCCCTTCTTTCCTTCTGCTGAGTTCCTGGGGTCCAAACTATGTTTGCCCTTTGAACTCAGTTCGCAGCAACTGAAGTAAACCGAAGATGAAGGGGAAAGGTAGGAAAGCAGCTGCAAATCTGGGTCAACAGAGGATTAATCTGGGCTATTCTTGCCAAATAGGTACAGTTGAGAAGCACCAAATTGCCCCCTTTTTATTAAAATAAATGGGGTTGGAAGACTGGTGTGTGGGCAGGGGCGGTTTTTCCCATTACGCGAACTACGCAACCGCGCAGAGCGCCATCTTGGACGTGGTGGGGTGGGGCGCCATCGTGGGGCGCCGCAGCGCCGTATCTCTGTGCTGCTGCTGCGCTGCGGCGCCCTCCATGCTGCTGCCGCGCTGCGTCGCGCCTGGACGACCTTCTGGGCATGCGCGGAGATTTCACGCGCATGCCCAGTGCCTACGGAGTTCACTTGAGCTCCGTAGGCACTGGGCATGCGCGCGAAAATCTCCGCGCGCATGCGCTGTATCTACGAAGCTCAAGAGGGCTCCGTAGATACAGCGCATGCGCGCGGAGATTTTCGCGTGCATGCCCAGTGCCTACGGAGTTCACTTGAGCTCCGTAGGCACTGGGCATGTGCGCGAAAATCTCCGCGCGCATGCGCTGTATCTACGAAGCTCAAGAGGGCTCCGTAGATACAGCGCATGCGCGCGGAGATTTTCGCGCGCATGCCCAGTGCCTACGGAGTTCACTTGAGCTCCGTAGGCACTGGGTATGCGCGCGAAAACCTCCGGTAAGTCAGGGAAGGCGAGAGGGGCGGCGGAGAAGAGGGGAGCTGAGTGAAAGGAGCCGGAGGAGCAGGGGGAATAATGTTTTGGGGGGGGCAAAATAGTGTTTGCTTACAACTTAGAATTACCTTAGACCTCCCCTGTGTGTGGGGAACGGTAAGGGTCATTTGTAATCTAACCTTTTCCGTTTTCTGGTTTCTAGGGGGTGTGGGTGCCATCTTTAAACAGCTAGGATTTATGCAGCTTTGGAGAGTTTCCAAAGGTAGTTGTGTATCGTTATCTTCTTCTTCCTAATTTAGAATAAGCCTTTACGGGGCTTAAAATTACATAAACCCTTCAAAACATGGCAAAATTGCTTCGAAAACCCACTAGAGAGACACAAAGGAGCATTTTGAGTGTGAAATGTGTGTGTGTGTGTTTTTTAAATCAGGTAAAAACAATATATATTGCCCTGAATGCTGAGTAGTTGACCTGCGGTCGATCTTAAAACATTCTCCACCAATATTTCCTTGAGAGGAAAAGGAAGTTTAGTGCAGCTTACATTTTACAAAGTGTTTTAAAATGAGTATGTATTTGTTTATGTTTTAGTAATGCTGTGACCTGCCCTGAGCTGTGAGGACAGAGGGTCAAGAAAATATTATTGTTATTGTTATTATTATTATTATTATTACAGTTTTGTTCGTTGGGGAGGGGGTCTGTTGATGTTTTTTTGAAGGCAATAGCATCCAAATAGAAAAAGTGCATAAAATATAGATAGGAAACAGAACACAAGCTTATACTGAAATTAGAAATTGTTTCCTTGGTTGTCTAACAACTGCAAAATTGGTCCTTGCCATTTTGGAATGCACATTAGGGTACCTATTCAAGATCAGACAATATACATTGATTTTCAGAGATTTCAGAAAAGCTTTACAAGCTGGTTTGGCCGGGCATTGATTGCCCAGGTTGGACTCGGGTACGACATGGACAGAATGAACAAGTGGCATTGATAAAATGGAAATGCCAATAAATAACGCTGTGAACAAAACAGCCAGAATGTGCCTAGTCTTGTTCATATGGTATCAGTATGAGAACAAACCAAAACCTAGTGTTGATGTAATAATAATACACTTTATTTACCGTTTTCTTTACCCGAAGAAAACAGAAGTCCTCTACCAGCCCGCACCACAGGAAGAACACCATCATCCCCACGTCAGCATAGGCACATCTGTGCTTCAGTCCACTCAGCAGTTCACCTTCCTGGGAAGCATCATCTCTTCAGACGCCAAGATTGACAAAGAGATAGATCACAGATTAGCAAAGGCATAGAGTGCATTCGGAAGGCTTCACAAAAGAGTCTGGAGCAACAAGCACCTGAGACAAAAGCACCAAAATCAGTGTGTACAGAGCTATTGTACTGTCTATGTTTCTGAAACATGGGTCACCTATCGCCAGCACCTACGACTCCTCGAACGCTTTCATCAGTGCTGTCTTCGCACAATCCTGAATATACACTGGACCGACTATGTGACGAATGTTGCTGTCCTTGAGCAAGCAGGGATCAAGGCCATGCTATTGAGAACACAGCTGCGCTGGGCAGGGCATGTCTCTAGAATGGAGGACCACCGCCTCCCAAAGATACTACTCTACGGTGAACTCGCCACAAGTCAGCGCAAGAGAGGCGCCCCAAAAAAGAGAGATAAGGACTCCCTGAAGCAACATCTCAGGCTCGTCCAGATTGATCACCAACAATGGTCCACCCTGGCCTCACATCGGGAGGCATGGAGAAGCACTATCCACAATGCTGCGGCCTCTTTCGAGAAGACACACCAAACGGGTCTTGAAGAGAAACGACAACGGAGAAAGAACCGCAACTTGGAAACAACATCATCTAAGGAGACTTTCTGCTCTGCTTTCTGCAACCGAACTTGCCTATCTCAGATTGGCCTTTTAGTCAGGCAGCGGAGGCAAGGTAGGCAGGTAAGCAGAGTGACCGACAGAGGGAAAGGGAGGGAGGAAGGGAGGGAGGGGGAGAAGAGGAAGAGGAGGCCAGGGAGGGAGGGAGGGAGCAAGTGCCGCCACCGAGCATCCTTAATACATCCCAGCAACTCCAACTCCCAAATGTCTATTTCCCCCAAATTTCCCCAGTGTTCACATTTGGGCATATTGAGGATTCGTGCCAAGTTTGGTCCTGATCAAACATTGTTTGAGTCCACAGTGCTCTCTGGATGTAGGTGAACTACAACTCCCAAGCTCAAGGGCAATGCCCACCAAACCCATCTAGTGTTTTCTATTGTTCATGGAGTGCTGTGTGCCACGTTTGGTTTTGTTCCATCATTGGTGGAGGCCCGGATCGCCTCATGGGATGGCAGGCACTCCAAAGCTGCCGCTCCTCCGATTGTTCTCCAGAGCGGTGGGCTGTCTGCCGATGCAGACCCCACAGCCCGCAATGGGATGGTGGCAACGGCACCCCTTCCTCTTGGCCCTGCCCCTGACACCCTTCTCCCCGGGCCGGCCAGAATCAGCTGCTGGGCCGCATCCGGCCCGCGGGCCGTAGGTTGCCCAGGTCTGGCCTACATAGACTCCCATTTTCATCTGCATCACCTCAGTATTGTGTCTGTGAGCCGCTGGAGCATGATAAAATGCTGGGCACTAGATTTCAGGAAGAGAGAATGAAACAATAAACAAATCACCTAATCTATCTATCTATGTATATAATAAAAGTCAGTGTTTGCGGCCGAGAGGTAGGAGGAATATGTGGCAGTGTTTCAATTGGCTGCCACTCCGGGATTATTTGCATAAATGGCTGTGACTGGCCAGCCTCCCAACACAGCACAGAGAGGAAAGGGAAGGGCCGGAGGCAGGCATCAATGGCTGGAGCTGAAGTTAGCCAGTTGACAGTTTTTTCTGTTGGAAATGGAATGTTCAGTCCCTTCACCCAATACACTTCTAAGGTGACTCAGACGGAAAGCAAAAGGCCTCAGGCAGTCAGCCACTGCGCCCCACAGCCATGACGGATCAGGACCAAACATGGCAAACAAGGGACCAATGGCCCACTTCATAACCTGGTGTGGTTTAGGGCAGGCTGGGCCACGAATGATGGGATTTGCAGTACCTTCACCTCATTCACTTCCCAAACAACACTGCAGCCCCTATACATCACAGACCAGGCCCAAAATTGACAACAAGGCTTCCTTAACTTGATTTTCCTGACTAGGCCTCAGCTCATGGGATATTGTTAGGCTTCCTCAACTTGATTTTCCTGACTAGGCTCCCAACAATGACAGAACAAGACCAAACTTGGCACAGACCCCCAAAGATGCACCCCAGATCCTGGTGCAGTTTGAGGAAGGATGGACCATGGATGGTGGGACTTGCAGTACTTTAATTCACTTCCTTAGAGCAGTGTTTCCCAATGTTTTTTGAGTCGTGGCACACTTTTAACATTAAAAAAATCCAGGGGCACACCACCAACCAAAATGACCCTCTAACACTGTAAAGAACGGGCTGGGGATGGTGACCTGCTGAAGCAGCTGCTGAGAGTGCTGAAGCTGGGGGGGGTAGGTGCCAGGCCGCACCATGTCCCGCCCCTCCACGCAAGCTTCAGTTCTCCCACAGTTTTGCCAGCCTTGAGAGGGCAGT
Source organism: Anolis apletophallus (assembly GCA_030556195.1). Taxonomy (NCBI): domain Eukaryota; kingdom Metazoa; phylum Chordata; class Lepidosauria; order Squamata; family Anolidae; genus Anolis; species Anolis apletophallus. The sequence continues at coordinate 178,081,517 of JARBWK010000004.1, forward strand.
GCCAAGCCAGCGGTGGCAGAGCCAGCACAATGCTGGCTTGGCACTGCCCCCTCCAGGCTGGCGAAGCTGTGAGAGCGCTGAAGCCGGGGGAGGGGCAGAGCCAGGTCGTGCCATGCCCCGCCCCTGGCTTCAGTTCTCCCACAGAGAAGCATGAGCAGTGGACGGGCTTCAGTAGGCGGAGCTCCTCCTCCACGCGGCTTTTAGCGAGCGAGGGGTGAGAGTCGTGGCGGGAGTCATGGCGGATTGGAGGCTGGCTGGGGAAATGGCTGAAGGAGGCGGCTCCCGGCCCCTTCTTAAGAACATAAGAAGAGCCATGCTGAATCGGACTCAGCCCATCTAGTCCAGCATTCTGTATCACACAGTGGCCCACCAGTTGTACACGGGGATCTCGAGCAGAAGGGAGGGCAAAACCTGACCTGCTCCCGACCCCCACAGCCAGTACCGGGAAATCCTGCCTACCTCAACCAACTCTGAGGTGGCACTTGAATGTCCTTTTCAGTAACTACCGATTCCCTTGGTATCCATGAATCTGTCTAATCCTGCCTTGAAGCTGTCCAGGCTGACCGCTGTCACAACCTCCTCTGGAAGTGAGTTCCATAACCCAATGACCCTCTGGGTGAAGAAATATTTCCCTTTATTTGTCCTAACTTTCCTACCTTGGAGCTTTAGGGAGTGCCCCCTAGTCCTAGTGTTGGGTGACAGAGAAAATATTTTTTCTTTATTCACCTTTTCTCTCCCATGCATGATTTTATACACTTCGATCAAGTCACCTCTTAAACGCCGTCTTTCAAGGCTGAAAAGACCAAGGCGTTGCAACCTGGTTTCATAAGGGAGCCGCTCCATCCCTTGGATCATTCTTGTTGCCCTTTTCTGTACCTTTTCCAGTTCCGTTATATCCTTCTCGGTGCGGAGACCAGAATTGTACACAGTACTCCAAATGTGGCCTTACCATCGATTTGTAGAGAGGCAATACAACATTTGCCGACCTATTTTCGATTCCCTTCCTGATCATGCCTAGCATAGAATTTGCTTTTTTCACTGCTGCTGCGCACTGGGTTGACATCTTCATTGAGCTGTCCACCAAAACCCCAAGATCCCTTTCCTGGTTTGTCTCGGAAAGCTTTGACCCCATCAATTGGTAGGTGTAGTTGGGGTTCTTTGCCCCGATGTGCATGACTTTACACTTGTTTAGGTTAAAATGCATTTGCCACTTTGTTGCCCATTCACTCAATTTCGAGAGATCTTTCTGGAGCTTTTTACAATCAGTTTCATTTTTAACTACCCTGAACACTTTAGTGTCGTCTGCAAACTTTGCTACCTCAGAATTTACTCCTACATCCAGATCATTAATGAATAAATTAAAAAGTAACGGACCCAAAACTGAACCTTGGGGTACGCCACTTCTCACCTCTTTCCACCCAGAGAAATGTCCGTTTATTACCACCCTTTGTTTCCTACAGTTTAGCCAGGTTCCAATCCAGGACAAGACCTGTCCTCTGATTCCATGGCTGAAGAGCTTGTTTAGAGCCTTTGGTGAGGACTTTGTCAAAAGCCTTTTGACAGTCAAGGTAAACAATATCTTAAGCAGCAGGAGTTCGGCAGGAGGAGGTGGGAAGGAAGGGGGGCAGAGAGCTTTTCTCGCGGCACACCTGATGATTGCTTACGGCACACTAGTGTGCCACGGCACACTGGTTGAGAAACACTTCCTTAGAGCACTGTGGGCCACACCAATGACGAACTATGGCACACAATGCCTTCCTCAAATGACCCGGGCACCGCCGGGTCCCCAAGCTAGTTCAAATGAATAGCGAATTGTGCAATGGACCACCCTGGGCCCCTTCCCATCTGCTTCTCCTTCCCTGTTCAACTTGTAATACATATACCAGTATTTGGGACAATTCAAGCCAGGATTTGCTTTTGCACTTCAAATTATCCTAAAAGGCCTTAAAGCCATTCTCTTTTTGCTGGTTCTATTGATCAAACTGGCAAAAGGATAAGCAAATTCGTAAAACCCTTTCTGTTATAACACTTGCAGGTATTACCTGAATTCACGGTGTCACCCCGTTCTCCTCCTCCTCCTGTGTCGTGCTTTTTCTTCTGTGCAGTTCACAGCCAACTCGTACCTTCTGAGTAGCTGCTCTCTTAATTTCCATCTACAAACCCTTGCTGCGAGGAAAATACTCCAGGCTCCTCTGTTCTGTGATAACCAAGTCCAGTGTGCCAAGTCCAATAGACGAAATATATTCCCATTAGCAATGATGTGCAAGGATATAAATTATGTGGTGCAACTTATTAAATAGCTCTTTGGCCTGCCAAATTTGGATAAAGTTTGCAGACTTTAGGGAAAAATAAACCCATTACACATCTGCATGCACGACTTTATTAATCTACCACCTAGAATCAAAGACCCCAAGGGCCGTGTAACCCAGTATTTCCTAACCAGTGTGCCGTGGCACACTAGTGTGCCGTGAGCGGTCATCAGGTGTGCCGTGGGAAATGGGAACCTCCAATCCCCTTTCTTCCCCCTCCTGCCGAACACTTTTTCTCCTCCACTCGGGCTCCCTTCTTCCCAGCCTCACTCTGCTCGCTTTGCCTCGCTTTGATCTGGGGCGAGTCCGCGCAATAGCGGCCGCACGGGTCACATCTTTCTCCCTCCCCTCCTGAACACGCTCACGCTGCCCCCTCAGAAGCGGCAGTGTAGAAGAAAAAGTAAGTATTCGGCAGGAGGGGGAAGAAAGGGCGCGAAGGGGGAGGGGGAGGAAGAGGTCTCTGTCGAAAGCTGGCATGGGCAAACTTGGACCTTCCAGGTGTTTTGGACTCCAACTCCCACCATTCCTAGCAGCCTCACGCCCTTTTCCTTTCCCCCCTCAGCCACTTAAGCAGGAAAGGGCCTCAGGCTAATAGGAATGATGGGAGTTGAAGTCCAAAGCACCCAGAGGGCCGAAGTTTTCCCACGCCTGTTTTACGGACCTTAAAGTGGTGAGCCTCCTTCCAACATTGTGATTCTGGATAGAAAACAAACAACAACATAACATTGTTTGAGTCCACAGTTCTCTCTGGGTGTAGGTGAACTACAACTTCCAAACTCAAGGTCAATTCCCAAGCAAACCCTTTCAGTACTTTCTGTTGGTAATGAGAGTTCAATATGCCAAGTTTGGTTCGATTCCATTGTTGCAAGAGTTCAGGATGCTCTTTGATTGTGTGTTAACTATAAATCCCAGAAACTGTAACTCCCAAATGTCAAGGTCTATTTTCCCCAAACTCCATCTGTGTACACATTTGGGCATATTGAGTATTCATGCCAAGTTTGGTCCTGATCCAACATTGTTTCAGTCCACAGTTCTCTCTGGGTGTAGGTGAACTACAACTTCCAAACTCAAGGTCAATTCCCAAGCAAACTCTTTCAGTACTTTCTGTTGGTAATTAGAGTTCAATATGCCAAGTTTGGTTCGATTCCATTGTTGCAAGAGTTCAGGATGCTCTTTGATTGTGTGTTAACTATAAATCCCAGAAACTGTAACTCCCAAATGTCAAGGTCTATTTTCCCCAAACTCCATCTGTGTACACATTGGGGCATATTGAGTATTCATGCCAAGTTTGGTCCTGATCCAACATTGTTTCAGTCCACAGTTCTCTCTGGGTGTAGGTGAACTTCAACTTCCAAACTCAAAGGTCAATTCCCAAGCAAACCCTTTCAGTACTTTCTGTTGGTAATTAGAGTTCAATATGCCAAGTTTGGTTCGATTCCATTGTTGCAAGAGTTCAGGATGCTCTTTGATTGTGTGTTAACTATAAATCCCAGAAACTGTAACTCCCAAATGTCAAGGTCTATTTTCCCCAAACTCCATCTGTGTACACATTTGGGCATATTGAGTATTCATGCCAAGTTTGGTCCTGATCCAACATTGTTTCAGTCCACAGTGCTCTCTGGATATAGGTGAACTACAACTCCAAAACCCAAGGTCAATGCCCACCAAACTCTTATAGTATTTTCTATTGGTTGTGGGAGTTCTGTGTGGGAAGTTTGTGTCTTTCTGCCATTGCTGCCAGGATATCTATGTTGTGTTCATCGAAATAGGCCCAGGTTTCACACTGCGTGTATAAATACATTTAAAACATATTAACTATATGTATTACTCCGTTAGAGTGTCATTTTGTGTCATTTTGGTTGGTGGTTGTGCCCCAGAATTTGGTAAATGTAAAAAATGTGCCGCGGCTCAAAAAAGGTTGGAAAACACTGGTTTAATCTAACTCCTGACATGCAGGAACATACTATTAGATCATTCCTAGCAGATGGCCACCCAGCTTCTGTTGAAAAACCCTGGTCTCCGGAGTTGTAGCCCAACACTCAAACCAACCCCAACTCTCGATAATTCATTCCATTTTTGAAATGCTTGCTCTCCTGACAGTCCACTGGAATTTGTAATGCTACACAGCAGCACAGGGACTTGTTACTCTATTGATGCCAACCTCACAATTAAAATGTTCACAGCATGGTTTCATTTGACTGGCACACTTTGAGCCTTCGGCACACTTGACCCCTGCCGCTCACCCACTCGGCCCTTTTCTGTGCACTACTCAGACACTGCATTAAAGGGAAATAAGCAAATCACCTTTTGAGTCCCTTCATAGATGTACCACGCAATATGTAATTTAGTCCAGTGCGAGGTCATCTTTAGGTCATTCCCTTTCTCTAGAGGACTTGATGTTCTACTCACTGCTGAATGTTATCGATGACAATTCTACTACCAGGGAGTTGAGAGGTTATCCCGAGTTTGAAACAACATTAAGAGAGTTGCAAGATGTCTTTACCAGGTACATCACAACACTAGGGTGTACTACTTAATGTAAAGATTTAGAACAGGATGCAACACAAATTTACCTGCTAGAACTTGAAGGCAAACCCCAGGAAGAGCCCATCTGCATCCTAATTGGTTTGACCTGCAGCAGAGAGTTCCAACATTCTTGCACATGTGGTCTGGCATCTCTAACATCAAAGGTTGGGATTTGGCATCAAAAGCCATTTCTACCTCTCTGTTTTCTTGCCTCACTTAATCTGAAGCCATGGTCTCTTTGTGCACGGAGTTGCATGCGGACAGGCCAACAGGGGCAAGCCCCGAGTGTGTTGGAGGCATAGTTTTCCAAGGACTTCCAAGTGTTTGGACTCTCCTCTGGCTATTAGCAAAAAGGACTTTTCTCTTATAGTTTTCCCCAAGGACTGCTTCCCACATATGGACTGACTAAGGAAAGATCCCTTTTCAGAGGGATATTGGACAATATTTGGAGTTGATTTTCCCCTCCCCCCCCCCCTTTCAGGTCTATGTAACCTCTCATTCCCCATTGTCCCCCATTATTGGATATTTTATGTTGTAAAATGCCTTGCTGGAACTCTGCATAGGGGGACCAGCTGAGGGCCGCAATCCTGACCAGCTGTTTCACCCACCACTCAGCCACACCCGGCATTTGCATGATAAGAAGCAGAAACCAGCTTCTTTTTCCAGGTCTTTCTCCTGGGGCTTTGCTTGTATCTGTTTATTTGTGATTCAATCAATTTCGAGCTCGGCCATTGAAAGAGTCACAGATAGCTGGACATGTTACCGAAATATGGGTTAAAAGGGCCCTTCCCTTAAGGGGACAGAGCCCAGGCCACCCCTAAAAGGCGAGGATCGAGGCCCAAATCTGGATGATCTTCCCAGAACTACAAATCCCAAAGTAACCCAGATCAATGCTCACCCAGACGGAAGAACGCCACTACCGAGAGAAGAATCTAATTCAGCTGAATAGGATGCAATGCCACGCCAAGGTTCCAAGGGCAAAACATAGTCTTTTAATGGTAAAGCAGTCCAATATATAGAAAAGCAGTCATTTACATTTGAATCGGGTGCCCTCCCCTCCTACAGTTCATTGGTTAGAACCTTGCTTACAGTTGTTTGTCAAAGGAGCCGGACAACAAGAAAATTGCGCCTAAATTCAAAATAGGCCAATCAAATTGGGGCTGCATGAGGCAGGAAAGGACACAAAGGAAAAACGGCTGGGTGGAGGAAGTAACTTGTGGCTGAATACCTTGCGGCCGGAGGGCTCCCAATGTGGAAGCCCACCTTCCTGTTTTATTGTCTGTCTTGAATTCCTTAATGGCAGTCTTTTGTCCTGGCCGAAACTCCTTTGTCTGGGAGTTTCAGTCTAGCGGGGAGCATGGTTTCTCAGTTCAAAATGGCCAAAAATCATATGTTATTTCAGCCGGTAAGCGGGGTTCCGAAGCCCACTTTGGTCCAGCTATGGGGTGGTTGAGTGGCTTGGGTTTTCCAGAGCCCATGAGTCCCTTGGGGGTCAAGCTCCGAGGCCAAGGGGGACACGAGTGGGGGGGATCCAGGCCCATAATGGCGGAATCTATGTTCCACAGAACACCTGACCTCCCCCCAATTATTGGTGCAAAGCATCATATGGCCAGAAAATGTATAATTTGTTTACCAGGGGAACTCTCCGTGGATGGAGCCCTGGCTGTTTGGGAGCATGGTTGCTCAGTTTAAAATGGTCCTGAGAGGTAGCTATTGGGGCTGGCTGCGAGGGTCCGAAGCTCGCATGGATCAGCCATGTTTTGGGTCCTGTTTATATGACCAGACATATTCCCTAATCATTGGCCAAGCTCCGAGAATGACAGGGACATATGTGGGGGAGTCTTGGGCATAAAGAGTGGGCCTCACCCCACGAAGAAACCCAACGTCCCTCCCCAAGGTTATTATTTGTGCAAGGCAAAAATGGATGGGAAAGTGGGTTATTGGGCTCTGTTAACCCCTGGAACTCTCTGCTGAGGGCGTTTAACTTAAAGGTTACATTGATACAAAAGGGAACACATGAGGGGTACAAAGTAGACAAGACAATACAGAGATCCCCAGCAATTATCCCCAGTACATTCCCATACAGTTCTTGCTCCCAGAGATATGATCTTTAAAACAGGCAACACAATGCTGCCTTCCTCCTGGGAGTTGTAGTCCTCCACTGTCCTTGAGAACTGCAGAGCCTTTGGGGCTTGGGGTGCAGAGGAGTAGCAAAGTCACTGAGGGTCCATGATGTGAAGGGGGAAAGCAGGAAATGTCCAACTGAAGAAACGTCCTTGGGGAAACTACAAAGTCCTGAGGGGCAGAATGGCTTCTGGAGTGCAGTAGAGTGGCAGAGAGTCACAAAGTCCATGTGGCAAGAAGGGAAAAGGCTGGGAATATTCAACTGGGAAGTGTCCTTGGCGAACTGCTTCTCCCAAAGCCCAAAAGACCTGGGTTTCCTGTGAATCCCCTGCGATCTGGGCATAACCCCTCCGGAAAACATTGGACACGGCTTACCTAGAAAGGGAGTCTCTGTGGGTCCATGATCTGTAAGATGTGGCAAGGGCTTATGCTGGAATCAGCTGGGGAGAGCAGTCCAGGGATAGTCCGGGTTATGTAGCAGGAAAAAAAAAGGGCAAAATGGGCCAGTGTACTTGGGGAAACTAGATCTCTCAAACTGGTAACTGTGGTGAAAATCCTCCTCATGGTGACTGGGTAAAAGGTCACTCGTGCCCCCCACCTTTGGAGCAGCTGTGTGAGTCATTGTTTTGAACAATGTGGCCGAGGGCAGGTAATGCCCTCAGGGGAAAACTGATGTTGCTTACAGGAAATGGGTGCTTACTGTTGCTGCAGTGGCTATTGTTGTGTCAGGAGAAAATGGAGCTCAGGCAGAGGTAAAGAGAGAGGAAGAAGGGGCCATTTTGTGGGCTTTTTTGTTCTTGTGCCACCCGGCCCAAGATGGAGGAAAAAGGAACTGTGGAACTCCCTGCAGCTGAATCCCGTCCGTCACGGCATCAGACAGACAACAAGATTTCAAAACATAGCTATTTCTATGGGGGATCGAATCCTCATAGGTGGCCACAATAAGCTTGCTCAGACCAGCCACCTTACAAAGAAACCAAAATCTCTGGTGATCGGTGTGATGAGGTGGTTATTTATATGTTAATCACATGTTTGTATATATGTTTAGAAGGAACATTCTTTGAAGGCTGCAGAGAGTGAGCAGTAGAATGTTCCTAGCAGCAGGCTTTAGGCAGAGGCTGTTGCCATGACAACAGAGGCCACTCTGTTGTTTTAGAATGTTCAGTTTGAATATGACAGTTGGAGAATGTCAGTTGGCCAGCTGCTGTGAGCAGAGTTAGTTAGAAATTAGAGTTGCCAAAGCAGCAAGCTGTCTGTAGGAACTGCAGTGTGCAGTTCAGTTCTGAGTGTGGGTTTGAGGGAAACCCAAGTGTGTGGGTTTAGAGAAACCCAGGTTAGGGACAAGTTAGTCCCAGGGTTGAGAGTAACCCAGTATTAAGTAGTTACTTGTGTGTAACTGTATCAGGCGACAATCCCCCGTGTTATATTGTTTAAAGTTGCAAGTTTGTACCTCTTCGGAGCACCTTTGAAACCACCTGAGCTATTAGCCCATTTGTGTAAAATAAACTGTTAAACACTTTCAACCCTACATCTGTGGAAGTCGTTTGTTCACAAAGACCCTCACATCCAGTGGTCAAGCATTGACAAATGGTGGCAGCAAGATATTAAATAATAATAATAAAGTAGGAAAACAGTGATAACTGGTGGCTGTCCTGCCACACAGTTTTAAAAGTAACAAAGTAGTCGGTGTGAGTCCAGACATCTTCACATTTGGTGGCAGCGGTGGGATTGCCTGCCCTGCCACAGTACTACACGGTTCACTCAGTTTGGTGTGCGAATAAATGAAGATAGACGCTAGCCTTCGGCGGCGTTTAAGATACTTCTTCACATTCGGTGTTTGTCAATAACAGGAAGGCACCGATCTGGGACCAAAACCAAACCGTTTATTTTCAAATCAAAACAATAGCATGGCAGGCTAGTAGGACATGACAAAGTCCTCGCTTGCCCCAAGGACATATTAGCATATCTTAATCCCATCACAAAAGCCCAGTTTCGTTGTTTTTGCCATTTTGTCTCGCCTCCCTAGTTTCTCTTTAGATGGATTGCAAGAGGCGCTTGCTTGCGATTGGCTGAGAGGAGCCGGCCGGCTTTCTGACGCTCAGCTGTTTACAACGTTCCAGCCTATCAGCTGGGAGGGAGCACGGCAGGGGCAGGGGCCAAATATGAATCTGTCTGGACTCAGATAGTATATAATGCCATGTTTTTGCCAAATAAAGTATGTCAGCTTGCAGAACTCAGGACTTTGCAGTTGTCATCCTTTCCAGGTGGAACAGATCTTCTCTCCGTGGGCACGCTTCCGGATCTTGGTGAGCCAATTGATTGGGTCGGGAAGAACTAGCGCTTCCAAAGGTCCACCAAGGTTTACAAGGGATCCTCGCTTTTAGGGGTGGTTTGGGCTTTTGGCCCCATCTGGGCCAGGCCCCCTAAATTGCTTTGGTAACAAACTTAGCATATTAAAAAGAACGTCATCAGCAAAGCCCAGCAATGCGGAAATCCAATTTGCTCTCAGTTTTGGTCTGCTCATAATTAAAACGGCTCAGAGCTCAACCATAAAATATGGCTCTTCTAGTTTTGTAAATAATTGATGGAATCACAGCATGGGGTAGATTTCCTTTTCATTTAGTGACGTAAACACTGGGTTGATTTAATTAAACCATGGCTGTCTGCTCATTTAATGGCGAAGACGTAGTGTTGCCTCTACATAAAAAGAGCTCTGCTGTTCTCTTCCATATTCTCTGATGAACCATGAATTTATACGTTTCTATAAATTCCATGGCAAAGAAAACCCCAGACTTTTGGAAATTGTGTCCAAATCAATACCATAATCTTTTGATGATAATCTCTAAAATTCAAGGGCCGCCATGTGACTGTATCATAGCATTTCAAGGATCAATGCATTATTACAAGGCACATTCTTTCTGCCTTCCTCCTCCTCTTGATTCGCTATTTATTTATTTATTTATTTATTTATGCTTCACATTTATACACCACCACTCCCTGGAGGCTCGGAGCGGTTTACAATAGTATGCATAAAATTCAAAAACAGATACAGTGTTAACAAGACTAAACTAATAAATTTTAAAAGTGAATAAATAACTAGCTAACAGTAAGGATCAAGTCAGGCCCAAGGATGCTTGAGGCGTCCTAGCAAGAGGCAGTTTCATAAAGTGCCGCTGGTTCAGGATGGCTTTTTTCCTCTGAGTTCCAGGAAGGGGGAGTTTACCACTGTGATGAGGTGGTTATTTATATGTTAATCACATGTTTGTTTATGTATTTAGAAGGAACATTCTTTAAAAGCTGCAGAGAGTGAGCAGTAGAATGTTCGCAGCAGCAGGCTTTAGGCAGAGGCTGTTGCCATGACAACAGAGGCCACTCTGGCTTTAGAATGTTCAGTTTGAATCTGACAGTTGGAGAATGTCAGTTGGCCAGCAGCTGTGACCAGAGTTGGTTGGGAATTAGCAGTTGCTGAAGCTGCAAGCTGTCTGTAGGAGCTGCAGTGTGCAGTTCAGTTCTGTGTGTGTGGGTTTAGGGAAACCCAAGTGTGTGGGACAGAGTTTAGTCCCAGGGTTGAGAGTAACCCGGTATTAAGTAGTTACTTGTGTGTAACTGTGTAAGGGGAAGTTAAAACCCCAGTGTTACATTGTTTAAAATTACAAGTGTGTACCTCTTCGGAGCCTTTCAGAAACCACCTAAGCTTTGAGCCCATTTCTGTAAAATAAACTGTTAAACACTTTCAACACTACATCTGTGGAAGTCGTTTATTCACCAGGACCCTCACATCTAGTGGTCAAGCATTGACAAATGGTGGCAGCAAAGGTTAAATAATAATAAAGAAAGGAAAACCTTGAGTATTGGTGGCAGTAGTCCGTCGTCCACAGTGAATCCAGTACGAGGTTTGGGAACCTATTCACATTTGGTGGCAGCGGTGGGATTGAAGGATAGCCTGCCCTGCCACAGTACTACACGGTTCACTCAGTTTAGTGTGCGAATAAACGAAGATCGACGCTAGCCTTCGGCGGTGTTTACAAGACTTGTTCACAACCACCCAAAGATGGAAGGTGGACTCCAGGTAGGGAGGACAGTGGGTTCGCTAGTTCCACTCCGGGTGTTGCTGTTCGGCTCACGCCCCAAAAGATCCTGGTGCCAAAGCGCCGACGGCAGGCACCACCCCGCTGAAGTCCACATCCGGGAGGAAGCCCCGTCTTGGTTTCCAATGTCCTTGTAGTGGCTCCCAGAATGCTCTGGGGGAGCTCTGCCGCTCCGCCTTCAGGGCCCGGAAGTCCTTGATGAAGAGTGCCGGAAGTCGAGTTCCTCAGAAGACACCTCCTTCGTCTCCTCCCCGCTCATTGGCCACACTTGCAACTGCGACCTCTAGGGTTTCATTGGGGGAAAGGCCTAAGGGTGGCTTCCTCCTCGGCATCACCAAGGTCAGTCGCCATCTTCTGTTGCCTTCCCAAAGCCTGTATTTCTGATAGGGAGAGACAGCGACTTATTCAGCGATTCTGAATAAGCGCTATCAGAGGATCAGAGTCAGTCTCCGAGGCCTCGGGGGCATCCGGCGTCTCTGATCCCAGGCGACCGAGCCTCAGCCTCTTAACCTCTGGGGAGTCCGGAGAGACACGTAGCTTCCTTGTCGCCCCCAGGTCCCCCTCCGTTAGCCTCTCCTCCTTAACCGTCCATCCCTCCATGGGGCTCTCTGCTGACAGGTCCCAGGAGTGGTCCCAATCCATCTCCGGGAACTCTCACCGACTGGTAGGAGGGTCTGCAGGGATCTTGGGCTCAGCGCAGGTATAGCGGGGATACAGGATGTCAAGTTCCAACAGCATGTCTCCAAATTTCTTAACACATAGGGTTAACTGGTTGAATTCGGTACGAAGACGTTCAATAGTGAGAGGGTCGATTTTCCCAGCACTCAACCCATTGAAGGGGGGCTGCCCAGGGGTCCCACAAAGAGTCGATGCAGTTGACTTCCCCCATTTGAAAGTGAAGAGGGAATGGTAAGTAATCTTTCACCAAGAAGAGAAGCCATCTACACCTAAAACCACATAAAAGGGGGGGAGGGAGTGATGTATGCTGGTTACAGCATCCACAATATGCAAGTGTGCAGAAGAGCAAACCACTGACCACTTATTACAGTGCAGCCTGAGCCCTGACACATGCGCAATGGAGGGCCTTCTTACAGCAACACCAGAGGCACTCCAAGTGGCCAGCTACTGGGCAAAGGACATTTAGTATAATGCCAAGTTTTTAAATAATATGTGTCTTTTAAAAATACTGTACCCTCCGTTCGCTTCTGATACAATAAATACGACTTGGCCACGGTTATCCATGCTCTGGTTACATCCCGAATAGACTACAGCAATGGGGTCTACATGGGGTTGCCTCTGAAGACTGCCTGGAAGCTTCAGCTAGTCCAGGTATGCTCACACTTTTTCAGCATGCGAGCTACTTATAAAACAACCAAGTCAAAATGCTCTACCTACCCACTACTCAGAGAGCCATAAAAGCAAAATATTTCAAAATTCATTTCAGAGAGAGCCATATAATATATTTTAAGACTGAATTCAACTAAATGTGAGTATCATAAGCCCCTGAATTTATACATAATAATGATAATATTCATTCAACCTCTGCTACTACTACTACTAATAATAATAGTAACAACAACAACAATAGGTTTCTAGAGTAGAAGAAGACCTCCAAGGGCCAACCTGTACAACCTCCTTATGCCATAAGGGAAAAACACAATCAAAGCATTCCTCGCAGATGGCCATTCAGCCTCTGATAACAACAACAACAACGGGTTCCTAGAATAGGAGGAGACCTCCAAGGGCCATCCAGTCCAACCTCCTTCTGCACCTGGGCAGCGTCGGGAGCCTGCGGGGCGGGACTGAGCCTTCCTCCTGACCTGCCTGCGATCTACCAGGACACCCTACGCGATCTAACAGTAGATCGCGATCTACCTAATGAGCAACCCTGAGCTAGTCCAACGCTCAGCAGTCAGGTTGCTCACAGGAGCGGTGTGCTGGGAGCGCACAACTCCCTTGCTACACCAGCTCCACTGGCTGCCAATTAGCTTCCGAGCACAATGAGATTTTATGGACCATAATTTGGACTGATTTGGAGGATGTTTTAAACCTGGCAAACCGTTTTTAATGTATATTTATAATCATGGTATGTAACTGTGTATTTTATTGCTGTTTTTATATTTTATTGGCATCAGATTGTTGCCTGCAGGTTGCCGCTCTGAGACTCTCCATAGATCTCACAGAATGAGACTCTCCATAGGTCTCACATAGGTCCCCAAAAGCTGACAGACACCCCTGAAGTAAAGAGAAGTCCAAACTAGAGTTTGACATTTCAGATTTGATTATTTATTTCCTTATTTACTTACTTCATTTATACCCTGCCTTTCTCACCCCACAAGGGACTCATAGGCATTGCAAAAATCAATATTCCTTGTGGGCCCGCTTCCGGCTGGTGAGTTAGCCAAGTTAATTAAACTTCAAGCCGTTTTGGAGTCAGGGTGACCCTAAGTCTAAAGATTACGGTGTGGGCTGAGTAAATGCCCTTGGGGGCCATATCCAGCCCGTGGGCCTTAGTTGGAGGACCCCTGCTCTAAGTGCTCCAGTGCAACTCTACAATTAGCTTCCACCAGTCACACTGGAGGACTTAGAGCAGTGGCTCCCAAGCTTTGGTCCTCCAGGTGTTTGGGTAATTTATGGCTTTCAAAAACAGTGTGCAGGGTTGCGACTTTTTGATATAAGACAGGGCTGTCCAACTGCCGGTCCAGGGGCCGCATACGGCCCCCCAGCCCCTTCCCTACGGCCCCCTAAGCTTTTTAATAAAAAATAAAAATTGAAAAATAAAATAAATAATAAAATTTAAAAAAATACCTACTTCCGGGTTCAGAGCAAGTATCGCGAGAATAAGCAATCCACACGGGATTTCGCTGTCAACGCGAGATCACGCCGGCATTGACAGCGAAATCCCGTGTGGATTGCGTATTCTCGCGATACTCTTCGGCTACTCTACTACTGGATCGCTGAGGCCCACAGACACGATTAGGACCTTCTTCAACTCAGTCGGTCGTCGCCTCTCTCGTCATCCGGGTACTCCTGGATCCTGCACATTTGGAAAAGGTAGGCCGAAGCAGGGGGCTCTTCAGGGGCTCCTCATTCCCTCCCCCCATCTCCCCTCATGTATTAAATATAAAATTACATATATTTAAAGATGAAATAAGGGGAGATGGGATACATTAAAATAAGGGGGGAGGGGAGGATGGAATTAAATATATTTAATATTACATTAAAATAAGGGGAGGATGGAACTAAATATATTTAATATGAAATTAAAATAAGGGGAGGATGGAATTAAATATATTTAATATTACATTAAAATAAGGGGAGAGGGGAGGATGGAAATAAATATATTTAATATTAAAATAAAAATAAGGGGAGGATGGAACTAAATATATTTAATATTACATTAAAATAAGGGGAGGATGGAATTAAATATATTTAATATGAAATTTAAAAATAAGGGGAGGATGGAATTAAATATATTTAATATTACATTAAAATAAGGGGAGAGGGGAGGATGGAAATAAATATATTTAATATTAAAATAAAAATAAGGGGAGAGGGGAGAATGGAATAAAATATATTTAATATTAAATAAAAATAAGGGGAGAGGGGAGGATGGAATTAAATATACAGTATTTAATATTAAATAAAAATAAGGGGAGAGGGCACCGGGGAGAGGGCAGAGCCGGGGAAGGGAAGGGGGCGGAGGTGGGGGCGGGGGCAGACCCTACGGCCCCCCAGGTCATCAGTGACCGGAATTCAGGCCCCTGGGCCGGTAGAAGTTGGACAGCCCTGATATAAGAAATAAGGGACATTTACCTAACAATATGGGATTTTTCACAAAAATAAGGGACACTTCATAACACATAACTGAGGTTATGTTTCACATGGCCCACTTTTTTCCCGCGCTCCCAGGGAAACCTCCCACCGCTGCCTCCGTGGACCCACCACCTCATCCCCTCCCGCACGGCTGTCTCCTCCTCCTTCGCCCCTGCGGTGACCGTTACGCAAGGCCCAGAATCCCCAGCAGGCCTGAGACACAAGCGACCATGTGCACGAACCTCACTCTGGCTCCCTTTCTCCACGAGTGCCTCCTGCCGCAGCCACCCCACTCCTTCCGCCCTCCCTCCCTTCCTTCCAGGAAGGCCCGCCTCTTCTGGTCCGTCATTCCCGCCATGCGCAACCAAATCACCCCTCCCCTTTCTGCTCCCCTTCTGCACTCGCCTCTCTTTATGCTCAAGAGGGAGGGCTAGAGCTGCCAGGGAAGGCTCCAAGATGGCAGCACTGTTGGCTCGGGTAAGTAAGCGGGACCAGGCCCAGTGTTTGTGTGGGGAGAGCAGCAGCTACCGGGCATTCACGTAGAGTTCTCCCTTCCATCCTTCCTCACTGCTGGCCCGGCCTCGCCTCCTGCTGCCACCTGTCCTGTCAATACGAGACAGAAGCTGAAAATATGGGACATCCCTTATAATACGGGACAGGTGGAAACCCTAAGATGGGCTATTGGGATGAGGATGGATGTATTGCTCTTGGATGATGGAATTTCCTGTTTCTTTTTCAGTGGAATAATGGAAAGTTGTGCTAAGATTGTGGATTGCTCTATCTCTCTGGCACTACTTCGCGAACGAAGATTCTTAGGAAGGACTCATCCCATGCTTTTTACAAGCGTGTTGAGGACTAAAAAGACCAATCTGAGATAGGCAAGTTCGGTTGCAGAAAGCACAGCAGAAAGTCTCCTTGGGTGATGTTCTTTCCAAGTTGCCATTCTTTCTGCGTTGTCGTTTCTCTTCGAGACCCATTCGGCGTGTCTTCTCGAAAGAGCCCGCAGCATTGTGGATAGTGCATCTCCATGCCTCTCAATGTGAGGCCAAGGTGGACCATTGTTGGTGATCAATCTGGCCGAGCCTGAGATGTAGTTTCAGAGAGTCCTTATATCTCTTTTTCAGGGCGCCTCTCCTGCACTAACCCGTGGCGAGTTCACCATAGAGTAGTATCTTTGGGAGGCGGTGGTCCTCCATCCTAGAGACGTGTCCTGCCCAGCGCAGTTGTGTTTTCAATAGCATGGCCTCAATGCTGGTGACCCCTGCTTGCTCAAGGACAGCGACATTCGTCACATAGTCAGTCCAGTGTATATTTAGGATTGTGCGAAGACAGCGCTGATGAAAGCGTTTGAGGAGTCGTAGGTGTTGGCGATGAGTGACCCATGTTTCAGACCCATATAGGAGAATAGACAGTACGATAGCTCTGTACACACTAATTTTAGTGCTTTGCCTCAGGTGCTTGTTGCTCCAGAATCTTTTGTGAAGCCTTCCGAATGCACTATATGCCTTTGCTAATCTGTGATTGATCTCTTTGTCAATATTGGCGTCTGAAGAGATGATGCTTCCCAGGGAGGTGAACTGCTGAACAGACATAAGCACAGATGTGCCTATGCTGACGTGGGGGTGGTGGTGTTCTTCCTGTGGTGCGGGCTGGTAGAGGACTTCAGTTTTCTTCAGGCTGACTTCCAGCCCAAACAGCTCTGCAGCTGTTGCAAAGCAGGATGTGAGGTGCTGCAGGGCTGCTTCTGAATGGGCGATAAGGGCAGCATTGTCAGCAAAAAGCAGCTCACGGACTAGATAGTTTAGAGCAGGGGTGCTCACACTTTTTCAGCATGTGAGCTACTCTTAAAGCAACTAAGTCCAAAAGATCTACCTGCCCCCGCCGCCATACGCTCTTGCCACCGTGCGTGCTCCTGCTGCTGTTTTCCGCCTACGCAGCGCTTCTTCCGCCTGTGGGGCATTGCAGGAAGGAGAAAGCACGAGGCGGGGCATCCAGAGGGAGCGCTCCGCCCTGCCTGTCTCGCCGGCAACGGAGGCTGCACAGCTGCTTCTGGACGAGAGAGGGGCAGGGCGCTCCCTCCAGAGGCCCCGCCTCGTGCTTCCTTCTTCCTGCAATGCCCCCAGGCGAAAGAAGCACCACGAGAGCGGAAGCCAGCAGCAGGAGCGCGTGTGCGCGCAGGGTGTGCATGCGTATGGTAGGAGCGCCCCATTCGGCTGGTGAGGCCCGAAGATCACTTGGAAGAGGGCCAAAGATTTGCTAGTAGCTCCCGAGCTACCTAATGAGCACCCCTGGTTTAGAGTCTTAGTGCGAGCCCTCAGACGGCATAAGTTGAACAAGTTGCCATCAGTACGATAGCGTGTGTGTGTGTATATATATATAGAACACAACCTTGCTTCACTCCATTAGTTATGAGAAAGGGCTCCGAGAGAGCATCGCCGTGTCTGACTTGATTGCGCTGGCCCTCATGTAGCAGGATAATCATTTTGAGGAATTTGGGGGGACATCCTAGACGTTCCAGGATCTGCCACTGACCTTTTCTGCGCACAGCGTCGAAGGCTTTGGTGAGGTCGACAAATGTTCCATAGAGTCCTTTGTTCTGCTCTCTACATTTCTCTTGCAGTTGTCTAAGGGCAAACACCATATCTGCAATAGCAGGAACTTGCAAGGATTTTGCTCTATACGGCATCTATTATGTTTGCTGACAATCAGCTGCTGGTTGGAGGTCTAGATGTTCGTCTGGTGGCTGGCTGATATGGAATTACCTGTTCCTCTCCTGCCATCTTGCTTATTGTTGTGCCGAGAGGGAGATAGATGGAGCCCCGAGTGGGGATATTCCATTCCCCAATGACATGTATGGTACTGGGAGATCATCTATCCAAGTCCCAGCTTTGGGCAAAATTAGGACTGGAAAAAGCTTTGTACAATTCCCACTTCTGTGATCTTCGACCACTTACTGTCTCTCACCCAGACTAATCTACATTATAGGATTTTTCTGAAGACGAAGAGGACCATGAATGACACACTACTCTTGAGCCTATAAATGTAACCAATACATGAATAAATAACACAAATGGCTTCTTTCTGATTTGCGGGGGCATTGACACATTTGCAGTCATTACTCTACTGCTCACTAATTTCCGTGCCTAGCAACCAACACACCACGTATTCAGAAAGGGAACGCAAACTGCCGGGCTTAGCAAGCCTAGAAGCAGTGGGTTACAAATAAATATTGGCACGCAAAAACAATTGAACCACAACAGACACACCTGTTTTCTGGAATCACAGCTGAATGAAGGGAGGAGGGAACATGAAGAGGGAACACACAGGCACATATCCTCCAACATTCAACAGATGGAAATGGAGAAACGTGTGGCCAAACACCATCAAAGTGCGCTCAAGGTGGGAAAGTTATTCTTGAGAAAGAACAGACAAACTTGGGGTGCCTCAAATAACGCAGGGGGGGCCCTTCCACACATCCTATTTTACAGTTGACACCCACTAACTGATTTCTTACTACTGGACATTGCTGCCAAATTTGGCCACAAGACACCTACAAGGAGTGACCATCACTAAAAAAAATAGATTTTGTCATTTGGGAGTTGTAGTTGCTGGGATGTATAGTTCACCTACAATCAAGGAGCATTCTGAACCCCAGCAACGACAGAATTGGGGCAAACTTCCCACAACTGACAGCAAATGTTCAAGGCAGAGAGGAAGGAAGGAATGAGAGAGGGAGGAAACAGGAAGGAAAGAAGGCAAGGCAAAAAGGAGGGGGGAAAGGAAGGAAGGAGATGAGGAAGGAAGGAAGGGAAAGGAGGGAGAGAGAGAGAGGAAGGAAGAACAGAAGGGAGGGAGGGAAAGAAGGGAAGGAAGAAAGGATGGGAAGTAGGGAAGGAAAGAAAGAGGGAAGAAAGAAAGGGAAGAAGGAAGGAAGGGAAACGAGGGAGAGAGAGGAAGGAAGAACAGAAGAGAGGGAGGGAAAGAAGGGAAGGAAGGAAGGATGGGAAGTATGGAAGGAAGGAAAGAGGGAAGGAAGGAAGGGAAGAAGGGAAGAAGGAAGGAAGGAAAGAGAGAGGGGGAGGGACAGGGAGGGAGAAAAGAGGGAGGCCCTTCACCGGCTTACCAACAGGCAGCTCTGAGTCCCAGTCCGTGCTGCAGCAGCCGCAGTTGGCGCCCCTCTCCTGTCCCCTTCTTCTGGCAAGACCACGAAATGGTAGGTTATACGGCGCGCGTGACGTCATGGCGGCGGTGGAAATGGCATGGGATCCCATATGGGCCATAGCGACGCCGGTCACGCCGCCGCCACGCTGACTGGCCGGCAGCACCTGGGCGATATCGGGACCTGCCAGACGGGACTGAGCCTTCCTCCTGCCCTGCCTGCGATCTACCAGGACGCCCTACGCGATCTACCAGTAGATCACCATCTACCTAATGAGCACCCTTTCTCAATCCTAATTCTCTGTCTGCTTTTTTATATAAAATTATGTCTAACCAACTCAGTAGCATTTGCAAAAATACGTGTACTTTAAAGTGCTGGTAGCCTTGTTTATCCCAAATCAAATAGGCTTGACTGGGCACCCTCTTCGAATCATAAAATAGGCGTGACGTACAAAAATTTGTAAATAGCTAACTTTGTAAAAGTAAACCAGTTTAATCAAAATATGTTTGAAATGGGAAGGTAAAGAAAAGCAGGCGCATGAAAGGGAAGATGAAATTTATCTGAGAGGAACGTAGAGAAGTATTTGTCACTCCATCGAGTTTAAGGTGGCTATTTAATACTGAAATGTGCGGTGCGTGCTGTTACCAATGTCTCTTGGTTTCTACAGTTGTATTATTGGAACAACAGCTACTTTCATTCTGGATGGTTTGCTTGATTCAGTGATTTTTACATTTGTATCAGTCTATCCGTCCCGTATGTTTTATCTTGCTTTTATTGCTTGTGTGTAAATCGCCTAGAGCGATGGAGGGCGATTAATAAGAAATAAAGTGATGATGGTGATGATGATGATGCCTTTCTGCTGTGCTTTCTGCAACCGGACTTGCCTATCTCGGATTGGCCTTTTTAGTCATCAACACACTTGTAAAAAGCATTGATTCCTAAGAATCTTTGTTCGCAAAGTAATGCCAGAGAGAGAGAGAGAGAGAGAGAGAGAGAGAGAGACCCAATGTTCCTAGTTTCCAACAGACCTCACAACCTCTGAAGATGCCTGCCATAGATGTAGGCAAAACGTCAGGAGAAAATGCTTCTAGAACATGGACATATTGCCCAAAAAACCTACAACAACCCAGTGATTCTAGCCATGAAAGCCTTTGACAATACAGTGCTGGTACTCTTTCTGAACCACCGACATTTTGTAGGTTCGAATTATGGCACTAAGTCCAAGTATCATAAAGATACAAGACCCCGTCTGATCTCAGAAGCGATGTAGGCTTGGCCCTGTTTAGAATTTGAAGGAGAAATTGCCAATAAATGACCTGTGTTGTGGGCTATGTTTCAGAGGGGAAAAAACTTTTAGGAGTCATTGCCCCAGGGGCAGTCCTACAGGTAGGCCAAGGAAGCGGCCGCGTGGGGCACCATCTGGGAAGGGGCGAATTCCCCTGCCCGCCGGGCACCGGCGCCAGACAGCGTCCTGGCCCTGCCGATGTGCGCTCCGACGCCGCTTCTGGGCATGCACGGAGGTTTTTGCGCAGGCGCAGTTGCTCCGGAGCTGAAGTTGAGCGCAGGAGCAACTGCGCAGGAGCAAAAACCTCCGCGCATGCCCAGTAGCTTCTGTGCGCAGAAGCCTGTAAGCAAAGCACTCCCTATCAGGCAGGCAGGGAGTGCTTCCCCTCTCCCTTTGTCTCCGCCCTGCCGCCGAATACGGTGACCCAATTGGGCAGGCAGGGAGAGGGGAGGGGAGCCAAAGTGGTATTGGCGACGTATTGCCTCCTGACAGCCGCCACTGGAAGTAGCTGTCGCGCGCTGAACTCCCTCGGCAAGCTCCAATCACGTGTGAACCCTACCACACCCGCCAACTCCCCGTGCACGCCGGCCGGGAGCATCAAGGAGAGACAGGTGCAACTGTGCAGGCAAATAGTAATTTAAAACATTTTATTTTACTTTATTTTGGGTTATTTGAGTTTTATAGGAGTCATGAAAATATTTAGTAGAGGATAATTTTATTTAAATAAATAATTTTATTTATTATTTAATAATAATAATATAGAATGTTATATTATATTATAATGTCAATATATTATAATATAATTATATTGTAATGTAGTATAATATAATTATGATATAATATAGTATGAGTATGTACTATAATATATTGTATATACATTGATACAATACAATACTACTAATGGTATTGTGATATTATAATTGTATATTTGTTTTACAAGGGGGGTGCCAAAATAATGTTCGCTTACCATATAAAATTACCTTAGACCGCCCCTGCATTGCACCCCCCCCCCCCCCAAAAAAAAACCTTATGAAATTCATGTGGTTGCCATCAATCGGCAGACAGCTTGAAGCTAGGCACACATGCGCAGAGTGATGGAATGATATGTCTAATGAATTGCTTGTTTGCATGTTGCAGAACCTGGCTGCTCTGGAGCCTAAATATAGATCACCTGGCTTGAGAGGCTGTGGAGAGTTGCCAAAGAACAATGAGCTTTCACAAACCTAGTGACAAGGAGTTCTCTTCCACAAAGAGAGCGAGTGAACAAAACTTAATGTGTCTTGCGTTTGGCACACATAAAACCATACTATTTGGTGGACAGGAGAGAGACAATACAGAACCCAAAACGGCTTCAGGAATTCTGCCCTTGTAAGGTACTAGCTCCAACTGGTGAGTGGTCCTTGAAAGAAGAGCTGCTAGCGAAGCCAGTAAATGGCTCCAAGAAGCGCATAACCCTGGCTTGAGAAGCGCAGAACTCCCCTCACTCTGTGCCCTTCTCTCGACTTTTAATGGGGCCGGCTCAAAGTAAACAATTGGGAGATTTCAACATGAGAGCAATGCGGAAACGCGATAGGAGAGCAACTCCAATAAGAGTGGAATGAAGAGTCTGTAAGAGTCAGATAACAAGAAATCTTTGGTGTCGCTGGTCTAATTTATCGTTTGACAATGCCTGAAGGGTTTTATGCTGTATGGCAGTGATTTTCAGCCTTTTTTGAGCCGCGGCACATTTTTTACATATACAAAATCCTGGGGCACACCACCAAACAAAATGACACACTGTCATTTTACTAACTGTCACCCTCCCCCCTCGTGACGCCACTGCTTCCGCCAGCCCCCCTCTTCCCCCCGGAAGGCCCATTCACAGGAGGCCCGTCACCGTCCCGTAGGGGAGGGTTGCGCTGAGTGGCCGAAGTGCACTCAGGCTTGGCTGAGCAGGACTAATAGGAATTGAGCACACGGGGTGGCTCCGAGCCTCGGAACAAACTGCAGCGGAAGCTCGCAGCCGTCGCCACCCCCAGCTCTCCTTCCTGAAGGGGTTCAGCCCCCCCCCCCAGGAGTGCCCCCGCGTCCCTTCAGCTTACCTGCTGTCACCTTGGGGCAGATCGGGAAGGAACCAAGCTGGGTTGTGGAGATGCGCATCCCGGCCTCTGCTCTGCAGTGAACCCGGAGCCCAGCCAGAAGAGGCCAGGAAATGAGGGGTTAGAGGACAGAAAGCCTCGCCTCGAGCCTCCTGGAGCGGGGTCGGACGGGGGCAGCTCCCACGGACTCCTCCTCCCCCTTGATGCAGGAGGGGAGGAGGGCAGAAGAATGCCCAGGAGCCAGGAAGCAGGAGGAGCCGCAGCCCGGCCAGGTTGCGCTTGGCACGCAGAGGGAAGGAAGGAAGGAAGGAAGGAAGGGAGAGAGAGAGAGAGAGAAAGAGAGAGAGAGAGAGAGAGAGAGAGAGAGAAGGGAGGAAAGTTCTGGACGCTGAGGGTCTCCTGACTGCAGCCAGGCTGGCTGGCATTGCTGCTTCGGCCAGGAAAGCCTCATTTCCGCTGCCTGAAGTTTCCTGATAGGCTCTCTCTCTCTCTCTCCACTCTCTCACACTGTATCTCTCACGGCGCACTAGTGTTCCGTGGCACACTGGTTGAAAATCACTGCTGCATGGTCCTAAACATGGTTTTCAGATGTAAACATCAGAAGTAAATAATATCCATATGATCAGGAGGCCGGCACTTGGAAATAACTCTCTACAAAGAGATTGCAACCAATCCTTATTTGAAGGTATAATTGTATTATATTTCTATTGTAATTCATTGAGGAACTTTATTCTTCCCTCTCTCACTCACTCACTTTGCAGTACAACTGCAACTTTGATATGGCTGGCTGCCACTTTGCTGCCGGGCACAATTCAAAGTGCTGGCCTTAGCCTTTAAAGCCCTAAACGGTTCTGGTCCAGCTTATCTGTCCGAAGGCATCTCTCCCTATGAACCATCTAGGTGCTTAAGATCGTCCGGAGAGGCCCTGCTCTCGGTCCCACCTTCTTCGCAGACCCAATTGGCAGGGATGAGAGACAGGGCCTTCTCAGCAGTGGCCCCTCGGCTATGGAACGCCCTCCCTAGGGGCATTACACTGGCCCCTTCCCTCCTAACATTCCAGAAGGAAGTCAAGACCTGGCTGTTTGAGAAGGCTTTTGCAGAGGAAATGTAATTCTGGAATTGAGACCTATGGAACGATGACGATGCAACGAAAACCGATTCTAATAAGCAGACGCTGAGATTTTTTTCAACTGTGAATTTTTGCTTTTATATGGTTGTTTTTATTAATTGTTATATATTTATCTGTGGGCATTCGTTTGCCATTGTACACCGCCTAGAGTGCTTAATGTTTTGTACCAGTGGCTAGTTTTGTCATTAGTAGCGGTCAAAAATGGATGGAAAAGGTATTCCCCATAGTTTTGAATCTCCCTTCTGCTGATTTTCGCGCATTGCGCAATCGCGGACGCTATTTCCGAATACTTCCGAATATCGGAATACATCCGAATCCATTTCAATAACGTCACTTTAAAAAAATCAGAAGTGATTCACATCCGAAGCCAGAGCAAAACCAATATCCGAATCGACTTCCGAAACGCATTTTTCTGTTCGAAAACAGACCTAATGTGCATGTATTTTGTATTATTTCTTATTTATTTATTTAAAACTTGTATACCTTGGCCTTCTCACCTCCGAAGAGGGACTCAGACCGGCAAACAGCAAGTATTCAATGCTAACATTTAAAATCTAAAAACATCATAAATTTACAATAAAATTTATAATAAAATGCAATACAATAAATACATTTAAAAAACCTTTCGCCAAAGTAAAATCAAGTCCAACTTAATCCATATATTTGGTCCGTATCAAGTGGTTGGCGATTTTAGTCGCTTCGCGATCTCCTCCTTCATTCTGCGAAGGCCTCGTTGCACAGCCACATTTTCACCCGCTTCCTGAAACTCAGGAGGGAGGGGGCGGATCTGATTTCATTTGGGAGGGAGTTCCACAGCCGGGGGGCCACCACAGAGAAGGCCCTGACCCTCGTCCCCACCAGACACGCCCGCGAAGGTGGTGGGACCGAGAGCAGGGCCTCTCCAGACGATCTTAGCACTCTTGACGGTTCATGGGGGAGAATACGTTCGGACAAGTAAACTGGGCCGGAACCCTATATGGTTTTGTAGGTCAACACAAGCACTTTGAATTGTGCTCAGAAGCTAATTGGCAGTCAGTGGAGCTGGCGCAACAGTGGAGTTATGTGCTCCCTGTGCCCCGCTCCTGTTAGTAGTCTGGTTGCTGCGCGCTGGACTAATGGCAACTTCCGGGCAGTCTTCAGAGGCAACCCCACGTAGAGAGTGTTGCAGTAGTCTATTGGGGATGTAACCAGAGCATGGACCACCTTGGCCAAGTCTGACTTCCCAAGATATTTGTACCACGCACCAGTAGCATTCTGGGTAGTTTTTTTAAGTAACCAAAAAGAAAATCTTTTAAAAGCTTTCAAGAAATGAGAAATATTTTTTTCAGAATCATAATGGCAACTGATGCTTTTGGAGGCCTCCCTCCTCCATGTAGTTATTAATCCTACAAACTGTGCTCAGAGGACGGATGGAGAGCTCAAAAGGGCTTTTTCCATAGTGAGGAATATTCAGGATTTCTGTCGCATTTCGAATATCAGCTGCTGTGCAAAGGTTATATTTGCACAATAGCATATTTATATTGCTGAAAGACTTTTATAGGTGTTTCCTACTAAATCATTCTTTGTCTGAATATTTCTTTTCATTTTCTCTTTGTGTACACTGCTTTCCCGCTGGCCCTGTGTTTTATTAGCCTTAAAGTCCTTTGAGAGAACGCTTCTGAGTTTTCAACTGCAGTTCAGTACGTAGTGTTTCTGGAGATTTTGGAAGCAATGCAACCTAATTCAACAAGACAAGACCAAGAAGACACAACTGAGCATTACAGCCACATTTCATCAAGCTGGGCACGTACAAACACAACACCGGTTGAATTTCTTTATAATGTCATTACTTGTAGAAGGCCAGAAAGAACGCGGGAGTTCGCTTGCCATTATTCTGGATTAGAAATCAGATAAAACCTACCAATTAAATTAGTCTCTTTTATTATGAATTCTCAAGAACATAAGAACATAAGAACATAAGAACATAAGAAGAGCCATGCTGAATCGGGCCTCAGCCCATCTAGTCCAGCATTCTGTATCACACAGTGGCCCACCAGTTGTACACGGGGATCTCGAGCAGAAGGGAGGGCAAAACCCTGACCTGCTCCCGACCCCCACAACCAGTACCGGGGAAATCCTGCCTGCCTCCATCAACACAGAGGTGGCACTTGGATGTCCATTTCAGTAACTACTGATTCCCTTGGTCTCCATGAATCTGTCTAATCCTGCCTTGAAGTTGTTCAGGCTGACCGCTGTCACAACCTCCTCTGGAAGTGAGTTCCATAACCCAATGACCCTCTGGGTGAAGAAATATTTCCCTTTATTAGTCCTAACTTTCCTACCTTGGAGCTTCAGGGAGTGCCCCTAGTCCTAGTGTTTTGTGACAGAGAAAATATTTTTCTCTATTCACCTTTCTATCCCATGCATGATTTTATACACTTCGATCAAGTCACCTCTTAAACGCGCCGTCTTTCAAGGCTGAAGAGACCAAGGCGTTGCAACCTGGTTTCATAAGGGAGCTGCTCCATCCCTTGGATCATTCTTGTTGCCCTTTTCTGTACCTTTTCCAGTTCCGTTATATCCTTCTTGAGGTGCGGTGACCAGAATTGTACACAGTACTCCAGATGTGGCCTCACCATAGATTTGTAGAGAGGCAATACAACATTTGCCGACCTATTTTCGATTCCCTTCCTGATCATGCCTAGCATAGAATTTGCTTTTTCACTGCTGCTGCGCACTGGGTTGACATCTTCATTGAGCTGTCCACCAAAACCCCACGATCCCTGTCCTGGTTTGTCTCAGAAAGCTTTGACCCCATCACTTGGTAGGTGTATTTGGGGTTCTTTTGCCCGATGTGCATGACTTTACACTTGTTTAGGTTAAAATGCATTTGCCACTTTGTTGCCCATTCACTCAATTTCGAGAGATCTTTCTGGAGCTCTTTACAGTCAGTTTCATTTTTAACTACCCTGAACAGTTGAGTGTCGTCTGCAAACTTTGCTACCTCACAATTTACTCCTACATCCAGATCATTTATGAATAAATTAAAAAGTAACGGACCCAAAACTGAACCTTGGGGTACGCCACTTCTCACCTCTTTCCACCCAGAGAAGTGTCCATTTATTACCACCCTTTGTTTCCTACAGTTTAGCCAGGTTCCAATCCAGGACAAGACCTGTCCCCTGATTCCATGGCTGAAGAGCTTGTTTAGGAGCCTTTGGTGAGGGACTTTGTCAAAAGCCTTTTGAAAGTCAAGGTAAACAATATCGACTGGGTCCCCTTTATCTATGTGTTTATTTACACCCTCAAAGAATTCTATCAAGTTAGTAAGACATGATTTGCCTTTGCAGAAACCATGTTGAAATACAGCACACACCCACTTATCTATGAATTCTGTATTCATGATTTCACTTAACCACATGCCAAAAATATTACCTTTCCCCCGGTCTCTGTGAGTTTCTTTATTGTGGCGTAAGCTCTATCTATTATATAAAGGAGGTCCCGTCATCGAACGACTGACAGAGACAGAGAAACCTTCCAAGGCAGAGACACCAAACTTGCCAACACAAATAGGCCTCCGGCAAGGAAGGTTTTTAGCAAAGAAACTTCCCCCCCAAAACCTAGAAGGCCCCCAATACAATGATACAAAAACCTATATTTCCAGCATCCTCTGCGGCAGCCAGCAAAACCCATTGGCCAACATCAGCCCACACAAAATGCAGGGAGGCTGAGTAACCATAGTAACGCTGGGCACAGCCAGCCAAGGCTAGCATAGAATGCTGAGTGATTTGAGTTCAGTCAGTTGGTGTTTGAGGGTTAAACTGACAAAACCAAACTCTATGAGGGAGCAATTCTCCAGCAATTCCTACCCACACAACACAACACAACTTCCTATCACAACCCATCCCCCCAACCTTACGGTATCCCGCAAACACAACACCTACCACCACCACAAACAAAAACCAACTCCACCTATACTCCAACCACAACACAACACAACACTGCACTGATACTCTACAAACACACACAAACAACCAAAACACCCCACCCACACAAGCATTCCACAACATACTACCACCCACAATTCTACCACACACCCAGTAACTCACCAAAAAAGTAATACCTACACACAACACAATACGCACATAACACAACCTTGCGTCTACTGCTCAACCCATTTGTATGCCATTCCTTCCTTCCACACAGGCAGAAACTGACCCAAAAGACAAGCCATGCCTCCTAAAAAGAACAGCATCGGACGATACACTCGCAACGCTACATACATCAAACAAAAAAGGGCAGAACAAACGCCGGAACAGAAACACAGTTTCTTTTTTCAAATCCAGAGTTGGCAAACCACAGAACCTCTACATCAGGGCTGTCCAACTGCCGGCCCTGCAGGTGTTTTGGACTTCAAATCCCAGAAATCCTAACAGTTGGTAAACTGGCTAGGATTTCTGGGATTTGAAGTCCAAAACACCTGCAGGGCCGGCAGTTGGACAGCATCAACACAGCAGACGGAAAGACAAAAAACATTGTATATCCACAAGCTCTGCAGGATGCCAGCAACACCACACACCGACAACTCTCCAGGACTTCAACATCCCACCCACCAAAACAACCCACAACAACACAGCCATGACCCCACCAAGACCATAAGTAACATCAATTCCAACCCTTACATACTCAGACTATCTCGCATGTCCTAAATAGGGCACAGCAACGCATGCCGGGTACAGCTAGTATATAATAAAGCGGAATGTTTGTATGTTTGTATGTTTGTGTGTATGTACGTATGTGGCAGTGTTCTGATTGGCTCCCGGCCTCTACATTCTGACAACATGATTGGTTGCCAGTGAGGAAGTATTTGCATAACGCCTCTAATTGGCCAGCCAACACGAACATTCCGACACTCTAAACTGCCAGAGGGGGATAAGGCAAATATCTGGTGGCCCACAGATTGGCCAAACTGCCATGTACACTTGCTGAATCCCACAGAGCTCAGTGGTATTTTTAATCAGAGAAGCCTAACATTGTATTATTAACATCCCATTTGGATTGAGACATAGTTCTCTTCTCATAACATCAGTGGGACTGAGAAGTACTCAGTGTTGGCTGTACAATGTGCCTTATGTATTTTCATTATTCTTGGCCAAACTGAACTTTTCCTTCTCCGTGCCTTCATGTACCTGCTATTTCCCACACACTCCATAGAGGAGCGTTCTACACTTGGCAAGAAATAATTTTAATCCACTATTGAGACACAACAACCCAGAAGCTGCTTTATGAATTCAGAAAAGAGACGAGGGTTCTTTCCATTGTTTTAAGGTCAGCAGAAGACAGATTTGCCCCCAAGTGGAGATATGCACTCAATAATGGTGGCCTCAGGAGAAAACCAGTGAACATCAGTAAAGCATACTTGTTGTGTGTACAAGTTCAGGATTTATTTTTTAAAAAAATGTATAAAATAACTTTCTTTTAGACAAGTATTTAGTACTGTTGGGTATAAGACATACAGGTTGAGCATCCCTTATCCAGAAATCTGAAATACTCCAAAATCCTAAATGTGTGGATGCGAGTTTACAGCTGACAGGTTCAATGTACACCAAAAAAAATGTCATGCACAAAATTATTTTTAAAGTTGTATAACGGGTGGAGAGGGGAGGGATGGTCTCGGAAAGCGTCCCCCTTAACTGTGGGGTCCCCCAATGGGCTATCCTCTCTTCTCTATTATTTATTTTATTATGCGTTCACTTGCCCAGCTGGTGGGTAGTTTCGGTCTGGAGTGTCATCAGTACGCTGATGACACCCAGCTGGTGCTGAGGATGGACGGCCGGCCGGACTCTGTACCCAATTATTTCCATCAGTGCCTGGAAGACGTGACTGGGTGGCTATGGGCCAGCAGGTTGAAGGTGAACCCGTCAAAGACGGAGGTCCTGTGGCTGGGTCGCCCTTGGGGGGGGGGGGGTGAGCTCCGGCTGCCAATAATGGACGGTGAGGTGGTTACTCCGTCGCCTCTGGTTAAAAGCCTGGGGGTCCAACTGGACCCTCTGCTGACAATGGAGGCTCAGGTCTCCGCCGTGAGCAGAGCAACATTTTTCCATCTGCGCCAGGCGAGGTGGCTGGCACCTTACCTTTCCAGTGACGACCTAGTCGCGGTAATCCAGGCCACGGTCATCTCGAGACTGGACTACTGTAACGTCCTTTACATTGGCCTTCCTTTGTCGGTAATCCGGAAACTGAAGATAGAGCAAAACGCTGCGACTCGACTGTTGGCAAGAGTGACATTAACATGCCAGTCCTCCAGGGTTTGCACTGGCTTCCCATCGAGTACCGGATTGTCTTCCAGGTGCTGGTGCTAACCTTTAAGGCCTTGCATGGCCTGGGGCCAGTGTACCTGAAGGACCGCCTCTCCCTGCACGTTCCCCAGAGACCACTACGGTCCATGGACCAAAACCTACTGGAGGTTCCATCACTCAAGATTTGCTGATTGTCATCGACTCGGCAGCACACCTTTTCCGTAGTAGCGCCTTCCCTGTGGAAGGCCCTCCCGGCAGAGGCAATCACGGAGTGACAGGCCTTCGGGAGGGCCTGGAAGACCACCCTGTTCTGCCAGGCGTTTAATCTCTAAGGCTGTGCTTTCCATTCTGGTCCTAATCTGTTTTTATCCTGTTTTTAACTACGTTGTAATGTGTATTCATTGTTGTGAACCACCCTGAGCCTTTTTGGGAAGGGTGGGATTTAAATCAAAATAATAAATAAATAAATAAATAAATAAAATTACCTTCCGCCAATCATCCTTAGATACTACACAATTTCTCTGAGAAACTGGCAAGACTAATTAAAAGGAAGATCTTGAGAAAATCATTGGCCTGGACTCCTGCTGGTGCCTTGTTCATGGGTGAGGTCCCTTATTAGGGTAGTTGGCCAAATTTTTTTCAAGCCTTCACAGAATTCTATGTGTGAAGCTATTGCGCTTGCACATTAAGCATGGAGGTAGACAAGACTTTGCATATGAAGTTGTGCATGTGTCTTTGGTTCCACAATCAGTCCAATCATGAGACATTGGACAAACATCAGAAACAAGTAAGCTAGCCAACATCAATAGTTCAGTATCAGTGATGCTGGATTTATTTATTTATTTGTTTAGAATATTTGTATCCCGTCCTATTCTCCGAAGAGGGACTCAGGACAGCTTGGATACAAGAGTCTTTGGAAAGCAGCAGAATATCAGAAGTTTGGTCTAGAGCAGTGTTTCCCAACCTTTTTTGAGCCGCAGCACATTTTTTACATTTCCAAAATACTGGGGCACACGACCAACCAAAATGACACAAAATGACTCTATAACACAGTAATACATATAGTTAATATGTTTTTTAATGTATTTATACACTCAGTGTGAAACCTGGGCCTGTTTCGAAGAACACAACATAGATATCCTGGCAGGAAGGGCAGAAAGACTCAAACTTCCCACACAGAACTCCCATAACCAAGAGAAAATACTATAAGAGTTTGGTGGGCATTGACCTTGGGTTTTGGAGTTGTAGTTCACCTATATCCAGAGAGCACTGTTGACTCAAACAATGTTGGATCAGAACCAAACTTGGCATGAATACTCAATATGCCCAAATGTGAACACAGATGGAGTTTGGGGAAAATAGACCTTGACATTTGGGAGTTACAGTTTCTGGGATTTATAGTTAACACACAATCAAAGAGCATCCTGAACTCTTGCAGCAATGGAATTGAACCAAACTTGGCATATTGAACTCTCATTGCCAACAGAAAGTACTGAAAGGATTTGCTTGGGAATTGACCTTGAGTTTGGAAGTTGTAGTTAACCCAGAGAGCACTGTGGACTCAAACAATATTATGTTATGTTGTTGTTTGTTTTCTATCCAGAATCACAATGTTGGAAGGAGGCTCACTACTTTAAGGTCTCTAAAATAGGCATGGGAAAACTTCGGCCCTCTGGGTGCTTTGGACTCCAACTCCCACCATGCCTAACAGCCTGAGGCCCTTTCCTGCTTAAATGGCTGAGGGGGAGGAAAAGCTTCCAAACAGTCTTTAGAGGCAGCCCTACGTAGAGAGTGTTGCAGTAATCTATACGGGATGTAACCAGAGCGTGGACTACCATGGCCAAGTCAGACTTCCCAAGGTACGGTCTTCTTGGCAGAAAGGGGTTGGACTGGATGGCCCATGAGGTCTCTTCCAACTCTATGATTCTATAATTCTATGAAAACAAATTAGATGCACCGTTATATATGCAACATTGGTAGTCATGCAACTAACATGGTATAATGGTTTTGTGTGATAAAGTCTGTTCTTTCAACCCATTAAATAATATTATGATGTTGTTTATTCGTTCAGTCGCTTACGAGTCTTCGTGACCTCGTGGGCCAGCCCAAGCCAGACACAATCAAGAAGGAAGCGTCTTCTGATTTCCTGGCTGCAGTTGCTTGCGGCGTCATTGAGGTGCTCAAGCTCCAGCGCCGCGACAAGGCAGCGATCCTTTGCTGGAGATAATGTTGTGAGCTCAAAGTAATGTTTTGTCTCCTTGATGAATAACGTCCACTTTTGTCTTTCTATTTAAAGGGGGGAAATGTATCATGGATCATTTTATTCTACTCTGAATCTCATTTCCCAAAGTATTCTCATTTGCATTTCCTCTGCTCCCGGGGTTTATTCAATTGATGCGAAGGTACGACAGAGATAAAAAGAGCGGATTCAGCTGTTCATTGGCTAAACATGGGAGTGATATGCACAACAGACGCGTTGCTGTAATTTTTTCTTGTTCACTGTTATTAATTTATAATGAAATTATACTCAAGTACTATTAAATTGATATCCAGTTATTAATTCCACTTATGTGCTCTTAGTTCTCAATTTATGCACACTTATTTCTTTGACTTGCATAAAATTTATTTCTGTGTAGACATGCATAGAATCGTTTTGCCAGGGAATGAATGCTGAATATTTCTGTTATGGTTGCATTGCCTTAGGATGGATTCCTCCTCTTTCAGTCACATTTTTCAGAGAGAAACAGACCGAAACAAAAATAATTTTCTCCTTTGGTAGACCATATAACGTTGAATTTTCCTAGTCTAGATGTCTTTTTCTATTTTCGGGTATTAAAAATACACGCCATGCTACTAATAACGTATTCTGTAATATCATTCCATCCTTTTGTTTCTCTCTGTGATTTTGGAAACAGAGAGTCCTCTGCTTTCACGGGGAGGATACAGCTGAAATATTTTTCTGCTGGAAGCAAAACACAAAATTTTTCTTTTCCAGATTTGTTAAAGGAGGGGGGTTGTTTTTGCCTTCCTCTGAGGCTGAGGAACTAAACGAATTGTGAACTAAACAAATGACTGAATTCTGAAAGGCTCACAATAATGATTTTACCAGTACATGTTGTTGATGATGACAACAACCATGCTGATTTGTAGTTATCATTAGCCTCATTGTCTGGCATTCCGGCAGTGACGTGGTTCTTGTTTTGTATCTACAAATCATTCCCCATTTCATGGCGATCCAAATGCAGACCAATTGCAGGGCTTTCTTCTTCACGAGGCTTTTTCAAAGGGAAGAACAGAGCGGGCTAGAGCAACAACTAGAAAACAACGCGGTGTAAGTCTAACAATAGAGTGCTAGCCAAAAGTATTTATATAATATAGTAAATCACATGGAAGGTCCGGACCGCTTATCATACATACGTGGCAAATGGAATTACGGACAACACACTGTGTGGCGTCCCGCCCAAAGCCCGAAAAATAAGCTTTAAAAAGATGGACGAATTCTATAGGGCCCTGGGGGTCGCGTTACAGCCTTCGCTTAAAAGAAAACCTGGAGATCCTCTAAGCCAGGGCAGTCCAACTTCTGCCGGCTCAGGTGCCGGACTTCTGGTGAGTGATCACCTGGGGGGCCACACGGCCACGCCCCCGGCCACGACCCCGGCCACGCGGCTCCACCCCCTCTCCCAAAGCGTCAGAACAGTTGTTCTCACATTTTGGGAGAGAGGGAGACGCCGCGGGGAGCCTTCCGCGGCTCCGCCCCCTCTCCCAAAGCGTCAGAACAGCTGTTCTGATGCTTTGGGAGAGAGGGAGGCGCCGCGGGGGACCCCCCTCCCTTCCAAGGCATCACGGCAGCCGCAGAAGCCTGCCATTTCGCCGGCTTCAGCGGCTGCCGTGACGCTTTGGGAGAGAGGGAGGCGCCGCGGGGGACCCCCCTCCCTTCCAAGGCATCACGGCAGCCACGGAAGCCGGCCATTTCCCCGGCTTCCGCGGCTGGCGTAACGCTTTGGGAGAGAGGGAGAAGCCACTGGGGGCTCCCCATGGCTCCGCCCTCCCTCCCAAAGTGTCATGGCAGCATCAGAAGCAGGCGAAACCGTGCGCATGCGCACTTTTTTGGGGATTTTTTTGGGGGTTTTATAAAAAAATTGCGGAGGAGAGGAGGGCTCGGGGGCAAGGGGCTCGGGGGGCGTGTACGGCTCGCGGGCTGTCTGTTGGGCAGCCCTGCTCTAAGCAATGAGTTCCAGACTGAAAATGGTGAACTCAAAACAGGTTTATTTATTACAACCAGTAGAAAAACAACTGGTGGCCTAAAAAGCTTAAAGTGGGTTGCAAAAGTGTCCTTAAACAAAGGGGTTGCTTTCACTTGCCTTAAGCAGCGTGAAGGTCTCTCTTAAGTTCCAGATTTTCTGTAGCTTCTCAAGTGGTCCTCTGGTGCACGGAGTCCTTGGTCCCCAACGAAATACAGTCTCTATTGAAGGGCTGGCCCTTCCTATTATACTGAATTTCTTGGTTTGAGAGCATTGAAAGTCTGTACGTAAACCGAAGTGCTTTGTCTGAGCCTAGCTCCAGACATCAGCCTGCTTCGTCCACATGCTCTGCTGGAAGAGAGGTCAGAAAGGGGCGTCCTGCCCTCAGGTAAACTCCGATAAAGGGTGGCATTGAGGGCGGGTCACCCGGTTTGGGAGACAGGATGCAGCCCCTCCCCTGAGTGAGCACATGGCAGACAAAGAAGCACATGGCCAACAAAGAGGATGTAGAACAAAGAGTCCATGCAGGTACCTGGCAAACCAAATGCAGATATAAACAGCCCCCTAGGGGGCGTCACACACTGGTTCCAGAGTTCGAGAGGTAATGAGTCCCAATAATTTCAGGTGTGATTGTCCATATGATGAGAGTCCCAAAGAGATAAGATACCGGTACAAATTATAATCCAGGAGTTCTGTTCTAACTGTGGAAGGTCGCCTCTATAACAACCCAGTGTTCAACTAAATTTGTAAATCCACTGGCCGATGCCAAAAATAAATTTGTAAATCCAAAAGGCCGATGCCAGAGAAAGACGTCAGAGTCGCCCATCTAGCATCTCCCAGGCGGATGCGAGGTTGGGTCACCTCACTCAAATCGGGAGTGAGGTTATGTCTGTTGGGATACCTACCCTGATATAAGATGTCTACATAATTTATATTGTGCCTTGAAAAAGCTATTTGTGAAACGGTTTGGCCACTTAATACAGCATCCGCATGCTGTTGGCCGTTTCTACCACCTCGCATCCGCCTGGGAGACACTAGATGTGCGGCTCCGACGTCTTTCTCTGGCATCGGCCTTTTGGATTTACAAATATATTTTTGGCAACCGCCAGTGGATTTACAAATTCCCTACTAATTGCATTGCTTGTTGGTGTCCATTTTGTTCATTCTTCATGTCATTGTTGCATTGATCTTGGTTATGCGTTATTATGTTCTTTGTCACAACTCCATGTGTGGCGTGTGGCATGGCCCCTGGATCAGGCTGTCTTATTGCCCTTGGTTGTAAGGGGGATAACGCCCAGGCCCCCTGGGGTGCCGAGTTTCCGTGGACAGGCATTGGGCTGCTTGCACCCCAGGCTTGCAAACGCCTTTGGACATTCGTGGGGGCTGTCCGACCCTGATCCAGGACCCACGCGTGGCCGCCAACCCTTTATGTTCCTGTTTTCAATAAATTAGTTGTGGCCATTTTCATCCAACCACTTGTGTCTGTGTTATTGTCCTTGGCGCAAGGTGTGTCACCCTTGCACGTGCAACAAGGTGATTTGGAGGTCCCTCATTCATAGGATTGCCATAAGTCAACATTGACTTGAAGGCAGTTAACAACAACAATGAGTTTCCTGTAAGTAGATCAGGTATGCAGTTAGAATCATAGAATTGGAAGAGACCTTATGGGCCATCCAGTCCCACCCCCTGCCAAGAAGCAAGAAAATCACATTCAAAGCACCCCCCACAGATGGCCATCCAGCCTCTGAATAAGGAGCCTCCACCACACTCCAGGGCAGAGAGTTCCACTGCTGAACAGCTCTCACAGTTAGGAACTTCTTCCTAATGTTCAGGTGGAATCTCCTTTCCTGTAGTTTGGAGCCATTGTGTCCTAGTCTCCAGTTGATAGTTGGCAGGTCAGCACTGGTCCATGAATCAGTTGTATGAGCAACATCTCCATTTCTTGCACTCAGTAGGCCTGCTTTTTCCTAGATTCTCTCACCTCTATCTGTTCATCTGTTTCCACATTGACTTTGGGTTAATTCCAGAAGTATGTGACAGCTATGGCTTCTTTCTGGTGCTATATGCACATGTCACTTGCTTGAATGGGACACAGGCATGGGCAGCAGGGGCGGTCCTACCAGTAGGCAAAGGAAGCCGCTGCGTGGAGCGCCATGTGGGTAAAAGGCGAATTCCCCCGCCTGCCAGACACCAGGTGAGTAATGGACTCCAAGGTGCGCGCGGCGTGTCTGCGAGGGGTGGAGGGTTTAGAGAGAGGGAGGGAAGCATGACACCTCACGCGCATGTGCTCGCTCCCGCCCACCTTGCCCTCGCGCCACTCCCCAGCCCCCTTTTCCCCCCTCTCAGTCCCTTTTCTCGGGTTCGTGCTCGAGGCGGCGCAGCCTCGCGAGTGTGCTCGTGTCTCTCCTCGCCTCAGCCAGCAACTTGCTTCTTGGCTTCCCCGGGAGCCTCAGAGGGGGCGTGCTCCATCTCTTCTCCCCCCCCCACACACACACCAAAAAAAACACTCAAAGGAGAAAGAGGGGGGGAGTGGAGCAGCCGGCGAAGAGGGGCTGAGAGCCTCCGTCGGGTTGCAGCGCAGAGCCCCGTCCCGGACCGGGATTGGAAGAGAGGAGGGGCCGGGGGTCCCCGCAAAGGTGGCCGGGGGCACCGGGGACCCTCCTTTCATCCCTCCCTTCACTCTGCCACCCTCCACCGGGCCAAGCGCATTGGCTCCGTTCCCCCTCACATAGCCTACACACGCGCACACACACACACAGAAGCAGGCTGGTGTTGGCGGGACAGCGAACCGCTTCCAGCCTCGGAAGAAGGAAGCAGCAGGGTGACACGGGGTGCGCTTCCTCTCTCCCCGGCTCTACGGCATCCTCCTTGCAGCACCTTCCGCGTGAGTCCCCCTCTTCCTCCTCCTCCGTCCCTGCGTTGAGGCGCTTTGGTGTGCCACCTGGCGGGGCGGCTTCCTATGAGGTACTCATGCATGACTGCTTGCCTCCGTTCTTTCACCTAGCTTCTAAGCATGCGCGGACGGGGGGGGCGCCAAAATAATGTTTGGGGGGAGGCGCCAAAATAATGTTTGTTTACCATTTAAAATTACCTTAGACCGCCCCTGATGGGCAGCAAATAATGCAAGGCAGAAGAAAAGAAAGGCTTGAGAGAGTGTGGATCTCAGCGGTTGCCAGGTAATGCCAACCCCAACACCAATGCCACTGCTGAAATGTAGACGATAAGCTCCTTAATTGCATTGACCTTCCTTTTAATGTTTATGTAACTATCATGAGCCCACACATCTATTGCCAAAGCTTTTAGATCAGCCTATATTTGGCACGGAGCAAAAGTAATGTGTTCAAAATAGTGTTCCACTTGATATTTGGCAGCTGAAAAAGGGAGGCCTATTTTTCACTGACAACGTAAACTATGTGCTGGCTTCTCTCCTCACAAACGTTTATCACTATATTAGAGTTTCAAATGCCAGGATAGATTCTGTGAATCAAATTCAGACTGGCTACAGAGGGACAGCCCCAAGCTGCATGTTGCTTGTTACTGAGAAGATGAATCATACCATGCCTCCCATGGCATATTAGCTACTAGGGTTGGTTGATCCCAAAAAATCGTGGTTCTAAAATCAACAGGGGGGGGGGGGGGATTTTCTTTTGATTAGTAATAGAAAGACTTACAAAAAATTTCCAAAAATTTCTTAATTGTAACGTTATTAATAACAAAATTCGTTATGGCTTCCGCGCATGCGCAAAGCAGAAAAACAGGACTGACACTGTGGAATACAGAGAAGATAGGGGAGGGGGGCCAAGATAAACACTCTAATGTAATATTAATCCAAACATCTAATCATAGCAAAAACATATCAGTATTTAAGAGAAATGTATATATTCAATGTTCTGATACTCAAAGCATGTGGTATTCAATGCAATCATAAAGATATTACACAATAATTATGGAACAACACTGTGGAATACAGAGAGTTGGAAATAAAGGATAGGGGACGGGGGGGCCAAGATAAACACTCTAATGCAGGGGTGCTGCTCACACTTTTTCAGCATGGAAGCTACTTATAAAACAACCAAGTCAAAATGATCTCCCTACCCACTACAAAAATGCAAAATATATAACTATTTTCAAATTTATTAAGGATTCTTTGTATGTATAGCTATCACCATTCTAATAATAATAACAATAACCATCTCTAGTCCAAGGACCTTCTGCCTTCATGCAGCAAAATCACAATCAAAGCACCTCAGACAGATGGCCACTCAGCCTCTGTTTAAAAGCCTCCAAAGAAGGAGCCTCCACCACACTCTGAGGCAGAGAGTTCCACTGCTGAACAGCTCTCAGTTAGGAAGGTTTTCCGCATATTCAGGGAGAATCTCCTTTCTTGTAGTTTGAAGCAATTGATTTTGTCATTTGGGAGTTTATTTATTTATTATTTGGTTTTATATTCCGCCCCTCCTTGCAGGCTCGGGGCGGGTTACAACATATAAAACGGGCAGCATGGAACAGACATGCAGCCCTACAATAAAACAGTTAAAACATTTAAAAGTTACATGTCATAAGGTAGTAAAGAGGGAAAGACAGAAGGTGCCTTGGGTCTGGGAATTGTGCTAGCATCGGCCGGTCAGGGGACCTAGCCGAAGGCTGATCTAAATAAAGCAGTTTTACAAGCCCTTCGGAAGGGAATCAGCTCTGAGATCGCTCGGACTTCCCCAGGGAGGGAGTTCCAGAGCTCTGGAGCTACCACCGAAAAGGCCCGTTGCCTAGTTGAAGACAGATGGCAGGAGCGGATAGATGGTATCAAAAGCAGATTCTGTTCTTCTGAACGGAGTGGTCTCGGGGGAATATATGGGGCAAGGCGGTCCCTCAGATACGCAGGCCCTAGGCCGTGCAAGGCCTTAAAGGTCAACACCAACACCTTGAAGGCGATTCGCACTCAATGGGAAGCCAGTGCAGTTGCCGAAGGATGGGGGTAATGTGCTCCCCTCACTGGCGTTCCGGCCAGTAGGCGAGCAGCGGCATTCTGCACTAGCTTGAGTTTCCGGAGCGTCGCCAAGGGAAGGCCAACGTAGAGGGCGTTACAGTAATCCAGCCTTGGGATGACCGTCGCTTGGATCACCGTGGCCAGGTCGTCCCTGGACAGGTAGGGGGCCAGTCGCCTAGCCAGTCGTAGGTGGAAGAACGCCACCCTGCTGACCGAGGAGACCTGAGTCTCCATGGTCAGCAGGGGGTCGAGCTGAACACCTAGGCTCTTAACAAGGGGTGACGGGCTTAAAGGCTCGCCATCCAGGGTAGGCAACCGGCACTCATCCAGCCCAGGCCGACCAGGCCACAAGATCTCCGTCTTTCGACGGATTCACCTTCAGCCGGCTAGCGCGCAGCCAGCCAGTCACGGCCTCCAGGCATTGATGGAAACAATCGGGTACGGTGTCCGGCCTGCCGTCAATTCTCAGCAAAAGCTGGGTGTCATCTGCATACTGATAACACTCCAGACCAAGGTCGCGAACCAGCTGGGCCAGAGGCGCATATAAACGTTGAATAATAAGGGGGAAAGGATGGCCCCTGGGGACCCCACAGTTAAGTGGTAGCCTCCCAGAGGCCTCCCCCCCTCCACATGTTGTCCCGGCCCCGGAGGAAGGAGGCCACCCATTTAAGGGCAGTCCCCTAACCCCAGAACCGGCTAAACGGTGGGTCAACAAGGTATGATCTACAGTGTCAAACGCTGCTGTCAGATCTAACAGGACAAGCAGGGCTGATCCGCCCTGGTCAAGCTGGCGGCAAGTTGGTCTGTAATGGCGACGAGCACGGTTTCCGCCCCATGCCCACACGGAAGCCGGACTGGAAGGGATCAAGTCCAGCTGTGTCTTCTAAGAACCCCTGCAGCTGATCCGCTGCTGCCCTCTCAATTACCTTGCCTAAAAAGGCAAGTTGGAAACAGGCCTGTAATTGAGGGAGCCAAAGGATCTAAATTCGGCTTCTTCAGCAGCGGTCTTACCATTGCCTCTTTTAACCCCCTGGGAAGACTCCTTGCTCAAGGGAGCTATTTATGATCGAGCCCAGGGGCCTCGTAGCCCTTCCTGGCAGGATCTAATCAGCCAGGAGGGGCACGGGTCGAGGAGCAAGTAGTTGGTCTAGCTGCAGCGAGTAACTTATCGACAGCTGCTGCGTCTAGCAGGTGGAAACGGGTGAAGGTGGGCCCGCCGAGTGGCGGCGGAGTCTCGAGTTCATCAACTGTATCAAGAGTGGCAGGGATATCCCGGCGGAGAGACGAAATCTTGTCAGCAAAGTAGTTCTGAAAAGCCTCAGCTGTTGGAGCCAATCCCCTATCGTTTGGGACAGTCGGAATTGTTGTCAGTGATCGAATTATCTTAAATAATTGAGCTGGGCGCAAGCTTGCTGACTCTATCAAGGAAGAATAGTACACTTTTTCGCTTCCTTGATAGCTTGCTCATAAACCTCTTTGAACTGTTTATAAGCTGATTTCGATGCTTCACGGAGACTCCGGCACACGTCCTCTAGCTGTCTCTTCCTCCGTTTCATCGCCCGCAACTCTTCGGTGTACCAAGGCGAGCGATTACTCCGAGGGATGAGAGGGCGCCCGGGGGCGAGCTCGTCCAGGGCTGTGGAACGACTGGTGTTCCAGTATTCCACCTGCCCATCGACTGAGTAGCTGGGGGGTTCCCAGTCCCTTAGAGCATTCAGGAACCTAGTGGGTTCCATAAGTCTCCTCGGGCGAACCAGAATGGGTTCGGCACTCTTACCGGGAGGAGGAGCCACTTCAAGACGGACTTGAAGTTGGAGTTGCTGGGATGTATAGTTCACTTACCTTGTGGAGCAGAGTCACAGCCATGTGGCAGCGAGGAGAGCGGCCAGGAAGCACTCCAGGCAGGGGCTTTGCAGCCTCCCTTCCCTGCCTCTACGATCCCTCCCCTCCTGACACCCTGGAAGGTGCCAATGCGTGTTATAAGTAACATGTATTGGCTCCTTCCGTGGGGCAAGGAGCGGAGGGGCTTCCCTCCTCCCTCCTCCTT
The DNA here is from genome assembly GCA_030556195.1 of Anolis apletophallus. Taxonomy (NCBI): domain Eukaryota; kingdom Metazoa; phylum Chordata; class Lepidosauria; order Squamata; family Anolidae; genus Anolis; species Anolis apletophallus. The sequence continues at coordinate 178,122,581 of JARBWK010000004.1, forward strand.
GCCAATACTCCAGTTTATTGGCAAGGAAAGGAGGGGGGGAAGAAAATCGCCTCCTCCTTCCCCTCCTTTCCTTGCCAATCCTCCGGTTTATTGGCAAGGGCAGGAGGGGGGAAGCGAATCGCCCCCCTTGCCTCTCTTTTGATCCATGGATCCATGGATCCATGGATCGGGGCGAAAGAGAGGCAGCGAGGAGCATGGGAGGGGGCTCCTCCTCTCTCGCCACCCTGCCATAGGCGAGAGTGGAGGAGGCCCCCGCTCGCCCCCCTCGCTTCTCTTTCACCCCGATCCATGGATCAGGGCGAAACAGAGGCAGCGAGGAGCGCGGGGGGCATCCTCCTCCTTTCTTGCCACCCTGCCATAGGCGAGAGAGGAGGAGGAGGCCCCTGCTCACCCCCCTCGCCTCTCTTTCGCCCCAATCCATGGTTGGGGCAAGAGAGAGGCAGCCGCAGACATGACGAATGGATGGCTGAGGCAATGGATCGATCCATTGCCTCTGCCATTCATTCCTCATGTCTGCGGCTTTGGCAATGCTTTTGCATGCTTCTCCCTGCTTCCCCGACAAGACAGAAGGCAGGGACAGGACTCTCTGGACATAGATATTTCTGTTAGAAGAATCTGTACTGAGAGGGGAAGATACGACCTAATTACAATAATTCAGAAAATGCCGGCCCCGAGGTTCGGTAAACAATGTCCACTTCCGGGTTGGCGCTCGAGGTGCGGTAAACATCAAAATTAGCTTTTTCTACGAATCTAATACGATTTAATATAATTTCTAAACCATGGAAACCAAGCCTATTAGCTAGTGAAGAACCATTATTATATATGATCACGGAACAAGATACGTATGCAGCCCTGCAGGGAATATCTTACCGTTTCCTAACTCCCATCATCATCATCATACTATTCAATTAACAAAATATCTTTGGGTTTAGTATGTTACGTTACAGCCTTTCCATAGGCCAAAGAACTGGAGGTGTGAAGGGCCACAGTTACAATGAGACCTTAAAGATGTTACTTTTCATATTACATTTCTCCAACCTGTCAATGATGGCTAAGCAATTCTTGGAGTTGTAATCCAAACAGGAACTTTCTTAAGTTTTGTTGAAATTGCATACTCTGAAATAAGTTTCTAATTACTTGCAACATTTTTTGGCCAAAAATTTATTTGGGTTACAAATTTTAAAAGAAGCAGTTTTGTTTGATGTTTGCAGTATGAAAGCAAGACCAGGAGAGAGGGGGGGGGAGGCAGGCGGAAGAAGCGCTGCGCGGGCAGAAAACAGCAGCAGGAGCATGCGCCGCGGCGGGAGCGCACGGCGGCAGGGGCAGGTAGACCTTTTCGACTTGGTTGCTTTAAGAGTAGCTCGCATGCTGAAAAAGTGTGAGCACCCCTGGTGTAGACACTTGTATTAATATATACTATGTGCTATGAAACTCTTGTCTTTTTTCATATTACTGCTAGTAGGTTGAAAGTTGTGAATATAATTCCCTTGCTTTTCTTTCTAGTCTTCCTTTGTAATTTTCTTGTTCAGTGGCTGTGAACTGTAATCCCTTACAATATATCCAGGAAGATTGGCATATTCTGCAAATGGTTTTTGGGTATTGCCATTTCAAGTTTCGGGTTTGTATCAACCTATTTTCTTAGGTAGAGACTCTCTTCTTTGTCCAATGTAGAGCGCAGAAGTGTTGCTGGTGTAGGATGACATACATCACATGGGGAAAAAGGTAAATAATAATAATAACAATAATAATAATAACCTCTCAGCGGCTTTTGATACCGTTGACCACGGTATCCTTCTGGGTCACCTTGCAGAAATGGGGCTTGGGGGTACTGCTTTGCAGTGGCTCCAATCCTTCCTGGAGGGTCGTACCCAGAAGGTATTACTGGGTGACACCTGTTCAGCTCCGCAACCGTTGTCTTGTGGAGTCCCTCAGGGTTCATTACTGTCCCCGATGTTATTTAACATCTACATGAAACCGCTGGGAGAGAACATTCGGAGTTTCGGAGTAAGGTGTTATCTGTACGCAGATGATGTCCAACTCTGTCACTCTTTCCCACCTGTCACCAAGGAGGCTGTCCAGACCTTGAACCAGTGCTTGGCTGCTGTGTCGGACTGGATGAGGGCTAGCAAATTGAAACTTAATCCAGACAAGACAGGTGTCCTCCTGGTCAGTCGAAAGGCTGAACAGGGCATAGGGTTACAGCCTGTGTTGGATGGGGTCACACTCCCCCTGAAGACACAGGTTCGCAGCTTGGGAGTGATCCTGGATTCATCACTGAACCTGGAGCCCCAGGACTTGGTGGTGGCCAGGGGAGCTTTTGCACAGTTAAGACTCGTGCGCCAGCTGCGCCCATACCTTGGGAGGTCTGATCTGGCTACGGTTGTCCACGCTCTGGTCACATCCAGAATAGATTACTGCAACACACTCTACATGGGGCTGCCTTTGAAGACAGTTCGGAAATTGTAGCTAATCCAACGGGCGGCAGCCAGATTACTAACAGGAGCTACATACAGGGAGCATACCACCCCCTATTGTTTCAGCTCCACTGGCTGCCTGTTCAATTCCGAGCTCAATTCAAAGTGCTGGTTTTGACCTTTAAAGCTCTATATGGTTCTGGCCCAGCTTACTTGTCCAAACGCATCAGCCGCTATGTCCCACCTCATAATCTAAGATCATCCGGGGAGGCCCTGCTCTCGCTCCCGCCAACTTCTCAAATGCGGTTGGTGGGGACGAGAGGGGGGGGCCTTCTCGGTGGTGGCTCCCCATCTGTGGACCGTGCTTCCAAGCGACATACGATCAACCCCATCCCTCCTGGCATTCAGGAAAAAAGTGAAATCGTGGCTCTGGGACCAGGCTTTAGCACAGTAGCCCCTCGGCTGTGGAACTCTCTCCCAAGTGATGCTAGGTCTGCCCCCTCCCCCCCCCCTGTTGGCCTTTAGGAGGCTGGTGAAGACCTGGATGTGGAACCAAGCCTTCCCAGAATAGGCTGAGATGGGCTATTGTCTGAATGAATGACCACGTTTACAGATTGAGTGGAATTGTTTTAATGGCCATGTGGTTTTATGCTGGGTTTTTATGTATTTTAATATGTTGTTGTAGTTGTTTTTAAATTGTATAGCATGGAATTTTTGCTGTTATGCCGGTCTAAGTCCCTCGATAGAGGTGAGAAGGGCGGGGGACAAAAGTTATAAATAAATAAATAAATAAATAAATAAATAAATAAATAAATAAGTTGATGGTTATGGCTCAATGCTCATGTGGTGGACGGAACTTTGTTTTTAACGTAAGTGTATGTGCGTTATGTGATAATGTTAATTGTATTTTAATCTTGAACGTTTATGGTTTTATATTGTATTTATTGTGTTTGGCATCGAATTGTTGCCTTTTGTGAGGCTGCTCTGAGTCCCCCCTCGGGGGTTGAGAAGAGCGGGGTAAAAATGATGTAAATAAATAATAAATAAATAATAATAATGCACTTTATTTATATTCTTCTTTATCTTCCTGGTGGGATTACAATACGCATATGAGGCAAACATTCAATGCCTTTTACACACAGCGAACAACAACATACAACACAGGCATAGGTGAAATCCTTCCTCTTTTTCCACCTCCAGCGCCTGGAGGCGATGCTCAATTCTGACCATGGGGAGGTGCTCTTGTTCCATTTTTCCATGCTGAGGAGCCTATTGTCCATAGACATCTCTGGTTGTGTTGCCGACATGTCTGCATATCTGCATGGGGCGCCCTTTTACCTTCCTGCTGAGGCTATACATATTGATCTATTGCATGCTTTCGAACTGCTAGGTCACTGATTCTCAAAGTGTGCGGTACCACCCCCTGGTGGGCGGTGAGGCGATCCAAGGGGGCGGTCGGAGGCTCAGGGGAATTTGGGGGGGGGTGAACCCCTTTAAGGGGGCAGTGAACGATTGGCCATTTAGGAGGGGTTGCACAGCCCTTTTCTTTGGCCCTGCCCTCTTCGCTTTGACCCCCACACGCAGTACAGTGCGAAGGCTGCAGTGCAAAGGCCTCTGCGTCCTCCAGCAGAGCCTCCCCACCACCGCGGAAGAAAACGCGGCCTTCCCCGGCAGAGGCAATTCATTCCACACCCCTCCAGTATTTTCTGTTGGTCACGGGGGTTCCGTGTGCCAAGTTTGACTCAATTGTGTGCCAGTACGCTGATGATACCCAGCTCATTCTGAGGATGGAGGGCCAGATGAATACCCAAGAATTTCCATCTGTGCCTTGAAACCGTTACTGGATGGCTGCAAGCTAGCAGGTTGAAGGTGAATCCGGCAAAGACAGAGATCCTTTGGCTGGGTCGTCCGGGCGATAGGAATATCCGACTGCCGACCCTGGATGGCGAGGCACTAGGCCCGTCATCATCTGTAAAAAGCCTTGGTGTTCATTTGGACCCTCTACTGTCAACGGAGACCCAAATCTCCACTGTCAGTAGAATCGCATTTTTCCATCTGCGACAGGCGAAGCGTCTGGCCCCCTATCTGTCACGAAACGACCTAGCCATGGTAATCCAAGCCATGGTCATCTCAAGACTTGACTACTGTAACACTCTCTACATTGGCCTTCCCTTGACTGTGATCCGGAAACTTAAGCTCGTGCAGCATGCCGCAGCCCGGCTACTTGCGGGGGAGCCTGCAATGTGCCATATCACACCAATTCTGCGGGAGCTGCCTTGGCTTCCAATTGAATGCTGGATCACCTTCAAGGTGTTAGTTCTTACTTTTAAGGCCTTGTATGGTCTGGGGCCAGTGTACTTACGGGATCGCCTGATTCCATATAACCCCCCGAGATCACTTCGTTCAGAAGACTCGAATCATCTAACCATCCCCAGTGTGAAAACCTTTCGGCTAACTTCAAGCAGACGGCGAGCTTTTTCCACCATTGCCCCTACATTGTGGAACGCACTGCCTTCGGAGACACGTGCTCTGCGAGACCTGAACGCATTTCGCAGAGCTTGCAAGGCATACCTATTTAGGCTGGCGTTTGATTGCTAGTGATTCTCGTTAGTTCCATTGTATTACTGAATTTTTATTGTATTTTTACTGCATTTTACTGTTTTAATGCTCGTCCATTTCTGTTTGATTTTCGAGTTGTAAACCGCCCCGAGCCTTTTGGGAGTGGTGGTGTACAAATCCAATAAATAAATAAATAAATAAAGTTCCATTGTTGGTGGAATTCAAAATGCTCTTTGATTGTAGGTAAACCATAAATCCCAGTAACTACAACTCCCAAATGAGAAGGGCTATTTTCTCAAAACTCCACCAGTGTTCAAATATTGGGCATATTGAGTATTCGTGCCAAGTTTGGTCCAGATCCATAGTTGTTTGGGTTCTCAGTTCTCTCCGGATGTAGGTGAACTACATCTCCCCTAAATCACTGCCAATTCCTCCCAAACCCCTCCAGTATTTTATGTTGGTCATGTGGGTTCTGTGTGCCAAGTTTGGTCCAGTTCTGTAATTTGTGGGGGTCTCAGTGGTCTGTGGAAGTCAGAGCTGAATCGGTCGAAGGTACTGCAAATCCCATCATCCATTGTCCATACTCCCCCAAGCACATTGTTTTTGTGATTAATCACTTACGCTTTAATTATGTTCAATTTGTAACATCCTGCGTATTCGATATTTGCATCAGAATTCTTAAGAGTAGCAAAATTATTTATGAAGTAGCAACGAAAATATGGTTGCTGCTGGCTCCTATAGCCTTTCTGATTGATGTATAGATCACCTGATATCCTAATTGTCTTCTTTTAATGACGTGTTGATACTTTTGAAACATGAGCAGTGATTTCCCACAGCATGCCTCTCTGTTTCCGATTCCAAAACCTGTGACCTCCGCTTCTGAGAATCTCTTTAAATAGATTTCAGGGAATGGTGATATTTCCTGGGTTTTCCAGTTTATCATCAAGGGAAATATGTTCATGTGCAAGCGGCCCACACACAACATAGGAACTTGCGGGCCAGGAATGTTCCCATTCCCCCAACTTTACAAACAAATGGAGCATGGCTTTCCTTTTGAAGTTTGTATGATTCATCTTGCGTGTGAAAAGGAAGCCAATGCCTTGGATTCACATTTCTGTGCAGCGCTGCATCATCTGATGTCAGTTTGCTAATCTCTGCTCTTGTTTCTGTCTTTCCGGTCTGTGATATATTCTGAGAGCACAGAGATACAAACCGATTGGTTAATACAGTGTTTCCCAACCTTTTTTGAGCCGCAGTACTTTTTTTTCATTTACCAAATCCTGGGGCACACCACCAACCAAAATGACACAAAATGACACTCTAACACAGTCATACGTATAGTTAATATGTTTTTAAATGTATTTATACACTCAGTGTGAAACCTGGGCCTGTTTGGATGAACACAACATAGATATCCTGGCAGGAATGGCAGAAAGACACAAACTTCCCACACAGAACTCCCAAAGCAAAAGAAAATGCTACAAGAGAAAAGGATGGGATGATAATAAACCAAGAAAAACTAATAATAATCACTTGACGCTGGACATTGCGTATGCAAGAAAGCAGGGGAGATACTGTATCTCAAGAAACTTCTTCGGCCTTAATTTTCCTCCAAAAAGAACTAGAAATGTGTTGGGGGAGGATTAACGGCTAGAAAAGATTTATATTTTAAGAGGTTCATAGGAGGATTCTGCAGGATAAAAATAATTATATATGTGTGTCTGTGTGGGTGTGTGTGTGTCTGTGTGTGTGTGTGTGTGTGTTACTAGTAGGGGTGGATATCTCCAATTTAAATACTTTGAAACCCGCTAATATTTCGTATTTGAAATTATTTTGACCTTATGTTGACCCTCGGCATCCAACCCGGAAGTGAAGTTTCAAAACCAAACCCGGGATCACCATTTTTTGTAAAGGTCACATTATTAGGTCGTTTTTCCCCCTCCTCAGTTCCCAACTCTCGAGAGGAGACTGGGGGGCAGCAGCACCCGCCTTTCTCCTCTCGCCGGCTGAGAGCTGAGGCGGGCGCTTTGGAAGCAGCCCGGCCGAGGTTTCCTCCGTTTCCCCAGGCTCTCCCTCACAAGCAGATGGAGAGCCTGAAGAACAGGAGGAAATTCCTCCGAATCTCAGAGTTAGTTCTCAGCAGGGAAGGAGGAGGCGAGGGGATGCCCTCCTTCCCTGCCAAGAACTAAGCCGCCCCAAGTGGACGCTCCTCCTTTCCTGCTAAGAACTAAACCGTGTCAAGGGTTGACGCGGTTTAGTTCTTGGCAGGGAAGGAGGGGAGGGCCATCCACTCCTCCGTTCCTCCCCTCGCAAGCTCAGAGGCATCCCGGGTTATATTTAACCTGCGATGCTTCTGAGCTGGGGAGGGAGAGAAGAGGGGAGGGCATGAGTGCTTGCTCTCCCTTCTTCCCTCCCTGCCCCCAGCTGAGAGGCATTGCACATTAAATATAATGTGCAATGCTTCTGAGCTCAGGGGGGAGTGGAGTGCTTGCTCTCCCTTCTTCCCTCCCTGCCCCCCCCCCTGAGGGGAGGGAGGGAAGAGAGGAGAGCAAGCCCTCCATTCTAGCCTCCCAGCTGGCGTAACGAATAAAAACGAAAATTCGTTAGTAATTACGTTTCAATTATGAAATTTATTTTAAAAAATTTGGAATAATTTCTAAAACGACCCAGCAAGAAAATCCTCCCCCCCGAGTTTAGAAGCAGTTTTGTTTTATGGATCAACCACCCCTAGTTACTAGCTTTTCTCATAGCTCAAGGCAGGGTACAACACAGTCAAAGCAGATCAACATATAATACACACAACAAAAGACAAGTATCAAAACACACCACTGTCAGATACGTACACCAAAAGCCATAATACAAAGATCAAAGGACATCAGCAATAGAATGCAAATCCCAAACTCAGAGTTCACAGTCAACTGGGTAGACCGTCCAGAAGAGATGGGTTTTTAATTATGTTTAAAATTCTGACAGCATTTAGTGGTCAGATTTCTGCAGCTGAATAAAGCAACAAAAAACCAAGTCAGATGATACTGTGGAGATAGGATGGTCACAAATTAAAATAAAATGGCCAAAGTATTCCAGGTGACATACACCTGTTGTTGTTATTGCTGTTGTTGTTGTTGTATTTATACCCCTCTTTATCTCTCCCAAAGGGCACAGCTAACAAGAAAAGGATTGTAATGCGATTTAAATATACACATATATTTCTGAGGATGGAGGACAGGCCGGGATCCATCCCCGATAATTTTCAACACTGCCTCGAGGCCGTTAGTGGATGGCTGCGTGCCAGTAGGTTGAGGGTGAATCCGGCGAAGACGGAGATCTTGTGGTCGGGCCGCTCGGGTGGTGTAGATGTCCAGCTTCCGACCCTGGACGGTGTGGCGCTATGCCCATCGCCTTCCGTTAAGAGCCTGGGGGTCCATCTGGACTCCCAGCTGACCATGGAGGCCCAGGTCTCCGCGGTCAGCAAGGTTGCTTTTTTTCATCTGCGACAGGCTCAGAGGCTGGCCCCTATATCTCCCGGAATGACCTGGCCACGGTGATCCAAGCTACGGTCATCTCAAGGCTGGATTACTGTAACGCGCTTTACGTTGGCCTTCCTTTGTCGGCGACCCGGAAGCTCAAGCTGGTGCAGAACACTGCCGCCCGGCTCCTGTCTGGAACCCCAGCAGGCCGCCACATCACACCTGTTTTGCAGGATCTGCACTGGCTCCCAATCGAGCACGGATCTCCTTCAAGGTGTTGGTTCTTACCTTTAAGGCCTTGCATGGCCTGGGGCCAGCGTACTTGAGGGACCGACTCACCCCACACTGTCCCCGAGATCACTACGCTCCGAGGATGCTAATTTGTTAGAGATACCCTCGGCGAAATCGGCTAAACTGACATCTACTCGCCGGAGGGCGTTCTCTGTTATAGCTCCTACGCTGTGGAATGCCCTCCCGGCTGGAACGCGGGCTATAAAGGACCTGCTCCCGTTTAGACGCGCCTGCAAAACTTATTTGTTTAAGTAGGCCTTCGGTGAGTAGGTCCTGCCCATGTTCCGCTTTAGCCGCTGTCCTGGGGTGTCACGCTGTCTAATCTCTGAACTGTACCGGGGGTTTTGTATTTTGCTGTTTTAACTGTTTAATTGTCTTAGATGTTTTATCGCATTGCTTGTGTGTAGTTGTACCTTCGGTTCCTGTGAGCCGCCGCGAGCCTCAGGGAGTCGGCGGCATAGAAACCCGAATAATAAATAAATAAATAAATAAATAAATATACAAGTAATTATCACGTAACCCACCACTGTGAAGTTCGCCTAAGGCTGGATCTACACGGTCATATAACCCAGTTTCTGAATCCAGATTTTCTGCTTCGAACTGGATTATATGAGTATACACTCATATAATCCAGTTCAAAGTAGATAATCTGGATTCAGAAACTGGGTTATAGGGCAGTGGGGATGGAACTTAAATCCCCACTGCCTCCAAATGTGAGGACTTTTACAAATCTCATGGTTACCACCAAGACTGGTGGCTTCCCCCCCCCCCCCCCAAGTCACCACATCTGCTATCAAATGTAAGGAGCTCCTCCTTGCCTACTGCTGTGGCTACTACCTATGAATACCTTCTAGACACCCTCTTGTGCCTGCAAGGCAGCCTTTTTCCATCTACGGCAAGCAAGACGCCTGGCTCCCTACCTATCCCGACGCGACCTATCCACAAGTGATACAAGCCACGGTCATCTCAAGGCTCGATTACTGTAACGCGCCTACATTGGCCTTCCTTTGTCGGTGATCCGGAAGCTTAAACTGGTGCAGAACGCGGCAGCCCACCTTCTGCTGGGAGCCCCTAGGACAGCTCACATAACACCCCTGCTGCGCGGACTGCACTGGCTGCCTATTGAATTCCGGACCTCCTTCAAAGTGTTAGTCTTGACTTTCAAGGCCTTACATCAGGGGTGCTCATTAGGTAGCTCGGGAGCTACTAGTCGATCTTCGGCCCTCTTCCAGGTGATCTTCGGGCCTCACCAGCCAGATCGGGCTCTACTGCCATGCGTGCGCACACCCTGTGTGCACACGCGCTCCTGCTGCTGGCTTCCGCTCTCACGGTGCTTCTTTTGCCTGCGGGGCATTGCAGGAAGAAGGAAGCATGAGGCGGGGTCTCTGGAGGGAGCGCCCTGCCTCTCTCTCGTCCAGAAGCAGCTGTGCAGCCTCCGTTGCCGGCGAGACAGGCAGGGCGGAGCGCTCCCTCTGGATGCCCCGCCTCGTGCTTTCTCCTTCCTGCAATGCCCCGCAGGCGGAAGAAGCGCTGCGTGGGCGGAAAACAGCAGCAGGAGCACGCGCGGTGGCAAGAGCGCGCGGGAGCGCGCGGCGGCGGGGGCAGGTAGATCTTTTGGACTTGGTTGCTTTAAGAGTAGCTCGCAACCAAGTCCAACATGGTTTGGGGCCAGTGTACTTGAGGGAGCGGCTTACCCCATATATGCCCAGAAGATCACTGCGCTCAGAGGGTTGTAATCTCCTTGAAGTCCCAGGTGTGAAGTCCTACAGGCTGGCCAGCACCCGACAGAGAGCGTTCTCGGTGGCTGCACCGACCTTGTGGAACTCTTTGCCGGCCGAGACGCGGGCCCTGCAGGACCTGATGGCCTTTCGCACGGCTTGCAAGACTTGGCTATTTCGGCAAGCATTTGGCGACTGACTAGCACCTGAACATCAAACCTCGCCACCTAACCATGCCGCCTCTGTCTGTAGATCGGTCGTATTCCGATCTATGTGATGTTCTATGACATATGTGATTGTTTTTAGGAATGTTTTTATGATGTTTTTGGGCTGTTTGTGTAATTTTATTGTGTTGGAAACCGCCCCGAGCCTTGGGGGGGGGGGGGCGGTCTAGTAAATCTGAATAATAAATAAATAAAAATAAATAAGATACCTATGTGACATATTATGCCATTTATATCCCCACAGGACACCTACCACAAGCACTGTGTCTGTGGTGCAAATGTTCGCTTGTGATCTCCTATGACATCATTTTGAAAATTTTGGCAGGAGCAAATGTTGCCGAAACTGTATTTCTGCTTTTGATGTGTATCAAAACTAAGAGTGCTCGTATTTTATTCCCATGGTCTGTCCATTTTTTAAAAGTAAATCCTTATTCACCCTTTTACTGAAAGCTCGCGCAAAGGGTCACGAGAAGCCCATGGGAAGAAAAAACCAGACCAGTTACACAGGAAACATCTCCTCAGCTGTTACGATCTAAATAAGAAACATGAATTTTCCCAGCACTGATAATTTTGGAAATGGCAATCTTCACTTAAAAAAACAATTGGGATTCATATCTTTCAACATCCCAGATAGTACAGTTGGTTTGCTACGTGGCAAGATAAACTCTGATTATTTTTTGTGGCTGCTACTGATAATGTGTTTTTCCACTAATGCTACATTTTCAAGATGCTTTTGATGGGGGGAGAGATTGTTCTTGGCAAAAAAAAAAGAGCATGATATTTAATTCTATATATCAGGGCTGTCCAACTTCTACCGGCCCAGGGGCCTGAATTCCGGTCACTGATGACCTGGGGGGCTGAAGGGTCTGCCCCCACTCCCGGCTCCGCCCACGCCCCTCCCCCGGCTCCGCCCCCACCCCTTCCCCGGCTCCAATTTACTTACAATTCATAAGAGGCATCCATACAATCAATCTTTTACTAAGGGGAAATGCAGGGTGGGAATTCATAAGGGGCATCCATACAATCAAATATAATCTTTTACTAAGGGGAAATGCAGGGTTGGAATTCATAAGAGGCATCCATACAATCAAATATAATCTTTTACTAAGGGGAAATGCAGGGAGGGAATACATAAGGGGCATCCATACACAATTACATAATAATAACATAAAGGTTAGCCTACTTTCCCAAACGCGCAGGATCCAGGAGTAGCCGGACCATGAGCAGAGGCGACGACCGACCGAGGCAGCAGCCGAGAAGGTCCAAATCGCGTCTGCGTGGGCCGCAGGGATTAAGTAGCCGAGATTTCGGCAACAGGAGTATTGCGAGACTACGGAAGCCACACAGGGTTTCGCTCTCAACGCAGGCGTGATCTCGCGTTGAGAGCGAAATCCCGTGTGGCTTCCATAGTCTCGCGATACTTGCTCCGAAACCCGGAAGTGGGTAATTTTTTAAAATATTATTATTTAATTTATTTTTATTTTTTATTTAAAAGCTTAGGGGGCCACAGGGAAGGGGCTGGGGGGCCTTATACGGCCCCCGGGGCGCCAGTTGGACAGCCCTGCTATATATAATGCACAGGGAGTAGCTGTGGTTTGGAGAGATAACAGGTCTATTGCCAAAACTGGACTTCTTGGAATTTTAACCTCTCAGCCTGATGACTTTCAGAACCGGAGTATGCAAAGCCCAGTATCGTAGCAGCAGAAGTGTTGTAGTTGTAGTTACTACTATCTGGTCTGGCCCTTTAAGGCTGTGTTGCGACAAGAAGCCTTGTTTGCTCTTATTGTTGTTGACTACGGTTTATGTACTCTGACATCATATACCAGTTCTGCAAAACATATTGTTATAGAAATAAGAACCAGTCAGAATTCTGATATACAGGTTTGACACCATAATATAGCTATTATCAAATTTGCACACCACCAAATTTTGATAAAGTCTTCATTTCACTAAACATCGCCCATTCAGAAGCAGCCCTGCAGCGCCTCACATCCTGCTTTGCAACAGCTGCAGAGCTGTTTGGGCTGGAAGTCAGCCTGAAGAAAACGGAAGTCCTCTACCAGCCCGCACCACAGGAAGAACACCATCATCCCCACGTCAGCAAAGGGAAATCTGTGCTTAAGTCCGTTCAGCGGTTCACCTACCTGGGAAGCACCATCTCTTCAGATGCCAAGATAGATAAAGAGATAGATCACAGATTATCAAAGGCATAGAGTGCATTCAGAAGGCTTCACAAAAGAGTCTGGAGCAACAAGCACCTGAGCCAAAGCACCAAAATCAGTGTGTACAGAGCTATCATACTGTCTATTCTCCTCTATGGGTCTGAAACATGGGTCACCTATTGCCAACACCTACGACTTCTCAAATGCTTTCATCAGCGCTGTCTTCGCTCAATCCTAAATATACACTGGACCGAGTATGTGACGAATGTTGCTGTCCTTGAGCAAGCAGGGATCACCACCATTGAGGCCATGCTATTGAGAACACAGCAGCGCTGGGCAGGGCACGCCTCTAGGATGGAGGACCACCGCCTCCCAAAGATACTACTCTACGGTGAACTCGCCACGGGTCAGCACAAGAGAGGCACCCCAAAAAGAGATATAAGGACTCCCTGAAACAACACCTCAGGCTCGGTCAGATTGATCGCCAACAATGGTCCACCCTGGCCTCACATCGGGAGGCATGGAGACGCACTATCCACAATGCCGTGGCCTCTTTCGAGAAGACACACCGAACGGGTCTTGAAGAGAAATGACAATGCAGAAAGAACCGCAACTTGGAAACAACATCACCCAAGGAGACTTTCTGCTGTGCTTTCTGCAACCAGACTTGCCTATCTCAGATTGGCCTTTTTAGTCCTCAACACGCTTGTAAAAAGCGTGGGATGAGTCCTTCCTAAAAATCTTCGTTTGCGAAGTAATGCCGAGAGAGAGAGAGAGCCAGATAATTATCAGACAGATCAAACTAGAAAGAGAAATGTTTGCATTTGGTAGAACACAAGGCATAACTGTTATCATTTTTAAAGGTATGATCTCAAATGTAATCAGTTTATCACTTTATTCCTTTCCTTTATTTAAAGAGTTATTTTGTGGGAGAGGATATTAATCTGTTGTTGTTGTTGTTGTTGTTGTGTGTGTGTTTGGCAAATGCATCTGTCTTTTGTAATACTTCTCAAATTGCCTTGTCAAAACATGAACTGTCTATCACACCTTAGTATGATTAATGCCCCAAGGTCTTTTTGTGTGTAAAATTATGGAGCTGTGGATTTAACACATCATCAGCCTCCAGTCTTTGGACTGTCTATTTCTCCGGTTTGTATTTTGAAGAAGAAAATGGGGGGGTGTTCTGGCTGAAAGACAACATGATTCCATTTCCAACATCTCTGGCTGACTGGTTTTTCAGTAGCAATGAAAAAGTGTTCTTTGCACACCCGTCGCGGACATGAAGATCAGGGCTTACTCTAAGCCTTTCCCACAAAAGTTAGACCAGGTCCTATGGATGCACTTCTTTCAGATCCACCTGAGATCACCTGAGGTGCATTGGATTTAATATATCTGGGGCGAGTCTGCGCAGTAGCGCCCGCATGGGGCACATCTCCCTCCCTCCCCCCTCCCCTCCTGAACACACTCACGCTGCCCCCTCGGATCAAAATGGCGGCAGAAGCGGCAGTGTAGAAGAAAAAGTCAGTGTTGGGCAGGAGGGGGAAGAAAGGGCGCAAAGGGGGAGGGGGAGGAAGAGGTCTCTGTCGAAAGCTGGCATGGGCAAACTTGGACCTTCCAGGCATTTTGGACTCCAACTCTCACCATTCCTAGCAGCCTCAGGCCCTTTTCCTTTTCCCCCCTCAGCCACTTAAGCAGGAAAGGGCCTCGGGCTGTTAGGAATGGTGGGAGTTGAAGCCCAAAGCACCCAGAGGGCCAAAGTTTTCCCGTGCCTGTTTGAGGGACCTTAAAGTGGTGAGCCTCCTTCCAACATTGTGATTCTGGATAGAAAACAAACAACAACATAACATAACATTGTTTGAGTCCACAGTGCTCTCTGGGTGTAGGTGAACTACAACTTCCAAACTCAAGGTCAATTCCCATGTAAACCCTTTCAGTACTTTCTGTTGGTAATGAGAGTTCAATATGCCAAGTTTGGTTCAATTCCATTGTTGCAAGAGTTCAGGATGCTCTTGGATTGTGTGTTAACTATAAATCCCAGAAACTGTAACTCCCAAATGTCAAGGTCTATTTTTCCCAAACTTCATCTGTGTTCACATTTGGGCATATTGAGTATTCATGCCAAGTTTGGTCCTGATCCAACATTGTTTGAGTCCACAGTGCTCTCTGGATATAGGTGAACTACAACTCTAAAACTCAAAATCAATGCCCACCAAACTCTTATAGCATTTTCTCTTGATTATGGGAGTTCTGTGTGGGAAGTTTGTGTCTTTCTGCCATTCCTGCCAGGATATCTATGTTGTGTTCATGGAAACAGGCCCAGGTTTCACACTGAGTGTATAAATACATTTAAAAGCATATTAACTACCGTGTTTCCCCGAAAGTAAGACAGTGTCTTACTTTCTTTTCCCCCCGAAAAGTCCCACTACGCCTTACTTTTGGCGTACGGCTTACATTGGGCGACGGTAAGCCGTACCCCCGGCCGCCGCGTCACTCGGTCCCGCCTCCTCCTCCTCAGCCGCCGCAGCCGCCCTCCCTGCGGCCGCCTCTTCTCTGATCGGAAGAGAGCCGGCTGAGGAGAGCCCTCAGCCGCCTCTGTTCGTTCCCCGAAGAGGGGGCTGCAAGGAAACCGCGCGATCGCTCTCCTTGCAGCCCCCTCTTCGGGGAAGGGAACAGAGGCGCAGAGGAGAGCCCTCTGCACCTCTCTTTCATTCCCCTAAGAGGGGGCTGCAAGGAAACCGCGCGATCGCCCCCCCTGCAGCCCCCTCTTCGGGGAACGGCACAGAGGCGGCAGAGGGCTCTCCTCAGCCAGCTCTCTTCTGATC
The DNA here is from genome assembly GCA_030556195.1 of Anolis apletophallus. Taxonomy (NCBI): domain Eukaryota; kingdom Metazoa; phylum Chordata; class Lepidosauria; order Squamata; family Anolidae; genus Anolis; species Anolis apletophallus. The sequence continues at coordinate 178,138,238 of JARBWK010000004.1, forward strand.
AGAGAAGAGGCGGCTGTAGGGAGGGCGGCGGCGGCGGAGGAGGAGGAGGCGGGACCGAGTGACGCGGCGGCCGGGGATACGGCTTACTTTAGGGGTACGGCTTATATTAGCCGACCCCTCTGACACCCCCGATACGTCTTACAATCGGGGGTGTCTTACTATCGGGGAAACACGGTATATGTATGACTGTGTTAGAGTGTTGTTTTGTGTCATTTTGGTTGGTGGTTTGCCCCAGGATTTGGTCAATGTAAAAAATGTGCCGCGGCTCAAAAAAGGTTGAAAAACAGTGGTTTAGATCATATTAAGGTTGGAACACATCTCTGGGATGTTCTTGACCTTATCGGAAAGGCCAGGGAAAGCACCCCACTTCGCTCAGCTTCTGGAGAGGGAAGCGGAAGTAGCAAAGCACCCAGCATGCAGTTCTCTCTTGTGATGCTTTCCCCATCATATGGGAAAAATGTCACTCTCACCGGGAGGTACCCATTGGAGCCAACACAACACAGGAAGCCCAGTTGGGGGTGGGCCCTACTCTGGAAGTCGCATGACGTTGTATGATGTCTGATGTCAGCCTCCATCCCTCAGATGGGGTGAAAGCATCCTAGGATGTTGATTTCACCCCATCCGATGAGGCCATCAGTGAACTTGGCAGAGTAGGCTGCATTACTGCCACTTGAACATCAGTGTTCAGTGTGCTCTTTTCAGGAGTAAGGATTAAGGTATTTACCTGGCAGATTGCATCGGCATATCTCTGTTCTTCAGCTTTTCTATCACCTCTTTTCCTCATTATAAATGTAACAGCACAGCTCTATTAATGAGATGGGAAAACAAATGCATTCCCTTGGGTTTTCTCTTCTGGCTCATTTCAGCTTGGAAACTAGAGGTCTCTGGCTCATTTATATGCCCGGATTTAGCACAGCAAAAATGGGAAGACTTTGTATGATGTCCCCATGAAATATTTTGGTAATGTTAACTCAGTGTTTCTCAACCTTCCTATTGCTGCGGCCCCTTAATACAGTTCCTCATGTTGTGGTGACCCCTAACCATAACATTATTTTCATTGCTACTTCACAACTGTATTTGTATGTGTGTGGGGGGGGGGGTTGATTTTGTCATTTAGAAGTTGTAGTTGCTGGGATTTATAGTTCACCTACAATCAAAGAGCATTCTTCAACTCCACCTTCGATGGAATTGAAACAAACTTAGCACTCAAAATTCCCATGACCAACAGCAAATACTGGAAGGGTTTGGTGGGCATTGACCTTGAATTTGGGAGTTGTAGTTCACCTCAATCCAGAGAGCACTATAAACTCAACAAGGATGGATCTGGACCACACTTGACACGAATCCTAAATATACCCAAATGTGAACACTGGTGGAGTTTGGGGAAAATAGATCTTGACATTTGGGAGTTGTAGTTGCTGGAATTTATAGTTCACCTACAATCAAAGAGCCCCTTGCACCCCACCAATGATAGGAATGGGTCAAACTTCCTATTCAGAACCCTCATGTCTTGGGGGAACTAGCTGGCGTGACCCTCCATCCCACCTGTCACCCTCTCCCTCACCCACACATGCGCATCATGCTGCCATGCGCCAAGCATGCCTGCTCTCCCCTCCCTGCTTGGAGTCTCAGAAACAGCCCTCCCCTTGGCTGGGAGGCCTGCCAATCACAGCAAAGGAGAGCTTTCGGTGGGAGAATTCGCAGTCTGTTTCCAAAAAGAGAAGGACAAGCGGAGAGATCTTCAGCCTCCTCTGCCAAAGGGCTTCCTAAGACCATCAGAAATATATGTTTTCTGATGGCCTTTGGCGACCCCTCTGAAACCCTCTCGCGACCCCCCTGGGGGTCCCGACCCCCAGGTTGAGAAACACTGTGTTAACTGGTCCAGCTGAGGATTATGCCACCTCTAGTACATATTGTGATATTATGGAAAGGGATGTTCAGTCCCTTCTTGCGCAACATTTGCTTCCACGTTGTGCAGCAATAGCAAGGCAGGACTAAACTTAACCTTATCAGTTCCTCAACCCAAATAACCACTGGGGAGAGTGTTGGAAGACATTGATCATGCTGCTGCCCACACTCTCAAACGTTATGTTTTCTCTTGAACGACCTAATATGTAGCTACATTAACAGAGTATTATTCTTTGCCAGCACACAATAAAATCTTGGCCGATGAATTCCATCTTGGGAGGAAAAGTGGAGTATACATCTATGTATATAAAATGATAAGTGTCATGTTTCCTGGCTCTAAAACAAAGAAACCATACAAGGCAGAAACACACAAACAGCCCACATACATCCACAACCCTACAAGCTATGTTCTTTGCTTTAAAAAAAACCTATAAAAAATAATTGACAACGGCCAAAAACCCTAAAAAACGTTTTGGACTACAAGTCCCAGAAACCCCTGCGCCTGGAACCAAAACAAACGGCCATGGCCCTGGCGCGAGCTCCTACTCTTCCCCCTCCCAAACTGAACAAAAAACCCTTACTTTAGGGGGAACAGGGAGAGGGCGCCTGGCGCAGCGGCTGAAAGTCATGCCAAGCCCTGGCAGCGTGGGAAGGGGGCAAGGCCTGGTCCCGCTGCCGGCGGCGGGAAATACAAAGCCCCCTTCGAGGCCGCCGCCAGGACACATGGATGCCCTGGGCGCCCATCGCCTCTGCCTCCTTGCGGCTTGAGCGAGGAGGAAGGAGAAGGAAGTGCCGCCGCCGCCGCTGCCGGGACACATGGAGGGCAAGGAAGAGCCCAGAGGGGAGGGGGCGGCCAAGCCTCGCTGCTGCTCCTGCCCCGCTCCGTGCTTCTCCTGCCGCCCTTCGAGACCCCCACGGCCTCCACCACCGGTGGTTGGGGCCTACTTGCCCTGGGCGGTCATCGCCTCCACCTCCTTGGGGCCTGAGCAAGGAGGAAGGACGAGGAAGCGGAAAGCCCCCTCCTCTATCCCTCCTCCTCAGGCCCTCCTCCTCCTAAGAGAGGAAGGGAGGAAGGAAAGGACGCAGGAGAAAGGAACGAAGCAAAGGAAGGTAGGAAGGAGGGGTTGAAGGGGGAAAAAGGAAGGAAGAGGAAGGAAGAAAGGAAGAGGGAGGATGGAGGAAAGAAGGAAGGAGACAGAGGGAAAGAAAAAGAAGGAGAGCAGGAAAGAGTGAAGGGGAGAAAGAAAGGAAGAGGAAGGAAGAAAGGAAGATGGAGGAAAGAAGGAAGGACAGAGAGGGAGAGAAAAAGAAGGAGAGCAGGAAAGGGTGAAGGGGGAGAAAGGAAGGAACAAAGAGGAAGGAAGAAATGAACTGGAGGAAGGAGGGAAAGGAAAGACAGAAGGAAGAAGGAAACACACACATACCCACAGCAACGCGTGGTCGGGTCAGCTAGTTCAATATAAATAAATAAATATTAAATAGTTATTGGAATGGCTATAAGTTACAAGTTACTTTGGCTCCTTCCACACAGTTGAATAAAATCACACATTATCTACTTTGAACTGAAATCTCTCTCTTTCTCTCTCTCTCTCTCTCTCTCTCTCTCGGCATTACGTCGCGAATGAAGATTCTTGAGGAAGGACTCATCCCATGCTTTTTACAAGCACGTTGATGACTAAAAAGGCCAATCTGAGATAAGCAAGTCCGGTTACAGAAAGCACAGCAGAAAGTCTCCTTGGGTGATGTTGTTTCCAAGTTGCGGTTCTTTCTGCGTTGTTGTTTCTCTTCTAGACCCGTTTGCCTTGTCTTCTCATAAGAGGCCGCAGCATTGTGGAGAGTGCGTCTCCATGCTTCCCGATGTGAGGCCAGGGTGGACCATTGTTGGTGATCAATCTGGCCGAGCCTGAGATGTTGTTTCAGAGAGTCCTTATATCTCTTTTTGGGGCGCCTCTCTTGCGCTGACCCGTGGCGAGTTCACCGTAGAGTAGTATCTTTGGGAGGCGGAGGTCCTCCATCCTAGAGACGTGCCCTGCCCAGCGCAGTTGTGTTCTCAATAGCATGGCCTCAATGCTGGTGACACCTGCTTGCTCAAGGACAGTAACATTTGTCACATAGTCAGTCCATAGAGGAGAATAGACAGTACGATAGCTCTGTACACACTGATTTTGTTGCTTAGCCTCAGGTGCTTGTTGCTCCAGACTCTTTTGTGAAGCCTTCCGAATCCACTCTATGCCTAGGGTGACCACCGACCCTGGGCAGCTGGGCCCACCCTGCGGCAATGGCACATGCACGAAACTAGCTGGCTCCGCGCACGCGCACTCCGGCACGCCTGCACACCCTCCACAAGGCTGGGGAGCGAGGGGGTGCCAAAATAAGATTCAATTACCATTTTAAATTACCTTAGTCCGGCCCTGGCACCATGAGATCTCCTAACAATACTGCAATGGGCAACCATTTGGAAATAAATGAATGTGCTTGTTGCATCATTGTGAACCGGAGCATGAGCCATGACTTCTCTGCAATCCTGGTGAAGAATGTGCTACTCTATATTGGAGGCATTGACAAATGGTTTGGCACCCTCCAAGAATGGCAATGGTTATGTACTGTATGTACCATTTAAAAATCGTATGCATGAAGAATTGTATGTACGCTTTGCAGAACCATGTGTGGAACCATGAACTGAATATAGATGTGAAGCATAAGCCTACAACTCCGTGCACAAAGGAATATTTGAGTTTGTAAAACACAAACAGGATTCCAGCTTAGATCAGATGGCCTGCTTTTCTTTACCGGAAACATAAACTGGAGATATCAGTAAGTTTTGTTGCTTACACTTCGAAAAATGAGCCAAACATAACTGGGCAGTTGTTTTGCTCAGATCTCACTTTACTATGGTCGCTTTGAAAACATGTTCAGAGCAAGAAAATAAAGCAAGTTAAGAGCTTGGAAAGTAAGGTCTCATCTATTTGGGCAGATTAATCTGGGGTCAAGTTGGAGTAGAAATGCTCTGGAATGCCTGCAGAGGTGACCAAACACAACAGCACTAACTGATAGTAGTGGGTCAAAGTCCAGGTAGTACAGCCATTGACCTCGCTAGACTATCACCATACCCTCCATTGCACCATTGCCGTATGAGTTGTAGAGCACCATGCAGAGCCGGATCTTGCACTCCGCAAAGTAAGCATTTGCTTACCACTTGCCAATACTCAAGGGCGCATTTTACGTTGTCCTCATCGCCCCACACCACGAGGCCGAAAAGGAGGAGTGCTCTGGAGGCGGCCAGAGGTGGAGAGCCCCCAGCTGCAAAACTCTGCTCCCTCCCAGCCCCACGGTGCAGGGCGATCAGTGGCTCCGGGCACCCGGGCCCGCCCCGTGGCAATGGCACATGCGCTGAAGTTTCGCGCATATGCCATTGCCACAGGGCGAGCCCAGCCACCCGGAGCTGCCAACCGCCCCCACCACTAGGCCGAAAAGGCGGGGCGCCCCACCTGCGGCCACCCAACACTCCTCCCCTTGCCACCATGTAGGGTGACCACCAACTCCGGGCAGCTGGCCCCACCCTGCGGCAATGGCACATGCGCGAAACTAGCTGGCTCCACGCACATGCACTCCGGCGCGCATGCGCACCCTCCACAAGGCTGGAGAGCGAGGGGGCGTCAAAATAAGGTTCGATTACCATTTTAAATTACCTTAGTCCGGCCCTGGCACCATGAGATCTCCTGACCACTGCGGGTGATCCATGCGAACATCAGCAGACACACCTGGGGGACCTGGAAATAAGAATGGAGGCAATCTAGCAGCGGCTACATGGATCCAATCCATCCTCTTTGCCCTGTATTGTTGAGTTCAAGGAAAATGGGATGGTGGGAGTGGTCCATGTGAACAGTGAACTGATCAAAATTGAAGATAGGATTGACTCACAGCCACACGTGTTAAATTGAAAGAGATTGGGTATAGATTGGGTATAGATTGGGTATAGATCAGTAGTTCCCAACCTGTGGTCTATGGACCACCATTGGTCCGCAAGAACTAAAATATGGCCCACAGCCTCACTGTTACTACCAGTCAAGTGGTCCCTGGTTTTAAAAAAGGCTGGGAACCACTGGTATAGACTGGCCCATCTGTTCATAGACTAGATCAGTACTTGCTTTTCCCAAACACAGTTCTGAGAATCTGCCTCCTCTGATTAGGTCTTGCCATTGCTTTAAATCACTGATTCTCAAAGTGGGCGGTACCGCCCCCTAGTGGGCGGTGTGGCAATTCAAGGGGGCAGTGGGAGGCTCAGGGGAATTTGGGGGGCGGTGAACCCCTTTAAAGGAGCATTGAACGATTGGCCATTTAGGAGGGGTCGCACAGCCCTCTTCTTTGGCCCCACCCCCTTCACTTTGACCCCCACACACAGTGTGAAGAGCAGTGTGAAGGCTTTCTCCCCACCACCGTGGAAGAAAGCGTGGCCGTCCCCGGCAAAGGTGACAGGACAGTCCGGGGCTTCCGCAGGGAGAGCAGGCCTTGCTTCTTCGTCCCCTCAGGCTGCCCATCCCCTCAGAGCCCTCTCCAGTGGTGGCGCAACGAAAATATGGTTGGGGGTCACCCTAATTTAGGGCCGGAGAGATAGCACAGCGGTAACAACAGCTGTGCTGGCAATCTGAAGATCTGAAGATTGCAGGATCGAATCCCGGGCGGAGTTAGACGCCAGCTGTAAGCCCTGTCTACTGTTTACCCAAGCAGTTCAACAGCCCAGCTGTGAATTAACAACAAAATTGGGGACCATAAAAGTGGGGAAGGACTTTTGCACAGACTTGTCTGAAATAGGCTGACGGAGAAGGGAGAGGCGGAAGTGGTGGAAACAAGAGGCTCCTGTCATGAGGATGGAACAGCACCCCCTTGTGACGTGATGGCACAATGGACATAACAACAATGATGCAATGAAGCATTCACACCCGATGACACCTACCTGTATGACGCAGCCAGGAAAGAAGAAGTCCTTCTAAAAACTGCACTGTAATTGTCTATGTGTAATTGTATGTCTTTCCGACAGGGACAGTCTGTCGTATGTGTATTGTAATCCGCACTGAGTCCCCTTCGGGGTGAGAAGAGCGGAATAGAAATAAACAGTATTATTATTATTATTATTTAGGGGTCACGGCATTAGAAAGGTTGAGAACCACTGCATTAATCTTTCTGTTTAGTTGCTATTAAAATAAAATAATAAGAATTTCGGGGGGGGGGGGGGCTGAGTAAAAAAAATTCTGGAAAGGGGGCAGTAGGCCAAAAATGTTTGGGGACCACTGCTTTAAATGAAACTTTGAAGTAAATATACAAAATTCTAGATAATGCCTCCCTTGAACCTTGGTAATTCATGGTATACATTAATGCAGAGATTTTCAACCTTTTTTGAGCCGCGGCACATATTTTACATTTACAAAATCCTGGGGCACACCACCAACCTAAATGACACACTAACTGTCATTTTACTAACTGTCACCACCCTTTGTGATGCCGCTGCTTCTGCCAAACCTCCCCCCCCCCCCGGAGGCCCATGCGCAGGTGGCCCGTCACCATCTCGCAGGGGAGAGCTGCGCTGAGTGGCCGAAGCGCACGCGGGCTCGGCTGAGCAGGACTTCCCTGCTGTCGCCTTGGGGCCAGATCGGGAAGGAACCAAGCTGGGCTGTGGAGCTACGCATCCCGGCCTCTGCGCTGTTCTGCTCTGCTCTGCTCTGCAACGAACCCAGAGCCCAGCCAGGAGAGGCCAGGAGATGAGGGGTTGCTCCCCTTCCCCGGCGCGGAGGGGCTAGAGGGCAGAAAGCCTCGCCTCGAGCCTCCGGGAGCGGGGTCGGACGGGGGCAGCTTCCGCAGACTCCTCCTCCCTCTCCTCTTCCTTGCTGCTGGAGGGGAGGAGGGAAGAATTGCGCCCAGGAGCCAGGAAGCAGGAGGAGCCGCAGCCCAGCCAGGTAGACCTTGGCGCGCAGAGCGAGGAAAGGAAAGAAGGGAAGGCGAGAGAGAGAGAGGAGGGAGGAAAGTTCTGGACCCCGAGGGCTCTCCCTGACTGCAGCCAGGCTGGCTGGCATTGCTGCTTCGGCCAGGAAAGCCTCATTTCCGCTGCCTGAAGTTTCCTGCTAGGATCTTTCTCTCTCTCCACTGTAATTTCCCACGGCACACCTGATGATCTCTCACGGCGCACTAGTGTTCCGCGGCACACTGGTTGAAAATCACTGCCTTATTGCTCTAAAATACTTTGACTACTCATAGTAGTCAATGGGGCTAACTCCTTTGGGAGTATATTTTGAACTTCAGCCTCAGTTCTGAGGAATGAATCCAGGAATCTAGAATGAATTTCAAGCTGTTAGGAACAATCTCCAGAAGCTATTTCCGGAATGCCAGAAATAGAAATATGTTTTTCCAGTTGCCATTTTGGATGATATCAAGTGGCGGCAATCTTTATGTCTTAATTCGAGTCAGGAGTTAAGATATTTTTACTCTGCAAAGTTCAAGGGGTCTGGGAAAAAATATTAATTACGCTTAGAATTTAGTCTAAAAAGTTCAAGGTGAAACCTTAAATGTACTTGAGAGGAGACCGGGCTCTGCCATTCCTCTTATGCGGATGCAATTAGCCAAAAATATGTAATCAGTGTTGTGTTAAGGGCTTTGTGAGTTTACACAAGGTCTAAAACTACTGGGAAATTGAAGATTTATGATCTGTAGATGTATGTGCCTTCAAGTCCCCTGTCAATTTATGGTGGTCCCATGAATTTCATAGGGCTTTCTTAGGTAAGGGATACTCAGAGGCGCCTTTGTCCGTCCCCTCCTCTGAAAAATAACCTAAAGCAACTGGTATTCATTGAAAGTTTTGCATCTGAGTACTAACCAGGTACGTGCTTAGTTTCCAAGATCAGAGAGAATCTGGTGACTTTAGGTATTTATTTATTTAGTAGTAGTAGTAGTAGTAGTAGTAGTAGTAGTATTTACGATCTTCTTCAGCGTGATGCATCAAAGGGATACGGCAAATCTCGAAGAAGAAGACGGCATATATATACGCTGTCATACTGATGGTAGCTTGTTCAACTTAAGCCGCCTGAGGGCTCGCACGAAGACTCTAAACTATCTAGTCCGTGAGCTGCTTTTTGCTGACGATGCTGCCCTTCTCGCCCATTCAGAAGCAGCCCTGCAGCGCCTCACATCCTGTTTTGCAACAACTGAAGAGCTGTTTGGGCTGGAAGTCGGCCTGAAGAAAGCGGAAGTCCTCTACCAGCCCGCACCACAGGAAGAACACCACCATCCCCACGTCAGCATAGGCACATCTGTGCTTAAGTCCATCCAGCAGTTCACCTCCCTGGGAAGCATCATCTCTTCAGACGCCAAGATTGAGAAAGAGATAGATCACAGATTAGCAAAGGCATAGAGTGCATTTGGAAAGCTTCACAAAAGAGTCTGGAGCAACAAGCACCTGAGGCAAAGCACCGAAATCAATGTGTACAGAGCTATCATACTGTCTATTCATCTATATGTGTCTGAAACATGGGTCACCTATCGCCAACACCTACGACTCCTCAAACGCTTTCATCAGCGCTGTCTTCACACAATCCTAAATATACACTGGACTGACTATGTGACGAACATTGCTGTCTTTGAGCAAGCAGGGATCACCAGCATTGAGGCCATGCTATTGAGAACACAGCTGCGCTGGGCAGGGCACGTCTCTAGGATGGAGAACCACCGCCTCCCAAAGATTTTACTCTATGGGTAACTTGCCACGGGTCAGCGGAAGAGAGGCGCCCCAAAAAAGCAATATAAGGACGCCCTGAAACAACATCTCAGGCTCGGCCAGATTGATCGCCAACAATGGTCCACCCTGGCCTCACATCGGGAGGCATGGAGATGCACTATCCACAATGCTGCGGCCTCTTTCGAGAAGATACGCGGAATGGGTCTCGAAGAGAAAGGACAACGCAGAAAGAACCGCAACTTGGAAACAACATCACCCAAGGAGACTTTCTGCTGTGCTTTCTTCAACCAGACTTGCCTATCTCAGATTGGCCTTTTTAGTCATCAATGCGCTTGTAAAAAGCGTGGGATGAGTCCTTCCTGAATCTTCATTCGCGAAGTAATGCCAAGAGTAGTAGTAGTAGTAGTATTAATATCCCATCCTTCTCAACCCCCGAGGAGGGATTCGGGACAGCTTACAATTGGTAACCATTAGATGCCAATGAGCAAACAATCATAACCCAAACAATTTAACATTAAGTAAACAACAAGATCATAAAATACATTAAAATATTTATCATTAAAATATTAAAACGACCAAGCCTAAGTCTCCAAATCCAAATCATAATACAGAGTTCCAGTCCGAGGTCTATCCATTGACAGTTCTCATGAGTCATTGCAATGGCTGCTCAGTCAGCTGCCCGAATGCTTGGTCCCAAAGCCAAGATTTGAGCTTTTTTCTAAAGAAGAGAAGAGAGGAAGTCTTCCTAATTTCACTGGGGAGTGTGTTCCATGGACAGGGGCCACCATCAAGAAGACCCCGTCTCTTGTCCCTGCCAACCATGCCTTGGCCCATATATATATATATATATATATATATATATATATATATATGTATCAAACTTCCCACACAGAACTCCCATAACCCAGAGAAAATACTATAAGAGTTTGGTGGGCACTGACTTTGAGTTTTGGAGTTGTAGTTCACCTATATCCAGAGAGCACTGTGGACTCAAACAATGTTGGATCAGGACCAAACTTGGCATGAATACTCAATATGCCCAAATGTGAAGACAGGTGGAGTTTGGGGGAAAATAGACTTTGACATTTGGGAAGAAGGTTGAGGAAGGCTGGCGAGGGAGTCCCTCATGGAATCCTGCCTGCCTTTCCTTCCTTCGAGGGTCCTCCTGCCAGACCCCGACCTCCCCCCCCCTGTGAAGGAAGGCCCCTTCTCCCCTTTGGGGCCCTTCCTCCCCGAGGGGCTTGGGGGGGCCGGGCCAAGGGGAAGGGCGCCCCGGGGCCTCATCTGAGACACAGCACGGCCAAGGCGGGGCGCCTCCGGAAGCAGCTGACTCCTTCGCTTCCTTCACCGCCACAGGACCCCGGGACCTAGTGTGCATGCACCCAGACAAGCGCACTTCCGCCTCCGTTCCCCACCCTCCCTCGATTGGAGGCTGGCTGGCTGGGGAAATGGCCGAAGGAGGCGGCGTCCCGACCCCTTCTTTTTCTTCGTCGCAGTGTGGCCCTTCCTCCTCCTCCTCCCCCAAGCAGCAGCAGCAGCAGGACTTCGGCAGGAGGGGGAGAAAGGGGGAGAAAGAGAGGTTTTCCGCAGCACACCAGGTGATTCCTCAAGGAACAGTAGTGTGCCGCGGAACAGCGGTTGGGAAACACTGATTTAGGCCACCGAACGGAATAGAACCATAGAACCACAGAGTTGGAAGAGACCCCAAGGACCAGCCATTCCAATCCTCTGTGAGTCAGGAATATGCCATATAAGAACTCCTGGCAAAGGCCACCCAGCCTCTGTTTCAAACCTCCCAAGATGAAGACTCCACCTCACTCCAAGGCAGCCTATTCAACATAAGGAAGTACAGGTGGTGAACTATGGTTATGCGGCGCAAAATGTCAAGTAAGGGCATATAGAGTTACAGCCTTAGATCCTTCCCAGCCCAGGTGCTGCAGAAAGGCTGCCGCGTGCTCGTGCGATTCCGGTGAAAGCAAACTGGTAAAAATCAATCCCAACCAAAGAGTTGTGAATAATACCCGTAACTCCAAGGTGCTAAGAATTACGGCCGCACTGTTTCACGCTTAAGATAATAATTAGCAAGAACAAATTACCGTTTTCATTCCCATCCCTCAAGAACGTCAATTATCCCGTTCTCTCTTGGGCTTCTGTGGTTACAGCGATTGATGTCTCAGGCTGAAATGACGAAATCCCATCAAACCATAGAAAACTTATTCCCAAAGTGTGCGTCTATACCAGAATGAAAGCCAAGCTTGCACACGTTGTTTTGGTTTGACTAGAGCAGTGTTTTTCCACCTTTTTTGAGCCACGGCACACTTTTTACATTTACAAAATCCTGGGGCACACCACCAACCAAAGTGACACAAAACGACACTCTAACACAGTCATACATATAGTTAATATGTTTTTAAATGTATTTTACATACACTTGAGTGTGAAACCTAGGGCCTGGCAGGAATGGAAAACAAAATATATAGTCTTAATAAAGATGCTGCCTTCTCTTAATGTTCTTATAGCCAGAGTCTCCATGCCCATCTGTCAGGAGGGCAATGTATAACACACACACATATGTTTCTGGGATTGAAGGGGGTCAGGCTGATGAATTGCCTTTGGGGGACACAATACATTTCAGGCCAACAAGTGACCATCCTCATAAAAACCTTGAAAACCCCAAAAGAGATTTAAAAAGCCAAAAACAAAACAAAAACACACTACAACACCAAAGAAAGGGAGGAAAGCCAGGTGGAGAAGGAAGAAAGAAAAAGGGAAAGAAGAGGGGAAAGAAAAAAAGGGAAGGAAGGAAAGAGAAAGGGAAGGAGAGAAAGAGGGAGGGAAGGTTGGCCACAGCAAAGCGTGGTGGGTACAGCTAATAAATTTATACAGCCCCTCCAGCACACACACATATATATATATATATATATATATATATATATATATGAGAATGGTGGGAGTTGTAGGCCGGGAGGAGGACCCAAGTTGGCCCACGCCTGCCTGAGCAAACCCTGTTAGTTTTCGGCCCCTGCTTAAATGTACCTCAACCTTGTGTCCCTGCCTTGACCTGCCTTGGCTGAGTGCGAGGGAATCGGGCTCACTGGTAGTTTGACACCATCCTGCTCCCAAACTACAAATCCTCAGCCTTGAGCCCTGGAAGACCAAGGGGTGCCTCACTGCATGAATGCTACGGTGTAGATCCGCCCCCAGGCAGCCGGGGGACCCAGAATCTTCTCTCTCTTTCCACCTGACGCAGCCTTTCAGCTCAATGAGGAAGGAGCGGGGGGAGGAGGAAGCCCAAGAAGGCAAGTGGTGAGTCCGGCGACAAAGGCTTCCCAAAAGAAGGCTGTGTTTTGTGGGACTCCTGGAAAAAGGGACCCCGGCTGAGGTTCCGGTAGGACAAACTCTCTCTAGCAAACTTTATACATGACATCAGATAGATAAGAATCTAATTTTCCCATGGCACACCTGATGGTCGCTCACGGCACACTAGTGTGCCACGGCACACCGGTTGGGAAACACTGGACTAGAGAATCCCACGCACAAGGCAGCATGACCCATTGGCCCAATGCAGTTGGCCTTCCACATTTGCAGACATAACTTTTGCAAGGTTGATGATTGACAGATGTGATTAATATGTGCCTTCATGGTCAATTGGCCACTCGTATACATGCAATTAAGAATAGACAAAACTGTCCTTTCCATTTTCTCAGCCATTTGCATTTGTGAATAAATGTGCCAAATGTAATTGTGATTGCTGTGTTCTTCAAGTCCTTTCCAATTTATGACAATCCTAAGGTCATGGTATCAGGGACCATGGTGGTGCAGTGGGTTAAACTACTAAGATGCAGAAATTGCCAATTGGAAGGCTGGTGGTTTGAATCCATGGATGGGGTGAGCTCCCATTGTTAGCCCCAGTTTCTGCCAAACTAGCACTTGAAAACATGCATATGTGAGTAGATAAATAGGTACCGCTTCTGCGGAAAGGTAACAGCACTCCATGCAGTCATGCTAGCCGCATTACCTAGGACAATGTTTCCCAACCGCTGTTGACAACTGGTGTGCCGTGAGTGATCACCTGGTGTTCCGCGAGAAAACTTCTCTTCCCCCCTTTGTTCCCCCTCCTGCCAAAGAATCAGAAGGGGCCGGACGCCGCCTCCTTCGGCCATTTCCCCAGTCAGCCTCCAATCGAGGGAGGGCGGGGAACGGAAGTGGAAGTGAGGAGCACAGTCCAAGGCAGGCCCACCAGCTTCTTCTTTCGAACCGCAGGAAAGAAGGAAGGAAGGCAGGCAACCGTGGGCCGAGTGAGTGCCTTCCCTTCTGGTGTGGAAGAGGGAGAGAGCCATTCAGGAAGGGCGCCACCTGGGGGTTCTGTGTGGGAAGTTTGGCCCAGTTCTATCATTGGTGGGGTTCAGAATGCTCTTTGATTGTAGGGGGAAAAAAATCCCAGCAACTACAACTCCCAAATGACAAGGTCTATTTCCTCTGAACTCCATCTGCGTTCACATTTGGGCATATTGAGTATTCATTTCAGTTGTGGTCCAGATCCCTCATTATTTCAGTCCACAGTGCTCTCTGGATGTAGGTGAACTACAACTTCCAAACTCAAGGTCAATTCCCAAGCAAACCCTTTCAGTACTTTCTGTTGGTAATGAGAGTTCAATATGTCACGGTTGGTTCGATTCCATTGTTGCAAGAGTTCAGAATGCTCTTTGTTTGTGTGTTAACTATAAATCCCAGAAACAATAACTCGAAAATGTCAAGGTCTATTTTCCCCAAACTCCATCTGTGTTCACATTTGGGCATATTGAGTATTCATGCCAAGTTTGGTCCTGATCCAACATTGTTTGAGTCCACAGTGCTCTCTGGATGTAGGTGAACTACAACTCCAAAACTCAAGGCCCACCAAACTCTTATAGCATTTTCTCTTGGTTATGGGAGTTCTGTGTGGGAAGTTTGTGTCTTTCTGCCATTCCTGCCAGGATATCTATGTTGTATTCATTGAAACAGGCCCAGGTTTCACACGGAGTCTATAAATACATTTAAAAACATACTAACTATATGTATTACTGTGTTAGAGTGTCATTTTGTGTCATTTTGGTTGGTGGGGTGCCCCAGTATTTGGTAAACGTCAAAAATGTGCCGCGGCTCAAAAAAGGTTGGGAAACACTGACCTAGGAGGTGTCTATGGACAATGACAGCTCTTTGGATTAGAAATGGAGATGGGCACGGCACGACTTAATATCAAAGGGAAACCTTTACCTTTAAGGTCATGTCATGGGTTTTTCTTGGTAATATATGTTCAGTGGGGCTTTGTCATTGCCCTCCTCTGAGAAAACATGACTTGCACAAGTTCACCCAATGGATTTCCAGGGCTGAACAGGGATTTGAACCCTGGTTATCATAGTCCAGTGCTCAAACCATTACATCCACTGGATCTCAAAATGAGCCAAAGGTCTCAAAATGTCTCATCCCGACATTGGTCACATTCAATAGGCAAAGCTGTTATCAGGATGGATGAAGCCATACGGCAACAGCTTGCTATGTCGCTATTAAAAATTAGAAACCTACCAGCAGGGGCGGTCTAACCTAATCTGGAGGGGTACGCAAAGGAAATTTTGTCGCCCGCCCCTGAGGCGTCACTCGCCACTGCCGCGCTGCCTCCGCGCCGCCTCCCGCCGCTTCAACGCCAACGCTGCGCCGCTGCCACGCCGGGCGTGCCGGCGCGCCTCAGCCGGCCCCATCGGCCACGGCGCACCTTTGCGTCTTGCGCGAATATACGCGCACACGCGCACTGCCTCCCAAGCGCGCCTGCCGCTTTGGAGCCAGCACGCATGCGTGCAGGTTTTGCACATGCACAGTGGCTCCAAAGCGGCAGGCGCTCTCAGGAGGCAGTGCGCGTCTTGCGGCCGTTCTCGCAGGCGCAGAAAGCGTCTACAGGCGCTACAGCGCCTTTGGGGTGCTTCTGCACGTGCGCGGCCGGTGGGGGTGGCTGTGGAGGTGCGCCCAGCGCGCCCAGCACACCCGGCGTAGCAGCGGCACAGGGCAGTGCAGCGGGGGTGCGGAGGCGGCGCGGTGGCGCCCCTCCCAGCCGGTGGTGCCCCTCCCAGCCGGTAGCGCCCTCCGCGGCCGCGTAGGTCGCGGAATCGCAAGGACCGCCCCTGCCTACCAGGTGAAAATGGGTAGAAACCCTGATTCAGCACCATTGATATCTCCAAATATACCAAATCTAGATCAATGAAAGACCTGTGTCACTGAGTCAATGTGGGTGGTTTCGAGGTGGCTGAGCATTGATGTTCTTTCTGTTCAATTCATGAGGAAACATTCACATTTGGGAAAGTTTCCATTTTTTTAGATGAACTAATGACATTTTCAGCCATCCTTTCATGAACCAGAACGGTTTCTGTGCTTGTGCTGCCCCCTGCTGGTCACATTGTTACAAGCAATTGGAAAGTGTGCTTTGATTAAGTCGGAATCCAATCAAAATATTTAATTTTCTCAACCAGTGATATTTCAAGGGTGCCTGTTACAGAAGACGGGGGGAATATACCTTCATTTTTACTGACCTTACTAACTGATTTTTTCATTCTTCTACCTTTCATTACTCCGGTAAAGTTTCCATGTCTTTCCCTAGACTGGCAAAAGGCCCCAGAGCATGAAAAACAGGGTTTATTTATTTATGTATTTATTTATTTATTTATTTATTATTCGTATTTATATACCGCTCCATTCCCTTAGGCTCGGGGCGGTTTACATAGATAAAACAGGCAGTAACAAATAAAACAACTTTAACACTATACATTAAAACACTATAAGCTACTAACAACTGTCACAATTTATCACTACACAGTCAAGTAGGACCATTGAGAACAGGAGACAGGAGGATGGTGGGACTTAGGGGTGGTTGATCCATGAAAAATTTGATTCTAAACTCGGGGGGGGGTGGATTTCCGTTGCTGGTTCGTTATAGAAATTAATCTGAAAATTTTTGTAATTGAAACGTAATTAATAACGAATTTCATTATTATTACATTATTTGTTCCACGCATGCGCGACAGGAGGGTGGAAGGTGCTGCCTGCACTCCCCTCTGGCCAGCTGGCACCCAGACGGGGGTTAAAGATAACCCTCGTTTGGGTCTCGGTTGGCGAGAGGAGGGAGCCAGGCTGCACCTTCCACCCTCCTCTCGCCATTGTCCCGGTTTATTCCCAAGGAGAGGAGGAGGCGGGGGACGTTTACTCCTCTCCTTGGGAGTAAACCGGGACAAGGTTTATTGTACTCACATTTAGTTGAATTCAGTCTTAAAATATATTATTTGGCTCTCACTGAAATAAATTTTCAAATATTTTGCTTTTACTCTGAGTAGTGGGTAGGTAGATCATTGTGACTTGGTTGTTTTATAAGTAGCTCGCATGCTGAAAAAGTGTGGGCACCTCTGATCTAGGGGAAGCATGTCATATTGTCACGATGCAAGGACTCGGCCGGCCCCTTAATCACACCCACAGAGACGAGCTGAAGGCTAACTACTTTATTGAATATATAGAAACAGTTCAAAAGGTAAATTGTCCATAAAAATAGCAAAAGCAATTCCAAAGGCAAAGATGCAATAGTCCCAAACACCTGGTAACTTTCCAAAGGCTTGGCAAGGCTCCGCTCAGCAAAGCGGATAAAGGAACAAAGCAAGGTTGCAAGGATACAAAACAAGGCTTGAGTAGGCCACTAGCCCGGCTTGGCTCCGTGGTCGAGCTTCGCTACACGTCTGCTCAGATGAGACGTGGCCGAAGTACTGAGGACCCGTTCCCACGGCTCCTATACTTAATCTTTCGGCCAAGGTCCCCGACGATCTAGGCTTCGTCGTCTCCAATCTCTGTTGTCGGACCTCAGCCTGTCTAGGCTATGGTACCAGCCCCTCCTGCTGGTCTCGATGTCCCGTCTCCTATCGAAAGTACGGCTTTGCCTCCCAACATCTGCTTCCCTATCTCCGTGAGAGCTCTCCTCCCTAGATTCTTCCCAGCCGCTTTCTTCCATGTTTTCACTCAGAAGATCCTGTGAACCTCTCCCTCCCGGCCGTTCATACGATTCGCTATCACTGCTTTCCATTTGCACCTGGTGCTCTATCTCTTCGTAAGGGTCAGGCCAACCTTCATCCCAAGCCAAGCTTTCAGTGGGAGAAGGAGGCCCAGTGATGGGAAACTCTCCTTCAGCTAACCCTTCCAAATCCTCTTCAGAATCTATCTCTGCTGCTGCAGGCCCTAATGCCAATGGGACCCCCGGTCCTGTTCCCTGCCCCCCAGGCACAAAGAAGAACTGCTGTGCTACACATATAATCTCTAGGAGGACCCAAAAATTCCAAGAGAGGAATATTTTGTCTGATGTAGGTAAGTGAAACAGTGGCTACTGGTCCCACGGCTATTGGGGGGGGGAGTTGTGCTCTATTACAGGGCTGTCCAACAGGCGGCCCGCGGGCCGTACACGGCCCCCCAGCCTGTTGGACACGGCCCCCGCTACCCTCCTGAAAGAATTTTTTTAAAAAATATTTTTTTTTAAAAAAGAAAGTGGCGGCCGGGGGGGAGGGGAGGAGGAGGCAGGGCAGGGAGAAGGAAGGGAGACAGCTCCTCCTCCCTGCGCTGCCCCCTCCGTCCCTCTCTCCGCGCCGCCCTTCCTAGGGAGGGGGAACCCTGAAAAGGAGCAGTAGGCGGCGGGGGTCAGAGGAGGCAGGTGACGCGCCGCCCCTTGGCGCCGCCTACTGCTCCCTTTTCGGTGGCTAGAAGGGCGGGGGAGGAGACAGTAGGCGGCCAAGGGCGGCACGTCAGAGGCCTAGTGTGGAAGGGTGGGGAGCCGCTGCCTTCTTCCTCCGTAGCCCCTCCTCTTCTCCCGCCGTGCCGCCCATAGGGAGGGGAATCCGAGCAGCAGGCGCGGGGAAAGAGGAGAGCACGTCAGAGGAAGGAGTGCAGCCGCTGCGCCTCTTGGCTCCATAGCCCCTCCTCCTCTCCTGATCGGTGGCTATCCAAGGCACACCCGGGAGGAGGAGGGGCTATGTGAGCGAGCGGCCCCGCCCCCACCCCGCCCTCTGCGGGCAGCCCCTCCCCCCGTTCACTGATCACCTACGGGCCCCCAGGTGATCAGTGACACTTCTTCCGGTCACCCTTGGGCCAAAAGAAGTTGGAGAGCCCTGCTCTATTATATGGCCATATACTAAAATGGGATATATTGGTAGGTCTTCATTAGGAAGGTAATCTACACCATCCTGTGCTCTGAAAATGGAAAAGGTGGTGCTCTGCAATAATTAGAGATGTCAATTTTATATCCCTGAGCAAATTCTGAGCAAATCGTTGAAATGCTGAAGAATGGCTTAGGGAACTATTCACTATTACAGCTTGGATAAACCAGAACACGGAGTCTCCAATTCTTTACTTACAAAAACAACACTTCCCTCTACAGCACAATCTCTCCCAACACACAACAAGGACAGATTATACAGCTTTTATACAAAACGCCGAGGCACGCTGGCACAGACATCCTTCGTCACTTCCCAGTCTTCACAACCTGCTGGTTGACCCTTCCTGCACCAGCAGTGAACTTTGCATCTTTGCTCTGACACAGCACCAAAGACATATATACACAAATTCACATTTCACCACTATAATACACTCTATCCATTTCAACACAGCTGGCTGGGTGTCAGCTGCATAAGATCTCTACTGACCAGAAGGTCATGAGTTCGAGGCCTGTTCGGGTCGGGGTGAGCTCTCGACCAAATTGTGTAGCTTGTTGTTGACCTTTTCAACTCGAAAGACAGTAGCATCTGTCAAGTAGGAAATTTAGGGACCACTTTGTGGGGAGATTAAATGTAGCTGATTTCTGGAATGTTACATTGCCTCTGTGTCTGCCTATATATGTTGTATGTCAATGGCATTGAATGTTTGCCTGTGTATGTGCATTGTGATCCGCCCTGAGTCCCCTGCGGGGTGAGAAGGGCGGAATATAGATGATGTAAATAGTAATAATAATAATAATATACTAATTCTCTCACACCAGAAATGACTTGCAGTTTCTCAAGTCACTCCTCACACACACACACACACACACACGGGGGGGGGGGGGGGATTGAGTCTTCTGAATAAGACCAGTGAACACGGACTCTCGTCATTTAAGTGCATTTGCAGGGACTCTGCGGCCCAGACAAAATTTCTTGGACTAAACTCCTCTGTTCTTTCCAGATGTTGGAAACACGAAGTGTCTGCTGCCACGTCAAATAGAGTCTGGCTGTATACTTTACTACATGTTGCAGAATAAGTTTTTCACTGCTCAGTCACACTAATAGACATTTTATATTGAAGACACTTCACTTAGAATGAGTGAAGTGTAAACCACACGTGGTAACCATAGAGCAGTGATTTTCAACCTTTTTGGAGCCTCGGCACATTTTTTACATTTACAAAATCCTTGGGGCACACCACCAACCAAAATGACACTCTAACTGTCATTTTACTAACTGTCACCCTCCCCCCTCGTGACGCCGCTGCTTCCGCCAAACCCCCCTCCCAACCCCCATCCCCCGGGAGGCCAACACGCAGGAGGCCCATCACCGTCCCGCGGGGGAGGGCTGCGCTGAGTGCCCGAAGTGCACAGGGGCTTGGCTGAGCAGGAAGAATAGGAATTGAGCACACGGGGTGGCTCCGAGCCTCGGAACAAACTGCGGCGGAGGCTCGCATCCGTCGCCACCCCCAGCTCTCCTTCCTGAAGGGGTTCAGGGCCCCCCAAGGAGTACCTCCCCCCCGAGTCCTTTCGGCTCTCTCTCTCTCTCTCTCTCTCTCTCTCTCTCTCTCTCCACTGTAATTTCCCACGGCATACCTGATGATCTCTCATGGCACACTGGTTGGGAAACACTGCCATATAGCAATGACACATGAAGCAGAGAGGGAAATTATGACAATGTGATTTGAGAGCAGTTGGATACCCATTCATTCTCCCTCACTTTGGTTCCTCTGTTACTACTATTTCTCCCCTTTCCTCCTTTTTTCAGATTTCCTCTGCATCAGGAAGCAAGACGATTCGTACCTGATGCTTTCCTTTTTCCTCGGAGCAGGAGTTGCGAAGGCGCCTGTTCGGGCTTCCTTTTCCTCCCCGGGGCCCCCTCCTCACCTCTCCTTCCTAGCCAGAGTTCGCAGGTGTGGAGGGCTCCTCCTCCCCCATCCCTGCCAAAGGCAGCCTATCCCACGCGCCCAGGACCAGCCCTGGGCTCTTAAAGGGACACGCGCCTCCAAGCCAGGCCCGCGAGCAACACGTCCCCGAGCAGGAACAAAGGCCCCCTGGCCATCTCCAGCCCTCCCCCCTCTTTCTCACACACACACAAGCAATAGAGCGGGGGGGAGCGTGAGGTAGGGGGGAGCACACGAGGCGGAAGGGAAGGGAGGAGAGCGAAGGCATGCTCTGTGGCGGTGCTTTCTCCTGGCCTCCTCCTCTTCTCCCCCCTCCCTTCCCCTCCATTGGCTGCTCTGCTTGCCTGCCTGCCTGCCAGGACCCTTACGTGGGCTGATTAGAATCGGTCGGCAGGCCACGAAATGGCCAGGTCTGGTATTGGAGGTTCCAATTTCCCACGGCACACCTGATGATCGCTCACGGCACACTAGTGCGCCGCGGCACACTGGTTGGGAAACACTGCTCTAAAAGATTAGAGGTTATGGGCTAGGACAGTGTTTCTCAACCTGTGGGTCCCCAGACGTTTTGGCCCGCAAATCCCAGAAATCCCAACAGCTGGTAAACTGGCTGGGATTTCTGGGAGTTGTAGGCCAAAACACCTGGGGAGCCACAGGTTGAGAACCACTGAGCAGAAGGTGCCGTTGTGTCCTGGCACAGGGTCCTTCTCCTCGCAGAGCCTGCTGGCAAGAGAAGGGCCACTTAGGCAAGGAATAGGTTTGGGCAGCTGTTTTGGATTATTCAAATCAGAATTTGGAAAGTTTCTTCTAAGAAGAAGGAATATACAAGTATAGCTCAGTTAACGAAACAGACATGTTCCTGGCATTACTTTTTTTAAAATTGGCAATTTGGTACCAGAGACAAGTATTACGTGGAAAGAATAGAGTAGATCCCTGCACCACAAAAAAGAAGAAGAAAACAGTTCAACGTGTTCATGGGAACTTTTTACCCCATATAAACAATATACCTCTGGGGAAACAAGTTAGATAAGCCTTGCAAATGTACATAAAATGTTCTGAGCATTTCAGAGACTCATTAGCAGCTGATGAGGAAGGTTCATCCAATGTCTACCTTCACCTTTTGCTTCTCTTCTGCTGTTCACTCGTGCATCGTAAGATGTTCTGTAGCAGTGATGTCAGGAAGGTGCAAACGGCACCAGGTCATGCCATCGCAGTGGGTGGCACTAAAACGACTATCCCATTTTTGCCCAGGGTTTCAGCAATGTATTGATTTTTGTAAAAAAATAAATCTCTGTAATTAGATAATTCCAACTTGCATGCACTGTATTCTTACAAGGCTAGCACCCTTTTCTATTATGCTTTTTTGAATGTTTTACTTCACATGCTTTTCAGTCACCGCTTGATTATGACCCAATTGCAATGATGCTTCCAATCTGCATGTGCTACGAGGATGTGCCATTGTTTTCAATTCTTCTGGATTTTTAATCTGTCAAATTGTCTGGTATTTTGGCTATTTGTGGCATGATCTAATACAGGGCTGTCCAACTTCTACCGGCCCAGGGGCCTGAATTCCGGTCACTGATGACCTGGGGGGCCGTAGGGTCTGCCCCCGCCCCCGGCTCTGCCCCTGCCCCCGGCTCCGCCCCTGGCTCTGCCCCCTCCCCGCCCCAGCTCCGCCCTCTCCCCCGGCTCCACCCCCGCCCCGCCCCCACCCCTGCATGCATACAGTTAAATATAATCTTTTACACCATTCAAAAGGGGCATCCATACAGTCAAATATAATCTTTTACTGAGCTAAAAGGCAGGGATGAGATATTAAATTATTTTAATTTAATATTAAATATATTTAATTCCATCCTCCCCTCCCCCTTATTTTTATTTAATATTAAATATATTTAATTCAATCCTCCCCTCTCCCCTTATTTTAATTTAATATTAAATATATTTAATTCCATCCTCCCCTCTCCCCTTATTTTAATATATCCCATCTCCCCTTATTTCATCTTTAAATATATTTAATTTTATATTTAATACATGAGGGGAGATGGGGGGAGGGAATGAGGAGCCCCCTGCTTCGGCCTACCTTTTCCAAATGTGCAGGATCCAGGAGTACCCGGACGACGAGAGAGGCGACGACCAACTGAGTCGTAAAAGGTCCTAATCGCATCTGTGGGCCTCAGCGATCCAGTAGTAGAGTAGCTGAAGAGTATCGCAAGAATACGCAATCCACACGGGATTTCGCTGTCAACGTCGGCGTGATCTCGCGTTGACAGCGAAATCCCGTGTGGATTGCGTATTCTCGCGATACTTGCTCTGAACCCGGAAGTACGTATTTTTTTCAAAATTTTTATTAATTTTATTTTTTATTTTTTATTTTTTATTAAAAAGCTTAGGGGGTCGGAGGGAAGGGGCTGGGGCTGTATACGGCCCCCGGGCCGCCAGTTGGACAGCCCTGATCTAATATGGGAAGATACTGCACTGGGTGACACCAACCCTAGTGATACCAATGTGCTGGAGACAACTGCTGGATATCTTGCCTTTTACAGGTAAGATTTGATTTTGGAAGTTCTCTACCAGCCCGCACCACAGGAAGAACACCATCATCCCCATATCAGCATTGGAGGACAGAAATCCGTTTTCGATCCAGGAAGCCAAATGACTCATTTTCTATCCAGCCCATTGCCAGCAATGTGTGTGTATGGGGGGGGGGGACCTTCCCAGGCTCCCCTTCCCATCATATTACTAATCAGTTTACTCTGTTTTACTCTGTTTTACGTAAGTCGCCCAGAGCACTTCGGATGGAGGGCGACTAATGAAATAATAAATTGAAGATGATGATGATGATGATTTTAGGCATCATTTGTCCTGATATGCTTCATTAAGACCTGGATAAAAAGCTTCAGATTTAAGATATCACCTTTTCTGCAATCTTTTCTCTTCTATCTGTAGAGATCACTGGATTTAAAGAAAGGGCTTGAGAAACCTCACTTCCTGGGATCCTTTCTTTTTGGTCTGTAGAGAACATCTGTAGTTAAAGAAAGGGCTTAAGACACCTCACTTCCTGAAATCCTTTTCCTTCTATTTTATTTATTTATTCATTCAAATTTGTATGCCGCCACTCCCCAGGGGCTCGGGACGGCTCACAAAATATAGAACAAACACATAAAAACCAATTAAACCAATTAAACAAGCCAACAAGGTTCAAACGCCTGCTGGAACAGGTATGTCTTACACGCCCTACGGAAAGTTGGTAAATTCCGCAGGGTGCGAACTTCCAAAGGCAAGGTGTACCAAAGGGATGGTGCCACAACCACAAAGGCCCTACGCCTAGTCGCTGTTAAGAGAAAAGTCTTAAAACTAGGTAGTTCCAATAGATCTTGGTCGTCTGAGCGGAGTGATCTCTAGGGTTGGTAGGGGGCGAGGTGGTTCCTCAAATACACCGGCCCTAGACCATATAACGCCTTAAAGGTAAGAACCATCACTTTGAAGGTAATCCGGTGCTCAATTGGTAGCCAGTGTAGTTGCTGCAGAATTGGTGTTATATGACACCTTACCGGAGCCCCACCGAGGAGTCGAGCAGCAGCATTCTGTACTAACTTGAGCTTCCGGATCACCTACAAGGGTAGGCCAATATAGAGGGCGTTACAATAGTCAAACCTTGAGATCACCGTGGCCTGGATGACCGTGGCTAAGTCGTCTCTAGACAGGTAGAGGGCCAGCCGTCTAGCCTGCCGCAGATGGAAAAAAGCGGTTCTGCTAACGGTGGAGATCTGGACCTCCATCGTCAGCAGAGGGTCCGAAAGGACTCCCAGACCCTTTACCAGATACGGCGGGCATAACGCCTCGCCATCCAGGGTAGGCAACTGGACATCCCTGTTGCCTGGTCGACCCAGCCAAAGGATCTCCGTCTTTGCTTCACCCTCAATGATGTTTCTTATCTTATTGGGGAAATAGATAAATAAAAATTGGCTGTCAATCCCCTTGAAAAAGAGATTTTGGTCATGATACAATGGCTGAAATGCTGTATATTTCCTTTATGGTGATTTATTTCAGTGGCTTCTGAAGTAATATCTAATCAGTTTTGATTACATAAGTTGTTATCAAACTTTGGTTTGTCAGATGTTTTTGACATCCCAGAAATCTTGTGAGAACAACAAAAGGGGGACTGTGTACAGTCAATCCAATAAACACACTGAAACTAGGATGGAGTGAAATCAATCAAAAACGATCAAGCAATATATGCAAAATGGGTTCAATAATAGCAGAAAAAGGAGCAGATCGGCCCGCAACAGTGCGGCGTCCCCAAAAGGGCTGAAACTGGGTAAACAAGCAGAGGGAAGCAAAAACGCCAACGGGGGTTAGTGCTGGGTCCCGTTTCGGACCTCAAGGGTCCTTCTTCAGGGTGAGAGGGGTCATCACAGACTGAACTGTGGCTTCAAGACAGGTATATGTCTATGCAATGTAATCTATATTTCAGCCCTTTTTGGGACGCTGCTTTGTTGCAGGCCGATCTGCTCCTTTTTCATATACAGGCACTGTGCCTTTAAACCATACTGGCTGGAGCGCCGGGAGCTACCAGCGCTTCCTGGAGGCTTGCGGCAGCGGCTCACCCACACTGGCCTTTGGGCTTGTTATTTTGTGAACGGGGAGATCTTTCCACCAAGAGGCTGGGGATACCCGACTCATTTGAGCAGGGGTATTATCTTTATACAATTTGTGTTTATGGGCATTTGAGCCAGCGTATCAATGCTACATCATTATCCTTCCTCCTGTTACACTTTGGGGACGCTGTCGCTACCTACTGACGTCACGCATCTCGACGCCACTGGCGCTTTACGTGAGGACCTTCCGACCCAAACTGGGACGCCGCCAGGTCGGCTGGGGAGGCAGCACACACGGTCTACATACAGTGGATATTCATCCCTGATAGGACAGCCCCCGGATCTTTCCTTGCTACTTTCCATATCTTGGGGTGATGTACCTTATGCATGATACTGCATGATTACTACATTGGCATAGAGCGTACAGGAGGTTTGTCTACATTGCTTATTACATTATTCTTCTACTACTGTGTGTATTATTACTATATGCTATGCTTCCCCCACCCTTGTCTCTCCCCCTTTTCCCACATGACTGATGCATTGCTGTTTCATTTGTATATGTATTGCCTGACATTGTTGATATTTGAGATTGACTCATTCATTTGTACATGTATTGTTTGACATTGCTGATATTTGAGATTGTACTCATTATACTGATTTATGCATGTTTGCTAGTACTATTGCTGCACTGGGTTTACACTCAGTTTTTCTGCTATTATTGAACCCATTTTGCATATATTGCTTGATTGTTTTTGATTGATTTCACTCCATCCTAGTTTCAGTGTGTTTATTGGATCCCAGAAATCTTGACAGTTGGTCAAGCGGGTTTGGATCCTGGGAGCTGAAGTTCAACAATTGCCTACATGAAAGTCCCCTCTCCTAAATAAGAAATGATATCCTAAATCAATATAACTCAAAGTATTTACTACTAACCTATTGGTCCATTCTGAAGAGAAAAGGGAAATTGACAACATGAAAAAGCTACAGTTCTTGAGATCAGGCCATAGCTGTCATCCAGGCATGTCATGAAAACATCACCAGATACATCATGATGGGCGCATTCATTACATTGAGCTTGAAAGGGCCATTGCAAAGTCATGTGATGTGCAAAGTGCTTCTAATATAAACGAGCTGCTATGCGAAAACAATGTGCGTTCCGATTACGATATTGCTCTGTTACTTGAAATACGTTCTCCTGATCTTCATTGAAACAGATTTAATTTTTATCGGCTTGTCATCCATTGTCCACGTATCCCACCGAATCCCGGTTGAGAGCATTTTCCTTGTGAACCGATGAATGCCATTGAGATTTGCAAGGCCACATTGACTGAACCACCAGCCCGTTTTCTCACTGAAGTTGCTGCAGCTCTTTATGGGTTCCTCTGGAGAAGAAGAAGAACAGACTGGGTTGCAACCGTCGTTGTCCATATCAAAAGTACTAAAGGGAAGCGTATTCTGGTTGTCTTCGTTTTTGTAACCCCGAAAGGCATCACCTGTATAAATTGCAGGAACAAAAAATAGAGACAAGAGAAAGGAAGACAAGAAAAAAGATGGAAAGATTAAGAATCAGAAGATTAAACTAATCTGACCACAATTTAAGGGGCAAGCAGTCCCCATGTTACAAACAAGATAGGTTCAGGAGGTTCTTGAGTTGAATTTGTATGTAACTCAGAACAGGTATCTTGTGAAAGTCTAACTCCATATATATATAGATATATACAGTGTTTTTCAACCTTTTTTAACCATGGCACATTTTTTACATTGACAAAATCTTGGGGCACACCACCAACCAAAATGACACAAAATGACACTCTAACACAGTAATGCATATAGTTAATATGTTTTAAAATCTATCCATACACTCACTTAGCGGTGGTAACTCCATTGCTGAAGAAGCCAGGGTTAGTGTCGTGGTTGAGCAATCTGAGTCTGTAGTTGCTACAAGTAGTAACTCGGCAGAGGAGAGTTTGGAGGACATGACCTTGGAAGAGGGAGGTTTGGGCAGTCCTCCTGCAGCTGGGAGAAAGAGGGCTGCAAGTGATGAGCATTTGGAAGAGGCACAGCATAGGAGGAAGGTCCGACAAATACTTAGGGAGCCTACCAGTGATGAGACTTTTGAGGGGTTTGATGTGGAGTTAACTTCAGAAGACAGTGATACTGAGCTGGACTCAGCGCTGGTACAGGAGGTCAGGGATGTGGTAAACGCTGAGTCCAGTGAAAGCTCATTTTTTGGTTTTTCCAGCGACCTTGATTGGCCTAGTGGGGATGTGGAACGGGACTGGGGTTCTTTAACTGAACAGCAAAGGTGGAACACACCCAGGACTGCAGCTGAGAGCATTAGGGCGGAGTTGGGTGGGGAGTCTGATGACTCTGATTTGTAAGGGTATAACAGTAAGGCCTGGGGATTTGGGAATTTGCGGTCGGCCAAGGTGTTGCTGTGGGTTGTTGGGTCCTGTATCGTATCTTGTGGGTTCCTGTCCTGGTCTTTGATTCCCAGCAAGCTGTGAGTATTTGGGCTGTGTTCATGCTGGGTTCTGGGGAGCTGCTATGGCAGCTCTAGCTGATATTGTTGCATGTTGGGGGGTTGGGAGTTTAATGTGTGCTTTTATGTTTAGTGTCTACCACGTCCTGTTTGAACATTTCCTGTGTTGCTGTGAGTGTCTGGTATTGTATAAAGGGTGAGGGGGAGTTTGCTGTGGGTTGCGGGGGTTTTTCATGTGTTTATTTGTATACCCAGCTCCTGGTATGTGAAGCACTCCTTCTTTCCTTCTTTTGGACGGGTCTTCACATCAATATCTGCCAGCCACGTTCCTGTTCAAGATTATTTATTGAAGACGGACGGCTTCTGCTTTGTTTTTCGGGTGTGGGTTATTTTTGGAATGCCGGACTAAGGCTATGTTTTGTTGGCAATAAACTTTATATGTTTTTACTCGCTTGGTGTTGTCTTGCCATCTGTGGGAGTCGTGACAGTTAGACCCTGCGGCTCCCTCCAATTACCGCCCAGTGTCCAATTTACCGTACCTGGGCAAGGTAATTGAGAGGGCAGCAATGGACCAGCTGCAGGCTTTCTTGGATGACGCATCCTGGCTAGACCCCTTCCAGTCCGACTTCCGTTCTGGCCATGGGACAGAGACTGTCCTGGTCTCCATCACAGACCTACTCCGTTGCCACTTGGACCGAGGCGGATCGGCGCTGCTCGTGTTATTGGACCTCACGGCAGCGTTTGATACTGTCGATTACCAACTTTAGACACACCGCCTGGCGGTGGCGGGGGTGAGGGGGACAGCTCTCAACTGGCTGTCCTCCTTCCTCCAAGAAGTGCCTGCCGGTCTGTATGGGCTGGCCGCTTCTTTGTTTCTGCCCTCTCTTCAGGTTCTGGTGAGGGGGGGTCCTCACCGGCAGGCCTGACCCCTGCTCGCGGGCTGCCTTCCCGGCTTCCAGCAGGGGGGAGGAGCTTTCCGCGCCCCCCGCCACTGGTCGGACCGCAGCGGGGGCCCTCCTCCTTCCCCCGGCCCGGGCCCCGCTCCGTGCATTGGGGTGGGCCGCGGCCCGCTCCTCTTGCTCACAGTGGCCTTCCCCCCCCCCGGCTGGGCCCTGGGCCACCACAGTCCTCCCCCCGCCTAGATCTCCGCGGAACATCGGAGCATTCTGCGCCTGCTGTGCCGCGCTCCCCTCCCTCCCCAGCCTCCCGCCGGGCCCGCCAAGGCTCCCCCCCCCGCACGGGCCCTCTCTCTGGAGCCCCTGGTGGTGTACTGGGTCAAGCGGAGCTTGTTGACCTACAGGTCACAGGTTCGATTCCTGGGAGTGGCGAGCTCCCGCCGGCAGCCCCAGCTTCTTCCAGGTCTCCCGCGGCCTCCTTTCCCCCTGCCTCAGGGTACACCCACATACACCCACTTTTATATATGTGTTCTTGGACATCCTCGCAGTCCATCTCATTGTTATCTGGTCTGTGGACGGGGCGGCGTTGCACCGGCAGGGCCTTGTGCATCAGATTGAGAAAAGAAACTATTGGCTAATAGTAACGTTAATTGTTATGCTTTCAAAGGAGTAAGTTGTCTGCCATTCAGTTACAACTGTAGAGTAACATACTTATAAAGTTGCTGGCAAGAAGCATTGATAACAAATCACTATTTATAAGTAGTTACTTCTAAGGGTGACTTGTCCAGCCTCTAGTAACTACTTCATTTTAATCTGGAACTCAGCTATGAATTTTTTGGTCTTCACAGAGACCATAACGGCACTTGCGCATTGATTCTTAATTGTTTGCTTAAACTGTATGTTTTCAGGTTGTAAAAACACTTTTATTGTTCACCGCAGATGTTATATCTACCAAGAAAGCTAACTGATGCAAAAACCATCTGGAGGCATCTCAGAAACTATGGTTGGTTTAAGGCCAGACATTTCGAAATGCTTCTACTATGCCTTAGATTGAATAATCATGGGCACATGCCCCAAACTAAAGGAGAAATCATCCCACATTTAAGCATCACTTGCATTGCCTTTGAAAAGTAAATTGTGAAGGATGGAGGGAATAAGCGGTGACCCAGATGCTGGGCTTTCAGGTCTTACCAGCATTTCCAGAATAACGTCCGAGATGTATTTTAAAGGAACAGACTTCATCTTCTAACCAAAAGTTGTCATAGGATGCGTATGCGTACGTGTCATCTTCAGACTCCAAGCCCACGTAAAGCATGAAGCTGTCCGTTTTCTGGTTTACTATGTGGAAAATCTTCCGAAGCCCAAGCCAGAATTCCCCTGTAAACAGAATTTAAGCAAGACTTAAGAGAAGCCACGATGTGTCTCTTTCCATGTTATTTCTCAACCCATTTGCTGTGAGTTCATCTCACACCACACACACACACCCCTAAAAAAGAACGACCAATTCTACAGATTTCCCTTTAGGTTCTGTTGAACCCGCATCACTATAAGAATTCAACAAATTGTACAGAAATGGCTCTCCCGGAAATCCCTAGGAATGGTAAATCACCTTTAAATAGCCTACAGGCCTTTGGTTACCACAGTGTTTCCCAACCAGTGTGCCATGAGCGATCCTCAGGTGTGCCGTGGAAAATGGGAACCTCCAATCCCCTTTCTTCCCCCTCCTGCCGAACACTTTTTCTTCTCCACTCGGGCTCCCTTCTTCCCAGTCTCGCTCTGCTCGCTTTGCTCTGGGGTAAGTCTGCGCAGAGCACCCGCACGGGTCACGTCTCCCTCCCTCCCCCTCCCCTCCTGAACACGCTCACGCTGCCCCCTCAGATCAAAATGGCGGCAGAAGCGGCAGTGTAGAAGAAAAAGTAAGTGTTGGGCAGGAGGGGGAAGAAAGGGCGTGAAGGGGGAGGAAGAGGTCTCTGTCGAAAGCTGGCATGGGCAAACTTGGACCCCTCCCCTCCCACCATTCCTAGCAGCCTCAGGCCCTTTTCCTCCCCCCTCAGCCATTTAAGCAGGAAAGGGCCTCAGGCTGTTAGGAATGGTGGGAGTTGGAGTCCAAAGCACCCAGAGGGCCAAAGTTTTCCCATGCCTGTTTGAGGGACCTTAAAGTGGTGAGCCTCCTTCCAACATTGTGATTCTAGATAGAAAAAAACAACAACATAACATAACATTGTTTGAGTCCACGGTGCTCTATGGGTATAGGTGAACTACAACTTCCAAACTCAAGGTCAATTCCCAAGCAAACCCTTTCAGTACTTTCTGTTGGTAATGAGAATTCAATATGCCAAGTTTGGTTCAATTCCATTGTTGCAAGAGTTCAGGATGCTCTTGGATTGTGTGTTAACTATAAATCCCAGAAACTGTAACTCCCAAACATCAAGGTCTATTTTCCCCAAACTCCATCTGTGTTCACATTTGGGCATATTGAGTATTCATGCCAAGTTTGGTCCTGATCCAACATTGTTTCAGTCCACAGTGCTCTCTGGATATAGCGGAACTACAACTCCAAAACCCAAGGTCAATGCCCACCAAACTCTTATAGCATTTTCTCTTGGTTATGGGAGTTCTGTGTGGGAAGTTTGTGTCTTTCTGCCATTCCTGCCAGGATCTCTATGTTGTGTTCATCGAAACAGGCCCAGGTTTCACATTGAGTGTATAAATACACTAAAAAATATATTAACTATATGTATGACTGTGTTAGAGTGTCATTTTGGTTGGTGGGGTGCCCCAGGATTCTGTAAATGAAAAAAATGTGCCGCGGCTCAAAAAAGGTTGAAAAACACTGCTTTAGCCAATTTGAGCAGTTGCTTCACCTACACCTTGTTCCAACTTTACCCCTTTTAGAGGGCGCATCCTTCTTCCTCCCACCTCAGCACCACTTTTTTCTCCATCTTTTTCTCCCTACCTACTCATGTCGTTTTCAGTTGGTAAACTCTTCTCCTTCCAGTTGCAACACACCACTCATGTAACCTTAGGTTCTTTGTGTAGCTGCGCCTTCTATTAGCATCACGACATGTCCAAATGTCCACCTAACTAGGCTTTTTTTAAGACCAACAATCCCAAAACACAGAATAAATTGATACCTGAAAGGTCGCCAAAGCCATCCAGATAGTCAGACCATGACCGCTGGAATCCAACTGTCCCCTCTGTCCTCTTCTGAATCACTGTCCATCCGCCACCCCTAAAATCCATCTCACAGAGTACCTAAAATGAACAAGTAGGAGAGGAAAGCCCTTCATTAAAACCCACAGCAATGGCGCTGACACACAGGCTTCCTGTATCTTGCCTTGCTTTCTGCCAACTCACTATTTCAATACTTGCATGTTCCACATCAATGCTTGCATTTTCCACATCAATACTTGCATGTTCCACATCAAGGCTTGCATGTTCCACATCAATGTTTGCATGTTCCACATCAATGCTTGCATGTTCCACATCAATGCTTGCATGTTCCACATCAATGCTTGCATGTTCCACATCAATACTTGCATGTTCCACATCAATACTTGCATGTTCCACATCAATACTTGCATGTTCCACATCAATACTTGCATGTTCCACATCAATGCTTGCATGTTCCACATCAATACTGCATGTTCCACATCAATACTTGCATGTTCCACATCAATACTTGCATGTTCCACATCAATACTTGCATGTTCCACATCAATGCTTGCATGTTCACATCAATACTTGCATGTTCCACATCAATGCTTGCATGTTCACATCAATGCTTGCATGTTCCACATCAATGCTTGCATGTTCCACATCAATGCTTGCATGTTCCACATCAATACTGCTTGCATGTTCCACATCATGCATGTTCCACATCAATACTTGCATGTTCCACATCAATGCTTGCATGTTTCCATCAATACTTGCATGTTCCACATCAACTTGCATGTTCCACATCAATGCTTGCATGTTCCACATCAATGCTTGCATGTTCCACATCAATGCTTGCATCTTGCATGTTCCACATCAATGCTTGCATGTTCCACATCAATACTTGCATGTTCCACATCAATGCTTGCATGTTCCACATCAATGCTTGCATGTTCCACATCAATGCTTGCATGTTCCACATCAATGCTTGCATGTTCCACATCAATACTTGCATGTTCCACATCAATGCTTGCATGTTCCACATCAATACTTGCATGTTCCACATCAATGCTTGCATGTTCCACATCAATGCTTGCATGTTCCACATCAATGCTTGCATGTTCCACATCAATGCTTGCATGTTCCATATCAATTCTTGCATGTTCCACATCAATGCTTGCATGTTCCACATCAATACTTGCATGTTCCACATCAATGCTTGCATGCATCAATACTTGCATATTCCATATCAATGCTTGCATGTTCCACATCAATACTTGCATGTTCCACATCAATGCTTGCATGTTCCACATCAATACTTGCATGTTCCACATCAATGCTTGCATGTTCCACATCAATGCTTGCATGTTCCACACAAGTTCCAAACATTTGAAGAAGGATTAATTCTTTCATTAGTTCCTTTTGTTTATGAGGCTTGCTTGGCACCCCTTGCACACATGCTACAGTATACCGCCGTGTGTTATTTACATTTTCCGGGGCCCAAACCCATTTGCAAGCTAAAAACAATTGAATACCACTTTTCAACCAATTACTCTTTCTGACAGTGTTGTAGTCCCTAATTCATCAGATAAAAGGGGGTTTCCTGTATAGTTCCATATTCCCTAATCAAACCATACATATTTTACAGCGTGTGTTGAATGTAGTTTGACCTTTAGTTTTGCGGAGTAATTTCCAATTTTCCTCTACTGATCAGGTTTTTAACAAGATCTTTGAAAAACTCTTGGAATTGTTTGCTTAAGCCAGCTGGCACTGTTTCCCAGGCGGCTGCTTCGGCTGAGAAATCTTATCTGCTTAGGAATGGAATATGGAAATATTACACAAACAATGGTGGATATCATTTAGCCTTCCAGGCATTGCGGGACTACAAGTTCCATCAGTCCTAGACAGCACAGTCAATACTTGGGAATCCAACAATTTCTGATTTCTACTGCCGACACACAGCTAGTATCAGCTTTGGAAAGGCTTCTCTCAACTATCTGAGTTTTGGTTATGAAAACAAGCCCAGTGATGTCATATCGGAAAAGTATGGTTACTTTCTTAGGCCAAGATAAATAAGAGCATAAACAAAGCCATTGGTTGGATAAAGCAATTTGCATGACTTAATCTGTTGTTCAATTAAAACATAATATTCTTATTTACTGTTTTGAGTGTTGATTTGTTTTTACTCAGTCCCACCAAGACTAGACCCAAATGAGTACTCTTGGCAGGAGAGATGAAGTAGTTTCAATGTGGGATTATTCCTCTGGAGACCAAGGTTCAAATCCTAGATTGGCCATGAAAACCCACAGGGTGATCCTGAAGATGTTGCACGCACTCCGCCCCAAAAAGCCCTATGGCAGGGTCACCCTGGGTTGCCATGAGTTGGACACAACTTGAGGGCACACAACAACAACAACAACAACAACAACAAAACCCAGATATTTCCTCAAATGTTTTCTTCATTTGAATATCTGATGCAAAATGAGTTCTTCTCAATTATGCTTTGCTTCTTCTTAGCAAGCAGGGAAAAGAAGAAACATTTACTGCTCTGTGGTGAAGTCATATTTCTTTATTACAGGTTTTATATATGGTTGATATTTATATATACTGTATGTATATAAGTTGAAGGGGTAAAAACTTAGCAAAACCTAAAGGGTTAACAGAGATATTAGCGTGCAGAACCTCCAAGGGGTTTCCGTTACCATGGAAACAGGAGGCGGAGCCTGCAACTGGCCTTAGAATCTTCAAATTCAAACTTTGGCAGTTGGCAGTGAAAGTCGAAGGAGAGAGGCTGTGTGGAGAGTTAGAGTCCGTTTTAGCCAGCTGTCAGCCGGTTTTAAAGAGGACTCTGACTCTACTCTGTAAGAGAGAAGAAGGAAAGCTATGTTTGAACTGCTAGGAAAGCAGTTGGGTTTAAAGAACAAGCAGTTAGTATAAAGACTGCTGAGCTATTGGTACTGGGAATACAATTATATAGTATCAAGTTGCATCTCCATAGTTAGTGTATTGTAACCTTAAGATATGTGCCTCTAAGAAGATACTGTAACCACCTAAGCTCTGAACTCTGAAACCTCCACACTTAGAACATTGTTTGAATAAACTTTGCAGTTCTTTAACAAAGATATCTCCCTGTGTAGTTACTTCACACTCAAGCAGTCTTTATATAAATTGGTGGTAAGGGGGGGATAAGAAAACTACCCTGCCACAGTTGTAGGTGAAAGATAGAGAGACCTCACATGCTCTCTTTCCCATATTCAATCAGATTATTCCTGAGAAGGATCAATTTCTTCCAGCCTTCAGATCTGCACACACAGAAGCCACCTTAATCTCTGATTCCAGTCTTTTTTGAAATTTTGTCCCAGTCTTATTCTTAGTATTAACTTCCACAAATTATATAACCATGTTTTTGCATTGATTCTTGATCTGTGGCAAGAGTTATAAATACACATTTCCATTCACTTCATGACATCAGTGTCTGAAACTCTTGGCACGAATTCTGAAATGTTGATTTTTTGTTTTTGTTGGTTTTTTAAAATAAATGCTGAAGCTGAATTACCAATCCGTGTTACGCCATCTGTGCATGTTGGAATGTATGCAAGATTTATCCTTTCTTAACTCCATCAAGTAAAAATTCGAAGAACCTGTTCCTTTTCTAAATGGGAAGAATTCAGCCCAAGCTAACTATTTAACAATCTGGCCAATTTACACTTCTAGTGTTAAGCCAACTCACACTTCCTGGAGAACTGGAGAGGGCTTTGGAAAAAGCAAGCTGCATGCCGCTTTCACACCTTTCGTTTTTTCCCACCAATGCACCACTGAAATATTGTGGGAAAGCAGCATACCTGTGGCTGGTGTGCCATAAAAATAAGCCTGGCCCTGCATATGATTAGTAGGCATCTGATCCAAAGTGCAATTAAGATACGTATATTTGCAAAAAATGAAGAAAAACAGGACTACCGTCCTTACCCCTATACTGTCGCCAAATCCCGTTTGTCTCTTTGTTGAAAAAGACTGTGAATACTAAACTACCTTTTATTTTTTTTAAAATGTTCTAATCACACAGTCTTTGGGTGACGCGATACCAGGGCTGCCCAGGAAGTCGTTCGCGATTGATGAGTCGATCCCGAGTCCATTTGAGGTCGCTCGCAGCCGGATGGGGCACTTCTGCGCGCGCGAACCCTGCAAGTGCTCCCGCCACCGCCTTCCGCCCGCGCGAGGCTTCTTTCGCCAATGAGGCTTTAGTGGGCGGGCCCTGAAGCTCGTCTCTTGACACGTGTCACACCTCAAGGGCCTCAGGCATCACTTTTGCTTGAGCAAGACTTTAGCCAAGGCAGCATCAAGGTGCCATCCAAGCCAGCTTGCTTCACTCTCAAACCTTGCCCTGGGCCTCCCGCTCTTTCCCGTGAGAAGCCAGGGATGAATGCATAACATAGGCAGCTCAAGGTTATACCATCTAGCCTCCCTGATAGCGAGGCGCACCGAAGGAGCCGAGAGATCGCCTCCCTTCTGTCCAGATGGTAGACGCTAACGAGCTGCGCATACCAGAAAGACTGAGGTAACATAACATATAGATGGACATCAATCTTAGAACTTTGACACTTGACGTATCCACATCAAAGCCAGGGAACACTATAATTGCCAAGAGATGCCCCATTGCCAGTATCTCGTACCAACGCCGCGCTAAGAAGACGCTACGGGAAGAGGCCACATCGGGCCTCCCAGCCAAGCTGTGCCAGTCAGCCTACACCGGGCTGACTTGATCCCGCGTTTTGTCCTGTTCCTGCTCATCGTCGAGACCCTGTGATTGATCCTGAAAGACTTTGCTTACTACTGAACTCTTTGCCTTTAACAAAACCAACCCAGCCTTATTTACTCCGGCTGGGATCCTTTGAAAGACTTTCCTTGAATCCGGCTTGTGTTCCCGTTTTCCTCCGCTTGTGATCCTGTTGCCACGGATCACACTTCCCTGCTGAATCCTGACGCTGGCTGCTAATTGGAGACGCAATAAGGATTGTCTCCAACCCTTTTGCTGAACTCATTACTCAATAAAACTTGTTGTACCTCAGCTGCTGTGTGGTTTATCCAGGGAGGTCAGGTCCCAAGGCCCAAGGGGACGACAACACGGTATGGTGACGTGACCGCCCATTGGTTGCTCCAGGGGGGGGGGGGGGAGCAAGGCGAAGGTGCGCGCAGGGATCGGATGCGAGGCTGCGGGAGGGAGGGAGTGTGTGTGTGTGTGTGAGAGAGAGAGAGAGAAGGCCTCGCCAGAGGAAGATGGTCCCTGCGGCGGGGCTGCAGCTGGCAAGCGCGCCCTCGACGCCAGTGAGTGAAGCCTGGACGGGGCCCCCGTGCCACCGCGGGCCAAGGCGAGTGAGGGACAGGGTGAAGCACGAGGCAGGGCCCCGTCCAGGCTTCACTCACCGGCGTCAAGGGCGTGCTCGTCAGCTGCAGCCCCACCGCGGGGACCATCCTCCTCCGGCGAGGCCTTCTCTCTCACACACACAACTGCGGCTGCTGCAGCATGGACTGGAACTCGGAGCTGCCTGTTGGTAAGCCGGTGAAGGGGCTTCCTCTTTTCTCCCTCCCTGTCCCTCCCCCTCGCTCTCGTTCGTTCCTTCATTCCTTCCTTCTTCCCTTTCTTCCCTCTTTCCTTCCCCAATTCCCATCTTTTCTTCCTTCCTTTCTTTCCCTCCCACCTTCTGTTCTTCCTTCCTCTCTCTCTCTCTCCCTCCTTTCCCTTCCTTCCTCATCTCCTTTCTTCCTTTCTCTCCTCCTTCTTGCCTTGACTTCTTTCCTTCCTGTTTCCTCCCTCCCTCATTCCTTCCTTCCTTTCCTTCCTCTCTGCCTTGAACATTTGCTGTTGGTTGTGGGGGTTCTGTGTGGGAAGTTTGCCCCAATTCTGTTGTTGGTGGGGTTCAGAATGCTCTTTAGTTGTAGGTGAACTATAAATCCCAGCAACTACAACTCCCAAATGACAAAATCAGTATTTTTAGTGATGGTCACTCCTGGTAGGTGTCTTGTGGCCAAATTTGGCGGCAATTCGTCCAGTAATAAGAAATCGGTTTGTGTGTGTCAACTGTAAAATACGATGTGTGGAAGGGCCCGGGGTCGTCTGAGGTCCTTTCCACACAGTTGAATAAAACCCCATGTTATCTGCTTTGAATCGGATTATATGGCAGTGTGGACTCAGAGAACCCAGTTCAAAGCAGATATTGTGTTATATGTTTCACATTTTTGTAGTGAAGAGGGAGATCATTTTGACTTGGTTGTTTTATAGGTAGCTCGCATGCTGGAAAAGTGTGGGCACCCCTGGTCTAAATAAAGGGATAATGATCACTTCATTGTTGACACAAACATAGGCACAACTTGCAAACAAAGACTGTACATAAAAAATATATTACCTCGAAGGGGTAACTTGATCCTTCTGGGTGGATGATGTAGAGACCACTTGGAGTTTTTGTAACAGAGCCGATCGTATCTTTAATATCACTGCAATCCAAACCTGTAGGACAGGATTACCAAAGCAAGCTCAGGTTCAAGTGTGTATACAAGGTTCAACAAGACAAACTGGGCTAACCTTTCCCCTCACAGTCACTTTTCCTCTGGCCCTGCCCCTGCCCCCCAGCTGTGATTCCTCGCCAGTGTTTCAGAGTGGTGTCGCTGGGTTTCCAATATAGGAAATAAGTGTAAATCATAACACGCACAGTTGATTCTAGGAACCAGCTTTGGGCAAATTTATATTCTCCTTAAATACTAAATGGAAATATTGATTTCTGCTGACCTAGACATGTATTTCTTTGCAAAATCAACATATTGTCCTCATTTATAAATTACACAATATGTACATTTCTGAATGGCCCACATCCCAAAATAGTTTGGGGTTTTTAAACTACAACTCCAAAACTCAAGGTCAATGCCCACCAAACTATTATAGCATTTTCTCTTGGTTATGGTAGTTCTGTGTGGGAAGTTTGATTCCATTCCATCATTGGTGGAGTTCAGAATGCTCTTTGATTGCAGGTGAACTATAACTCCCACCAACTACAACTTCCAAATGACAAAATCATTTTTTGACTGATGGTCCCTTCTTGGGTTAGTATTAGTATGTTTTGTGGCCAAATTTAGCAGCAATTTGTCCAGTGGTTTTTGAGTTATGTTAATCCCACAAATGAACATTACATTTATATACTGTGTGTGTGTGTGTGTGTGTGTGTGTGTGTGTGTGTGTATATATATATATATATATATATATATATATATATATATATAAAGGAAGAGTCGTCATGGAACGACCGTCCCAAACAGAGAAACCTTACAACGCAGAGACACCAAACTTGCCAACAGAAATAGGCCTCAGACAAGGTAGGTTTGTAGCAAAGAAACTCCCAAAAAAACCTAAAAGGCCCCCAAAACAACATTTCCCAGCATCCTCTGGGGCTGCCAATGACTCTCCCAGCCTCTACATTCTGACAACATGATTGGCTGCCAATAAGGGCGGATTTGCATAACTCCTGTACTGGCCAGCCAACATGAACATTCCTACCCATAATAAACTGTCAGAGGAGGATAAGGCAAAAGGCTGAGGCACAAACACAAACACAAACACCCAAATCACAGACCACACCCAAAATTGACAGTAAGGCTTCATTAACTTAATTTCCCTGACTAGGCCTCACTTAATGGAATGCTGTTTAGGCTCTGAATTGACAGTAAGGCTTCATTAACTTGATTCTCCCGACTACCCCTCAGCTCATTGGACATTGTGTATGGCCTGAATTGACAGTAAGGCTTCATTAACTTGCTGTTCCTGACTAGGCCTCAGCTCATTGGACATTGTGTATAGCCTGAATTTACAGTAACCTACCTTGGCACACAGAGCCCCTATGACCCACGCTACATTCTACTACAGTCTGGAGGAGGGTGGATCATGGATTATGGGACTTGAAGTACCTCCATGGATAATGGGATTTGTAGTACTTCAAAACCCATCATTCCCCACAGACCACTGTGTCCCAGAACCAAGGCCGATAAAGACCAAACTTGGCAAACAATGCCCCCCATGACCCACACTCCATCCGACTGCAGATTAGAGGAGGACACACCATGGATAATGGGATTTCAAGTACCTCCACTCACTTCCAAAGTACCCCCACCCACACACGCATCAACCTCTACATCAACACAGCAGACGGAAAGACAAAAAACATTGCATATCCACAAGCTCTGCAGAACGCCAGCAACACCACACAACAACAACAGGACTCCAACCACCAAAACAACCCACAACAACACAGCCATGACCCCAACAACACCATAACTAACAACAACTCCAACCCTTACATACTCAGACTTCCTCGCATCTCCAAAATAGGGCACAGCAACGCGTGCCGGGTACAGCTAGTATACAGGTATATATATATATATATATATATATATATATATATATATATAGAGAGAGAGAGAGAGAGAGAGAGAGAGAGAGAGAGAGAGAGAGAGAGAGCACAACAGCGAGTGTGTCTTTCTGCCATTCCTGCCAGGATATCTATGTTGTGTTCATCGAAACAGGTCCAGGTTTCACACTGAGTGTATAAATACATTTAAAAACATATTAACTATATGTATTACTGTGTTAGAGTGCCATTTTGTGTCATTTTGGTTGGTGGTGTGCCCCAGGATTTTGTAAATGTAAAAAATGTGCCGTGGCTCAAGAATGGTTGGGAAACACTGATCTAGATGCCTGGGAATCCAAACATCATAAGTAGTTCTCACTACAATGCCATTCTCACAGCATTGTTATAGTTTTGACCCAGAAGCATTACACTGCTACAGGAGATAAACTTGAGTCGGAAACAGTATTTATTTACCATGAGACTGAACAGCCCGGTGAGGAAATACATCCATTGGCTTTCTAGACATGTCTGTATTTAAAGCCATGACCCGACTCATGAGTTCATTGACCTGTATGTTTATAAAAGAAAATAATAATAAGCATTCTCAACATGTTGATGGCAGTGGGAATCGTATTCTTTTGTTCATCGGCTTGAACTAGTATTAACACCTTCAAATGCACCAACAAAGTAATAGCTGGAGGTACCTGAGTGGAAAGGTAATCCAGAGAAGACTGATGCTCCTCCATCATGTTCCGGATCATCTTCTTGGTACTTCTTGCGTATTCAACTAGTGAATTCTGCAAATTTCCTTTGAACATACAGATTATCAGTTGTTTAAAAAGTATGTTAAAATAACGAATAAAATGTAATCAAGCACTGGGTCCAATAGTTATAACACCTGGCTTGACAACAGTACAACAGTCCATGTCAAAGAAACCCCGGAATCTTGATAGACCACAATATTTGAAAGGATGTCACATTGAGGAGATGACAAGTTTGCTTTTTGCTGTTCTAGAGACACTTGAAGTAATGGATTTAAACTACAGGCAGAGGAATTCCACCTAAATGTTGGAAAGATCTTCCCAATGATGAGAGCGAGTGGTGGTGGAATAAAACTGTCTCATGTCTGGTCAGGCCCAGATTACCCATAAGGCCAGATGAGGCCATGGCCTATGGGCGCAAGCCGACAGGGGGCGCAGATCACGCCCGGACCAAAGAAAATGTGGGGCACCACAGGCCGGGAGCGGGCGTGTGTGTGTGTGTGAGAGAGATATTTATTTATTTATTTATTTATTATTCGGGTTTCTATGCCGCCGACTCCCTGAGGCTCGCGGCGGCTCACAGGAACCGAAGGTACAACTACACACAAGCAATGCGATAAAACATCTAAGACAATTAAACAGTTAAAACAGCAAAATACAAAACCCCCAGGTACAGTTCAGAAATTAGATAGCGTGACACCCCAGGACAGCGGCTAAAGCGGAACATGGGCAGGACCTACTCACCGAAGGCCTGCTTAAACAAATAAGTTTTGCAGGCGCGTCTAAACGGGAGCAGGTCTTTT
The DNA here is from genome assembly GCA_030556195.1 of Anolis apletophallus. NCBI lineage: Eukaryota > Metazoa > Chordata > Lepidosauria > Squamata > Anolidae > Anolis > Anolis apletophallus. The sequence continues at coordinate 178,180,109 of JARBWK010000004.1, forward strand.
ATAGCCCGCGTTCCAGCCGGGAGGGCGTTCCACAGCGTAGGAGCTATAACGGAGAACCCTCCGGCGAGTAGATGTCAGTTTAGCCGATTTCGCCGAGGTTATCTCTAACAAATTAGCATCCTCGGAGCTTAGAGATCTCGGGGGACAGTGTGGGGTGAGTCGGTCCCTCAAGTACGCTGGCCCCAGGCCATGCAAGGCCTTAAAGGTAAGAACCAACACCTTGAAGGAGATCCGGTGCTCGATTGGGAGCCAGTGCAGATCCTGCAAAACAGGTGTGATGTGGCGGCCTGCTGGGGTTCCAGACAGGAGCCGGGCGGCAGTGTTCTGCACCAGCTTGAGCTTCCGGGTCGCCGACAAAGGAAGGCCAACGTAAAGCGCGTTACAGTAATCCAGCCTTGAGATGACCGTAGCTTGGATCACCGTGGCCAGGTCATTCCGGGAGATATAGGGGGCCAGCCTCCTTGCCTGTTGCAGATGAAAAAAAGCAACCTTGCTGACCGCGGAGACCTGGGCCTCCATGGTCAGCTGGGAGTCCAGATGGACCCCCAGGCTCTTAACGGAAGGCGATGGGCATAGCGCCACACCGTCCAGGGTCGGAAGCTGGACACCTACACCACCCGGGCGGCCCGACCACAAGATCTCCGTCTTCGCCGGATTCACCCTCAACATACTGGCACGCAGCCATCCAGTAACGGCCTCGAGGCAGTGTTGGAAATTTCGGGGATGGATCCCGGCCTGCCCTCCATCCTCAGAATAAGCTGGGTGTCGTCAGCGTACTGGTGGCACTCCAGCCCATAACTCCGCACCAGCTGTGCAAGCGGCTGCATGTAGATGTTGAATAACAGAGGGGAGAGGATGGCCCCCTGAGGAACTCCACAAACTAATGAGGAGCCCTCGGAGACCACCTCGCCCCTCCTCACATGCTGAGACCGCTGGTGGAGGAAGGAGGTCAGCCATTTAAGAACTGTCCCCCTCACTCCAGCCATGGCCAGGCGGTGGATCAGTAGATTGTGGTCGACCGTGTCAAACGCTGCCGTGAGGTCCAATAACACGAGCAGCGCAGACCCGCCTTGGTCGAGCTGACAGCGGAGTTGATCTGTGATGGAGACCAGGACCGTCTCCGTCCCGTGCCCCGAACGGAAGCCGGACTGGAAGGGGTCTAGCCATGTTGCATCATCTAAGAAGGACTGCAACTGCTCCATTACTGCCCTCTCAACTACCTTGCCCAGGTACGAGAGGTTCGACACTGGTCGGTAGTTGGAGGGAACCGCAGGATCTAGTGACGGTTTCTTCAGTAATGGAGCTACCACCGCCTCTTTAAAGCACTCTGGGAAGACTCCTTGCTCAAGGGAGCTATTTAAGATGTTCAACAGAGGCCCACGTAACCCCTCCAGGCAGGATCTAACAAGCATATGCAGCGAGGAGCAGCTGTTGCTCTGGAGAGAAGCCCCGAGGCGGCGGCGGTGCCCTGGGAGATGAGGCTCCGGCCAAGCTGCGCCCTTACCACCCTGGCCTGCTTCAGTGCTGCCTCCTCCTTCGCCTGGTATGCCAACTGGAGCCGGAGCAAAGGTGAGAGATGTGGAGGAGGGGAGGGGCGTCCCGTCGCCAAAGTCTCCTAACTCCCCCTCCCCGGGGCGCCTTTCCCACGAGAGCCTAGGCACCCCCGAAGTGAACTGAAGCCTCTCCGAAGGGGCTGGGAGGGGGGGGGGGAGAGATGGAGATAGATTCAACCAAATACAAAGGCCTTGAAGCTTCGGTTCACTTCGGGGGCGCTTAGGTTGCCTCTGGGGCCTTTCAGCCCCCTTTTCCTGCCCGTCTCCCGCGGGAATTACCTCCTCCGTCCCTCTTCCGCACACGTGGCTTGCCCAGGTCTCGGGAGAGTAGCTGCGTCCGTTGCCTGCTACTCTCACAAGACTTTGCGGGTCATCCGAGGCATCTCTTGGAAATGTAGTCCCGTGGACTTCCTTCTTTTGCAGGTCTCCGTCCTTGTGTCTTTGCGGTTACCACAGGAACTTTGTTTATGGTTCCTGGTTCGTTTTGAATTTGCTGCCCCTTGCCCCAGGCCACACTTTTTAGTGTGGGCCTGAATGATGTGAAGGGGGGGGGTGCGGTAGAGGGGGCGTAATTCCAAAGTGTGGCCTAGGGCGCAAAAAAGTGTTCATCCGGGCCTGTGTCTGGCAAAGTCTCCTTCTTTGAAGGATTTTAAACAGAGGGCGGTTCAAAGGGAAGGGAGAAAATTATAATAAAGCTCTGATGTTTTCATTACAGAACTATTTCCAAAAGTGATTTTGTACAGGAATGTGCGTTGGTCACTCTCAGAGAAATGTATGGGTTCTTTTAGTTGAAAGATACTGAGCTTGAGTTTACAGTGAATGTTATAAGAGTTTTGTCAATCCATACTGATTAATTCCCATATTCAAGTCATTAATTATTGCCAAAATCAGAGAATGAAAAATGCATATACATGGAGCAAGAGTTGCCAGAAGTACAAGCTTGGTTTAGAAAAGGCAGAGGAACGAGAGATCCAATTGCCAATATCTGGATGCTGGAGAATGGAGGAAGGCAGGGAGTTTCAGAAAAACATCTATTTCTGTTTTATTGACTTGGGGGCCCGGCCCGGCCCGGGTTATGTGAGAAAAACATTGTGTGCCAAGTTTGGTCCTTATCAGTTGTTTATTTGGCTTGCAGTGGTCTCGGGAAGCGAGTGAAGGTACTTCAAGTCCCATCATCCATGGTCCATCCTCCTCCAAATTGCACCAGGATGTAATGTGGGTCATGGGGGTTCTGTGTGCCAAGTTTGGTCTTGATCAGTCATTGTATGATGTTTGGGAAGTGAATCAGGTGAAGGTACTGCAAATCCCATCATTTGTGAGCCATCCTAGCCCTCTTTGGGCTAGCATTCTCTTAGGCTTTATTTGATAGTACACTGTAATTTTTCATCATGCTCTGTATCTGGAATTCATTGGATTGTGTTTTAACCTGTTTTTATGTATTTGTAGGGCCGCATGCTGAGGTCATGCTGCCCTTATATATATTTTATTGTTACCCGCCCCGAGCCTGCAGGGAGGAGCGGATTATAAGATTGAAGAAATAAATAAAATAAAATAAATAAATCCTGCTGTAAACCGCACCAGGTTTGTAAAGTGATTGGGCCTCTGTGTGCCAAGTTTGGTACTGATTCATCATTGGTGTGGGCCACAGTGCTCTAAGGAAGTGAATTAAAGTACTGCAAGTCCCATCATCCATGGTCCATCCTCCCTCAAACTGCACCAGGATGTAGGGTGCACCTTGGGGGGTCTGTGTGCCAAGTTTGGTCTTGTTCTGTCATTGTTGGGAGCCTAGTCAGGAAAATCAAGTTGAGGAAGCCTAACAATATCCCAGGAGCTGAGGCCTAGTCAGGAAAATCAAGTTAAGGAAGCATTGCTGTCAACTTTGGGCCTGGTCTGTGATTTAGATGGGCTACAGTGTTGTTTGGGAAGTGAATCAGGTGAAGGTACTGCAAATCCCATCATTCATGGCCCATCCTGCCCTAAACCACACCAGGTTGTGAAGTGGGCCATTGGGCCCCTGTGTGCCAAGTGTGGTCCTGATCTGTCATTGCTGTGGGCCGCAGTGATTGACTGCCTGAGGCCTTTCCTTTTCCCTCTGCGTCACCTTAGAATGTTGGAATTTAGATGGCCAATCAGAGTGCTTTATGCAAATACTCCCTCAGGGGCAACCAATCCCCTCTGGCTGCTGACTTAGAATGTTGACCGCAAGAAGATCCAACCAGTCCATATTCCAGGAAATAAAGCCCAACTGCTCACTGGAGGGAAGGATAGTAGAGGCAAAGATGAAGTCCTTAGGCCAGTGTTTCCCAACCTTTTTTGAGCCGCGGCACACTTTTTACATTTACAAAATCCTGGGCCACACCACCAACCAAAATGACACAAAATGACACTCTAACACAGTAATACATATAGTTAATATGTTTTCAAAAGTATTTATACACTCAGTGTGAAACCTGGGCCTGTTTCGATGAACACAACATAGATATCCTGGCAGGAATGGCAGAAAGACACACACAAAGGTCTTGCTCAACAGCTGTCAGTCTCTCTCTCTGTGTTTAGAAAAAATGTGTCCATATAACTTCAAAGCAGCCCACTAGTACTGTTCTTATGCATCAATACACCTCATGGAACAATAATGAGGCTTCCACCTTCAATATACAGTATCTGCTCCTGTATCATTCCAGGTGGGCATTAGACGAGTCCCTCGTATATAACTGGTGAACAGGAGAGTTGTTACACAGTCACTACAAAGGCTATCACGTCCAGCCAATGCCAAATGTAGTAATAGTTGGTACACATAAACACGAAAACGGCCAAAGGAGGCGGCGCCCCAGCCTTCTTCTTCGCCGCTGTCTCGGCCCTTCCTTCCTCCCCCGACAAGAGCAGCAGCAGGAGTTCGGCAGGAGGGGGAAGAAAGGGGGGAAGAGAGGTTTTCCTGCAGCGCACCAGGTGATTGCTCACGGCACACTAGTGTGCCACGGCATAGTGGTTGGGAAACACTGGCTTGGGCCACATCATGAGAAGACAGGAAAGCATGGAGAAAGCAATGATGCTGGGGGGAAATAGAAGGAAAAATGAAGCAGGGCCAACCAAGGGCAAGATGGATTGATATCCTTGAAGTGACTAGCTTGACCTTGAAGGAGACACTGGAGGTGGCGACGGCTGAAAGGGAGCTCTGGTGTGGGCTGGTCCATGAGGTCACCAAGAGTCGGAAGTGACTGAACCAAGGAACAGCAACAACCTAGAGCAGGGCTGTCCAACAGGCGGCCCCGGGGCCGTACACGGCCCCCCAGCCTGTTGGACACGGCCCTTGCTACCCTCCTGAAATAATTTTTTAAAAAAATTGGGAAAAAATTTTTTCCAAAAAAAAATGTACAAAAAAATGGCGGCCGGGGGGGGGGGAGGAGGAGGTGGGGCAGGGAGGAGGAAAGGAGCCAGCTCCTCCTCCCTACACCGCCCTCCATCCTCTCTCTGCGCCGCTGCTGCGAGATAGCAGCGGCGGGGGGAGGGGGGAGGAGGAGGAGGGGCAGGGAGAAGGAAAGGAGCCAGCTCCTCCTCCCTACACCGCCCCTCCATCCCTCTCTCCGCCCCAGGGAAGCCTTCTGGATGGCGCGCGGGGAAAGTGAGTGCCCGGTTCTTGCTTCCCCCGCACGCCATCCAGGCTTGCGCTGGGGGTTTCACCGGCTCGCCTCCCTCTGACCAGAAGGAGGCCAGAGCCGGGCGAACCCCGGCAAGCCTGGATGGCTCACGGGAAAGCGAGCGCGGTTCCTTGCTTCCGCGCGCCATCCAGGCTTGCGGGGGGGTTCGCAGGGCTCTGGCCTCCTTCTGGTCAGAGGGAGGCAAGAGCCCGGTGAACCCCTCCCCCCCCGCAAGCCTGGATGGCAAGCGGGGGAAGCGAGCGCCCGGTTCTTGCTTCCCGCGCGCCATCCAGGCTTATGGGTGAGGGGGGGTTCACCGGGCTCTCGCTCCTCTTTTCTTCTTTCCTCCCTCTCTTTCACCTTCTTTCCTTCCATCCATCCACCCACCCTTTCATCCTCCCTCCCTTAATCCCCCTCTCTTTCTCCTTCCTTCCACCCACCCACCCAACCATCCACCCTTTCATCCATCCTTTCAACTGTTCTCCCTCCGTCCTTGCCCCTCTTTCACCTTTCTTTCCTGCCACCCTTTTATCTTTTCTTCCTTCTCACTTTCCCTCCTCCTTTTCCTCCTCCATCCTTCTCTTCTTCCCCTCCTTCCTTCCTTCTCCTGTTCATATTTGGGCATATTGAGTATTCATGCCAAGTTTGGTCCTGATCCAACATTGTGCTCTCTGGATGTAGGTGAACTACAACTCCAAAACTCAAGGTCAGTTCCCAAGCAAACCCTTTCAGTACTTTCTGTTGGTAATGAGAGTTCAATATGCCAAGTTTGGTTCAATTCCATTGTTGCAAGAGTTCAGGATGCTCTTTGATTGTGTGTTAACTATAAATCCCAGAAACTGTAACTCTCAAATGTCAAGGTCTATTTTCCCCAAACTCCATCTGTGTTCACATTTGGGCATATTGAGTATTCATGCCAAGTTTGGTCCTGATCCAACATTGTTTGAGTCCACAGTGCTCTCTGGATGGAGGTGAACTACAACTCCACAACTCAAGGTCAATGCCCACCAAAGCCTTCCAGTATTTCCTGTTGGTCATGGGAGTTCTGTGTGCCAAGATTGGTTAATTCCATCATTGGTGGGGTTTAGAATGCTCTTTGATTGTAGGCGAACTACTAATCCCAGCAACTACAACTCCCAAATGTCAAAGGTCTATTTTCCCCCAAATCCACCAGTGTTCACATTTGGGCATATTGAGTATGGGGGGCGGAGCCAGAGAGGGGGCGGAACTGGAGGCGGGGCCAGACCCTTCGGCCCCCCAAGTCATCAGTGACCGGCAATCAGGCCCCTGGTCCGGTAGATTTTGGACAGCACTGACCTAGAGCATGTGAACAGGGTCAAACTTTGAGATAGAAACATTTTAAATAAAATACTTAAAAGGATAGATTTGTAGAATTACCACAGAAGTATTTTTGCAAGTACTTCTAGGAAAATGTTTCTGAAATAAAAATGTACATACGGCACATGTATTTCTTTTCTTCACTTAATGTTTTAGCTTGAAAATCACAAGGGGCGTTGCATTTTTTCTTCTCCTGGGAAGAGTTTGCAAATAGGTTTTTTATTCCTGGAGTGGATGCGACCTCCGCAGTGGTGGTTGTGGAAGCGCCCTGCAAGAGTAAACCATAGGAACCCTTTTAAAACCTGCTCTTACTGAATTCTGAAAAATTCAAAGGGGGGGGGGGACCTATACAGAGAAATGGAAAAAAATATTTCACATATTTCTTTTTCTCTAGTAAATTACCTATAAATATGAAAAGCACAATTTTATGAAAACATTTACCTTGTAAGAAGTTCACTTCCTGTCAAGAATACGCATGGTAGTAAACAAGGTTTGCTACAATTATCACTGAAAACCAAAATGACTAAAATGAAACTATGGTACATCTATATATATAAAGGAAGAGTCGTCATGGAAAGACCGTCCCAAACAGAGAAACCTTACAACGCAGAAACACCAAACCTGCCAACAGAAATAGGCCTCAAGCAAGGTACGTTTGTAGCAAAAAACGAAACTTCCCCCAAAACAACGAGTAAAAAAAACTACATTTCCCAGCATCTTCCGAGGCTGCCAACGACTCTCCCAGCCTCTACATTCTGACAACATGATTGGCTGCCAATAAGGGCGGATTTGCATAACTCCTGTACTGGCCAGCCAACATGAACATTCCGACCCATAATAAACTGTCAGAGGAGGATAAGGCAAAGGGCTGAGGCACAAACACAAACACCCAATTCACTTCCCACAGACTTTCTCGCATCTCCTAAATAGGGCACAGCAACGCGTGCCGGGTACAGCTAGTTGGATACAGTGAGACAATGGGAAAAGATGAAGGAGTGGAAGGCATTAAGGAAAAAGGGCAGACCTCTTCACGGTCAAGAAGTCCATGGTCCGGAATTTGCAAAACCCAAGAAGTCTCTCATTCATACAAATCCCTAGGCATGGTTAGGTTTGGTTGGAATCTTTGTAATTTGGAATAAATTCGGAAAGATTTGCTTTTTGAAGTAATTTCGAAGTTTTTAAGGAAATTGGAAGTCCCTTTGTCCTTCCGAAGCTTTTTCCGACATTTCTGTTCCAAAGCTGTGAGTTGGAAATGATTCAGTGTTTCAGGGGGGCGCCGATGCCCAAGGGGCGCCCCCGTTGCCAACACCGGGGTGCATCCCTCTCCCAACATTGGCAAGTGCGCGGGGAAAAAGCCCTGGAAGCGCACATCCAGGGGCCGTGCTTCACCAGCCCCTGGGTGTGCGCTCTCAGCCCTCTTTCCCCCACGCGCTTGCCTATGCCGGGGCGCCTCTCTCTCCCAGCGTTGGGAAGTGAGTGCAGGAAGAGGCCCTGGGAGTGCGCATCCAGGGGCCATGCTTCACCAGCCCCTGGGCATGTGCTCTCAGCCCTCTTTCCCCCATGCGCTTGCCAATGCCAGAGCGCCTCTCTCTCCCAGCATTGGGAAGTTAGTGCGGGAAGACTAATCTGTGCTCTTCTCGGATTTGAACCTCCTACCTGTCGGTCTTCAGTCCTGCTGGCACAAAGGTTTAACCCTTTAAACCTTACATTTTAGCTCAAAACAATAACTGAGAGAAATACCTTAAAATGGAAAGCATGAACTGTCCAGCTTCCCAGAACAACAGAAAAAATGTCACTTTTCAAATAATAAACTTTTCAAAGGATTCCCCCCTTTGGAAAGAAAATCAATTGTGAGAGTTCACAAAAGGTGGTGTTCTCTAGGGCAGTGATTTTCAACCAGTGTGCCGCGGAACACTAGTGTGCCGTGAGAGATCATCAGGTGTGCCGTGGGAAATTACAGTGTAGAGAGAGAGAGAGAGAGAGAGCAGAGCAGGAAACTTCAGGCAGCGGAAATGAGGCCGAAGCAGCAATGCCAGCCAGCCTGGGTGCAGTCAGGGAGAGCCCTCGGCGTCCAGAACTTTCCTCCCTCCCTCCTCTCCCTCTCCTTCCCTTCCTTCCTTCCCTCCCTCTGCGCGCCAAGGGCTACCTGGCCGGGCTGCGGCTCCTCCTGCTTCCTGGCTCCTGGGCTCTCTTCTGCCCTCCTCTGCTCTGGCAGCAAGGAGGAGGAGAGGGAGCTGCCCCCGTCCGACCCCGCTCCCGGAGGCTCAAGGCGAGGCTTTCTGCCCTCTAGTCCCTCTGTGCCGGGAAGGGGAGCAACCCCTCATCTCCTGGCTGGGCTCCAGGTTCGCAGCAGAGCAGAGGCTGAGATGCGCAGCTCCACAGCCCACCTTGGTTCCCGATTTGACCCCAAGGCAACAGCAAGGAAGCCGAAGGGACACGGGGGGGAGGCACTCCTGGGGGGGCTGAACCCCTTCGGGAAGGAGAGCTGGGGGTGGCGACGACTGCGAGCCTCTGCCGCAGTTTGTTCTGAGGCTCGGAGCCACCTCGTGTGCTCAATTCATATTCGTCCTGCTCATCTGAGCCCGCATGCGCTTCAGCCACTCAGTGCAGCCCTCCCCCGCGGGACAGTGACGAGCCTCCTGCGTGTGGGCCTCCCGGGGGGGGCGGGGGGGGGGGGGTTGGTGGAAGCAGTGGGCTCTGGGGATATCTCCCCCTCGAAGTGAAACCCTCTTTACTGAAGAAATGAGGCCCTAATTGTGCCTAGCCTAGCCTAAGACTGAGAAATAAAATATTATGTGGAGAACAAAACACATTTGATGGTTTCAACAGAAATCTGTTCTATCTTCAGCTGCTGGCATTGGTGATGTGGCACTCAAAGATCGTGGGCAGCGCACTTCTTAACTAAGGAACCAGTCCCGGGGGGGGGGGGGGAGGACACAAGTCCCTGAGCAGATTTAAGAGGAGCATAAAATAAGTAAAGCAAAAGCTGGGAATAGTTCTTTAAAGCAGCCAACTCCCACAAATTAAACAAAAGTGGCACTCTAAGTATCTTGTGCTAAAACCTTTTTAAAACATTAATTTAAAAGAATTAAAGTATTTAAAAGCCAGAAACGTTTAGCCGGGGGTCGGGAACCTTTTTGTCTCAGAGAGCCATAAAAGCAAAATATTTGGCAATGTATTTCAGTGAGAGCCATATAATATATATAATATACTGTATTTTAAGACTGAATTCAAGTAAATGTGAGCATATACAGTACGTACATACTATGAGAAAAGGATTCCCCCGCAGAATGAGGGGAGACTTCAGACCTGGCTCTGCAAAAGACATGCTCAGGACTCTGGGAAGGAAGAGAAGGCGGAAGGAAGGAAGGAAGGGGGAAAGAAAGAAAGAAAGAAAGACAGACAGACAGACAGACAGACAGACAAAGGAAATAAAGAAGGGAGGGGCAGAGGAAGAAAAAAACGAAGAACGGACTATGGAAAAGGAAGAAAAGTAAAGCAGGAGAGAGACAAGGAGGAGAAAAGAAAGAAGGAAATTGGGAGGAAAGGAAAGGGTGGGGAAAAGAAAGGAAAGGGAGTGAGGAAAAAGTAAAATAATGAAGGAAAAAGAAGAAAAGAAAGAAGGGGGGAGAGAGAAGTGAAAAGAAAGGAAGGAGAAGGAAAGGAAGTCTTGGGGAAAAAGAATAGAAGAGGAAGGAAGGAAGAGGGAGGGAGAATGGAGGAAAGAAGGAAGGAGAGAAGGAAAGGGTGACAGAGGAGAAAGAAAGGAAGGAAGAGGAAGGAAGGAAGGAAGGAAGGAAGGAAGGGGAAGAATGGAGAAAAGAAAGAAGGGGAGAGAGGGAGGGAAAAGGAAGGAGAGAAGGAGAACGAAAGGGTGAAGGGGAGAAAGGAAGGAAGAGGGAGAATGGAGGAATGAAGGAAGGGGAGAGAGGGAGGGAAAAGGAAGGAGAGAAGGAGAACGAAAGGGTGAAGGGGAGAAAGGAAGGAAGAGGGAGAATGGAGAAAAGAAAGAAGGGGAGAGAGGGAGGGAAAAGGACGGAGAGAAGGAGAACGAAAGGGTGAAGGGGAGAAAGGAAGGAAGAGGGAGAATGGAGGAATGAAGGAAGGGAAGAGATGGAGGGAAAAGGAAGGAGAGAAGGAAAGGATGAAGGGGGAGAAAGAAAGGAAGGAAGAGGAAGGAAGGAAGGAAGGAAGGAAGGAAGGAAGGAAGGAAGGAAGGAAGGAAGAGGGAGAATGGAGGAAAGAAGGAGGGGGTGAGAGGGAGGGAAAAGGAAGGAGAGAAGGAGAAGGAAAGCGTGAAGGGGAGGAAGGAAGGAAAGAAGGAAGGAAGGAAGGAAGGAAGGAAGGAAGGAAGGAAGGAAGGAAGGGGGAGAATGGAGGAAAGAAGGAAGGGGAGAGAGGGAGGGAAAAGGAAGGAGAGGAGAAGGGGAAAGGGAAGGGAGGAAGGAAGGAAGGAAGGAAGGAAGGAAGGAAGGAAGGAAGGAAGGAAGGAAGGGGGGAGAATGGAGGAAAGAAGGAAGGGGAGAGAGGGAGGGAAAAGGAAGGAGAGGAGAAGGAAAGCGTGAAGGGGGAGGAAGGAAGGAAGGAAGGAAGGAAGGAAGGAAGGAAGGAAGGAAGGGGGAGAATGGAGGAAAGAAGGAAGGGGAGAGAGGGAGGGAAAAGGAAGGAGAGAAGGAGAAGGAAAGGGCAAAAGGGGAGAAAGGAAGGGAGAGGGAGAGCCAGATGCAATCATGAAAAGAGCCACATCTGGCTCCTGAGCCGTAGGTTCCCTACCCCTGGTATAAGGTATGCACAATCCATTGCCAGCATTTAGCTGTCTGGGATTTTGTATTAAACGGCATTTAATGTTTATTTTTCTAAATCAAAACTATTTCCGAAAATTATGTACCAACCCAGCCTGGCTCTCCCGGATTTATGGAAAAGAATGGCAAAAGCTTCCCAGATGAACCGGATCAGGGCGTTTTTCTCTTGCATATGAAAAAATGTATAGAAAAACTGTTATTTTGGATTTACATTGGCATGCATCTAGAAATTGATCCATACATTACAACTCACCTACTCTCTCTGTACGCAATACCCCTGCCAATCCAGAAAGAGAAAAAGTCAAAAATAGTATTTGCTGTCTCAAGTCACCGGACTGTATCAATGTATTAAGGCCATCCGTTTGAAACCTTACCTTTGCAGAACATGGCTTGACATGGCCAAACGCCGTCTCAGCCCCCATGCAAAATAGGACATTGAGCAAGATGAGGGAGGTCGCGCCGGGGTCGGTCATCTCCGAGTTGAAGACAATGAAAGTTTTCAAAAGATGTCTATCTGCCTCGAAAAACACTGGCCACTCACGGATGAAATCTTGAGTTAAGAGTTCAGGAATGTGTACAACACAAACATTGGCCGGAAAGAAAGCCAGCCCTTTTATGTTTCCACTTCAGAACACTTACATAAATGGGTTTAAGTGACCCACATATGGTTTGATCTCCGAAGGAATTGTACACTATTCCACAATTTCATCCAGGACCCAGCTATTACTTAATGGGAAAATAACTTGGGAAGTCTGATCTGGCTACGGTCATCCACACTCTGGTCACATCTCGAACAGATTACTGCAACGCGCTCTACGTGGGGCTGCCTTTGAAGACAGTTCTGAAATTGCAGCTAGTCCAACGGGCGGCAGCCAGATTACTAACGGGAGCTACATACAGGGAGCATACCCCCCCCCCCTTGTTGTGTCAGCTCCACTGGCTGCCTGTCCACTTCCGGGCTCAATTCAAAGTGCTGGTTTTGACCTTTAAAGCTCTATACGGTTCTGGCCCAGCTTACCTGTCCGGACGCATCTGCCGCTACGTCCCACCTCGTAACTTAAGATCATCCGGGGAGGCCCTGCTCTCGCTCCCGCCTACTTCTCAAATGCGGTTGGTGGGGACGAGAGAGAGGGCCTTCTCGGTGGTGGCTCCCCGTCTGTGGGATGCACTCCCTATGTAGCAGCAAATCTGGAGTCCCAAAACTCCCAGGTGGTACCTTTTACTTACAGGCGGTGCAAACGTGCGAGCGCAGGAACAAGAAAACGCAACAACCGTACTGCAGGTACAATGAAGCCAAAGTTTATTTTGCACAACGTCAGCTGACGGGACCTGCCCACAGAACTCGCTGCTTCAGGGCAAGAACCCCGTACAATCTTCAACTATCCCTTATATACACTCTATGGCGGCAGGTCCCTTGTCCCTCCTTTCTTCATCATCATCATTGGTTCAAAGCATCAACACATTTCTATTATCCAATTAAACATCACATTATTTGGCTTCACACTCTATTTGCATTCTTATTTGCTAAACAGCACTACGCAGTATTAATTCTTCATTCCCACAGTATGTTATCTACCATGGGCATCCTGTTCTTAATTTGCAACATTTCTAAGCCGTCCTTCTGTGCCAGCAAGGAAGAACGGTCTCATTTGCCCATGTGCGGTTTCTACCAATCAGTAACAATGTAAACAGATACACGCTGGGTGCTAGCTAGGCCAATCACGGCCAGTGTTATGAGGGAAAGGCACATGATGTACTCTAACAAATCACAGCTTGTGCCTGACGTACCAATCAAAGTGTATTATTCTCGGGAAGGCTGCTAGCATGATTTCTGGCAAGCTATCTCGCTATACTAAGTTCTGTGCTTGTGTATCACTCTCTCCTGACCGTACTTCTGCTAAAAGCACCAATTCTGCTTTACCTATTGATATACGATCTACCCCTCCCTCCCTTGTGGACTTCAACTCCCAGAAGCCTCAGTCACTTTGACGAATGGTTAAGAATTCTGGGAAATGAAGTCCTGGAACCCTGGAGGATCCCCATGGCTTTGCAACTGGAGCTGTCAAGGTTTGTGGACTTCAACTCCCAGAAGCCTCGGTCACTTTGGGGAATGGTTAAGAATTCTGGGAAATGAAGTCCTGGAACCCTGGAGGATCCCCATGGCTTTGCAACTGGAGCTGTCAAGGTTTGTGGACTTCAACTCCCAGAAGCCTCGGTCACTTTGGGGAATGGTTAAGAATTCTGGGAAATGAAGTCCTGGAACCCTGGAGGAGCCCCATGGCTTTGCAACTGAGCTGTCAAGGTTTGTGGACTTCAACTCCCAGAAGCCTCGGTCACTTTGGGGAATGGTTAAGAATTCTGGGAAATGAAGTCCTGGAACCCTGCAGGAGCCCCATGGCTTTGCAACTGGAGCTGTCAAGGTTTGTGGACTTCAACTCCCAGAAGCCTCGGTCACTTTGGGGAATGGTTAAGAATTCTGGGAAATGAAGTCCTGGAACCCTGGAGGATCCCCATGGCTTTGCAACTGGAGCTGTCAAGGTTTGTGGACTTCAACTCCCAGAAGCCTCGGTCACTTTGGGGAATGGTTAAGAATTCTGGGAAATGAAGTCCTGGAACCCTGGAGGATCCCCATGGCTTTGCAACTGGAGCTGTCAAGGTTTGTGGACTTCAACTCCCAGAAGCCTCGGTCACTTTGGGGAATGGTTAAGAATTCTGGGAAATGAAGTCCTGGAACCCTGGAGGAGCCCCATGGCTTTGCAACTGGAGCTGTCAAGGTTTGTGGACTTCAACTCCCAGAAGCCTCGGTCACTTTGGGGAATGGTTAAGAATTCTGGGAAATGAAGTCCTGGAACCCTGCAGGAGCCCCATGGCTTTGCAACTGGAGCTGTCAAGGTTTGTGGACTTCAACTCCCAGAAGCCTCGGTCACTTTGGGGAATGGTTAAGAATTCTGGGAAATGAAGTCCTGGAACCCTGCAGGAGCCCCATGGCTTTGCAACTGGAGCTGTCAAGGTTTGTGGACTTCAACTCCCAGAAGCCTCGGTCACTTTGGGGAATGGTTAAGAATTCTGGGAAATGAAGTCCTGGAACCCTGCAGGAGCCCCATGGCTTTGCAACTGGAGCTGTCAAGGTTTGTGGACTTCAACTCCCAGAAGCCTCAGTCACTTTGGGGAATGGTTAAGAATTCTGGGAAATGAAGTCCTGGAACCCTGCAGGAGCCCCATGGCTTTGCAACTGGAGCTGTCAAGGTTTGTGGACTTCAACTCCCAGAAGCCTCGGTCACTTTGGGGAATGGTTAAGAATTCTGGGAAATGAAGTCCTGGAACCCTGGAGGATCCCCATGGCTTTGCAACTGGAGCTGTCAAGGTTTGTGGACTTCAACTCCCAGAAGCCTCAGTCACTTGGGTGAATGGTTAAGAATTCTGGGAAATGAAGTCCTGGAACCCTGGAGGAGCCCCATGGCTTTGCAACTGGAGCTGTCAAGGTTTGTGGACTTCAACTCCCAGAAGCCTCAGTCACTTGGGTGAATGGTTAAGAATTCTGGGAAATGAAGTCCTGGAACCCTGCAGGAGCCCCATGGCTTTGCAACTGGAGCTGTCAAGGTTTGTGGACTTCAACTCCCAGAAGCCTCAGTCACTTGGGGGGAATGGTTAAGAATTCTGGGAAATGAAGTCCTGGAACCCTGCAGGAGCCCCATGGCTTTGCAACTGGAGCTGTCAAGGTTTGTGGACTTCAACTCCCAGAAGCCTCAGTCACTTGGGTGAATGGTTAAGAATTCTGGGAAATGAAGTCCTGGAACCCTGGAGGATCCCCATGGCTTTACCACTGCAGCTGTCAAGGTTTGTGGACTTCAACTCCCAGAAGCCTCAGTCACTTGGGTGAATGGTCAGGAACTCTGGGAAATGAAGTCCAAAGAAAGGGAAGCCCTGGGCTGCCCTGCCCACCAACCCAGTTCCTGAGGCCTTCCCGGCCCCGCCCCCTTCGCTGCCGGCCCCGCCCCCTCCGCGGCCTCCAATGGCCGGGCGCGCGCGCCGTCTCCCGTGGTTACCGTTGCCAAGGAAGCAGCGTGGCGGGTTGCTACGATGGCGCCTGGTTCCGAGGTTCCCTTTCGGGGAGGAAGGCAGGGCGAGGCCTCGGGGAGGGCGGCGGCGGCGATGGCGGCGGCGGAGGGCTGAGCGGGCTGGATGGATGGAGCCCGGCGGAGGAGGCGGCGGCGGGGGAAGCGGAGGGGAAGGCCTCAGCAAGGGCCTCTCGGAGAGCGCCCTGCCGCGGGGCCTGGGCCGCCGGGCCTGGGCCGCTTTCTCCCCCTCCTCGCCGTATCCTTTCCTCCCCAAGGGCCCCCCGGGCAGCCAGGCCGGCGCTTCTCAACCTGGGGGTCGGGACCCCCCGGGGGGGGATTGGGGGGTCGCCATGGGGGTCGCTAAAGACCGTCAGGGTTAAACACAGTGTGGGGGTTCTGTGTGGGATGTTTGGCCCAATTCTGTCATTGGTGGGGTTCAGAAGGCTCTTTGGTTGTAGGTGAACTATAAATCCCAGCAACTACAACTCCCAAACGTCAAGGTCTGTTACCCCCCAAACTCCACCAGTGTTCACATTTGGGCATATGGAGTATCTGTGCCAAGTTTGGTCCGGATCCATCGTTGTTGGACTCCACGGTGCTCTCTGGATGTAGGTGAACTACAACTCCCAAACTCAAGGGTCAATGCCCACCAAACCCTTCTAGTTTTTTTCCTGTTGGTTGTGGGAGTTCTGTGTGCCAAGTTTGGTTCAATTCCATCGTTGCTGGAGTTCAGAATGCTCTTTGATTCTAGGCAAACTATAAATCCCAGCGACTACAGCTCCCAAACGTCAAGGTCTGTTCCCCCCAAACTCCACCAGTGTTCACATTTGGGCATATGGAGTATCTGTGCCAAGTTTGGTCCAGATCCATCGTTGTTGGACTCCACGGTGCTCTCTGGATGTAGGTGAACTACAACTCCCAAACTCAAGGGTCAATGCCCACCAAACCCTTCCAGTTTTTTCCTGTTGGTTGTGGGAGTTCTGTGTGCCAAGTTTGGTTCAATTCAATCGTTGCTGGAGTTCAGAATGCTCTTTGATTCTAGGCAAACTATAAATCCCAGCGACTACAGCTCCCAAACGTCAAGGTCTATTTTCTCCAAACTCCACCAGTGTTCACATTTGGGCATATGGAGTATTCGTGCCAAGTTTGGTCCAGATCCATCATTGTTTGAGTCCACACTGCTCTCTGAACTCCGCCAACGATGGAATTGGGCCAAACTTGGCGCACAGAACCCCCATGATTAACAGAAAATACTGGAAAGGCTTGATGTGCGTTGACCTTGAGTTTTGGAGTTGTAGTTCACCTACATCCAGAGAGCACTGTGGACTCAAACAATGAATGATCTGGACCAAACTTGGCATGAATACTCATTATGCCCAAATGTGAACACTGGTGGAGTTTGGGGAAAACAGACCTTGACATTTGGGAGTTGTTGTTGCTGGGATTTATAGTTCACCTATAATCAAAGAGCACTCTGAACTCCGCCAACGATGGAATTGGGCCAAACTTGGCGCACAGAACTCCCATGATTAACAGAAAATACTGGAAAGGCTTGATGTGCATTGACCTTGAGTTTTGGAGTTGTAGTTCACCTACATCCAGAGAGCACGGTGGACTCAAACAATGATGGATCTGGACCAAACTTGGCACGAATACTCAATATGCCCAAATGTGAACACTGGTGGAGTTTGGGGAAAACAGACCTTGACATTTGGGAGTTGTTGTTGCTGGGATTTATAGTTCACCTACAATCAAAGAGCATTCTGAACTCCGCCAACAATGGAATTGGGCCAAACTTGGCGCACAGAACTCCCATGACTAACAGAAAATACTGGAAAGGCTTGATGTGCGTTGACCTTGTGTTTTGGAGTTGTAGTTCACCTACATCCAGAGAGCACGGTGGACTCATACAATGATGGATCAGGACCAAACTTGGCACAAATACTCATTATGCCCAAATGTGAACACAGGTGGAGTTTGGGGAAAACAGAGCTTGACATTTGGGAGTTATAGTTGCTGGGATTTATAGTTCACCTATAATCAAAGAGCATTCTGAACTCCGCCAACGATGGAACCGAACCAAACTTGGCACACATAACCCCCATGACCAACAGAAAATACTGTGTTCTCTGATGGCCTTTGGCGACCCCTTTGACACCCCCTTGCGACCCCCCCAGGGGTCCCGACCCCCAGGTTGAGAAACACTGCTCAAGAGAAAAAGAGCCCAGTTTCACATCTACTTCATCCTTGAACTCCCTGCGTTTGGCTGCTTTAAAGATACGTTTGTATCTGTTCCAAAACCTACAGCTTGAACCTTGTGGCGAGAGGCAACGAGCACTTGCATACGTTCTTTGCTTAGGAGGTTATTTTCATTGTATGGAATGCTAATTAATTCAAACGACAATTAATTCAGAATATCATAATAACATTTGTTTGTTTGTAAGTGAATTATTTCCAGCCAGTGTCATAATCAAGAATGTAATCTAAGTCAGTGTTTCCCAACTGCTGTGATGCGGCACAGTAGCGTGCCGTGACGGACCTCCTGCTGTGCCGCGAGAAAAGCTCTCTGCCCCCCTTCCTTCCCCCCCTCCCCCTGCCGAACTCCTGCTGCTTGGGGGAGGGGGAGGAAGGGCCGGGCGGCGGCAAAGAAAAAGAAGAATGGGCCGGGGCGCCGCCTCCTTCGGCCGTTTACCCAGCCAGCCTCCAATCTGCCATGACTCCCGCCCCTCGCTCACTGAAGCCGCGTGGAGGAGGAGCCCCGCCCACGGAAGCCCATCCACCGCTCATGCTCCTCCTCCGCATGGCTTCAGCAAGCGAGGGGCGGGAGTCAAGGGAGAGTGGGAGAGCGGCGCCAGGAACGGGGGCCATGACTCCCACCCCTCGCTCGCACTGCCCTCTCAAGGCTGGAGAAGCTGTCGGAGAGCTGAAGCCAGGGGAGGGGACGGGGCATGGCACGGCCTGGCTCCACCCCCCTCCCCAGCTTATGCTCCCACAGCTTCTCCAGCCTTGAGGACAGTGCCAAGCCAGCATTGTGCTGGCTCTGCCACCACTGGCTTGGCTCTGCCCCCTCAAGGCTGGAGAAGCTGTGGGAGAGCTGAAGAGGGGGGGGATGGTGCGGCCTGGCTCCGCCCCCTCCCTGGCTTCCGCTCTCCCACAGCTTCTCCAGCCTTGAGGGACAGTGCCAAGCCAGCATTGTGCTGGCTCTGCCACCGCTGGCTTGGCACTGCCCCCTCAAGGCTGGAGAAGCTGTTGGAGAGCTGAAGCTGGGGGAGGGGGTGGGGCATGGCACGGCCTGGCTCCACCCCCTTCCCCAGCTTATGCTCTCCCACAGCTTCTCCAGCATTGAGGGACAGTGCCAAGCCAGCATTGTGCTGGCTCTGCCACCACTGGCTTGGCACTGCCCCCTCAAGGCTGGAGAAGCTGTGGGAGAGCTGAAGAGGGGGGGATGGTGCGGCCTGGCTCCGCTCCCTCCCCTGGCTTCCACTGTCCCACAGCTTCTCCAGCCTTGAGGGACAGTGCTAAGCCAGCATTGTGCTGGCTCTGCCACCACTGGCTTGGCACTACCCCCTCAAGGCTGGAAAAGCTGTGGGAGAGCTGAAGCTGGGGGAGGGGGCGGGGCATGGCCCTGCCCCGCCCCTCCCAGCTTCAGCTCTCCCACCGCTTCTCCAGCCTTGAAGGGGCAGTGACAAACCAGCGGTGGCAGAGCCAAGCCTGACTCCTCCCCCTCCCCTGGCTTCGGCACTCCCAGCAGCTGCTCCCAGCAGGCCACCATCCCCCAGCCGTTCTTTACTGTGTTAGAGTGTCATTTTGTGTCCTTTTGGTTGATGGTGTGCCCCCGTATTTTTTTTTAATGCTAAAAGTGTGCCGCGGCTCAAAAAAGGTTGGGAAGCACTGATCTAAGTGACCAGGATGTTTGTTACAGTCTCTATGATCTTTAATCCCATGGTCAGAAACTTAAAAGTTCTTCTCGAGAGGGATTTATCAAAAGAACGTCACGAGTTGCTAAAGGATCAAAGATTATTTCATAATCAAGCACGAAAACTTTCGATTGAAACAAATAAAAGGAGGAGGTATGTAAACATAGGCTGTGCTTCACTTTATAGGTGGTTGTGTGATTCTCTTTCACTCTCAAAAGACGAAGGAAAGGAGTCTTGTGGGACCCGTAAGACTAACTAATATGTGGTATTTCAACATAAACTTTCTTGAGCTATAGCCCATTTCATCAGATGCATGAAAATGTGTTATCCACAAAAGAAGGAAACAAACCGGTTTAATCCTCAAGATGTCACAAAATGTATTTTCCTTCCTCCCCTCTCTTTACATTCAATTAACTTAGGTGATTCTTCTTAGAGACTGAATATAAAGATAACTTTGGTTGTTATGAGGCGTTAGTGATGTGACGTGAGAACTGAAAGCATAATGAGCTTACCATTAAAATATGAGTAATCAAATATTTAATTTTTGAAACCAATTTTAATTATTTATATGACTGCTGAAGAGGATCTTTGAGAGCATGTCCAGGCTGAAATATGTTGGAGTTGTTTAACCAGTAAAAACATCCATAATTGAACACTTTGAGAAGTTTCTCCGGTTTCTTCTGCAGATTTTATTGGGTGCTCCTCAATTCTTTTAAAATCAGGACAGATAATGGGCCAGATCCGAAGTCAGTTCAGTTTAGTGTCACCATTTAAGTCACCAGGACAACTTAGTAAAAGGGTGTTATGTGGTTTCCGGGCTGTATGGCTGTGCTCCAGCACAGTGTTTCCCAAACAGTGTGCCGTGGCACACTAATGTGCCGTGAGCGATCATCAGGTGTGCCGTGGAAAATTGGAGATAGAAGAGAGAGAGAGAGAGAGAGAGAGAGAGAGCACCTTCCTGTCCTACTGGGAAGCCCTAGCTGGGGCTCGGTCCCTTGCCTGAGTCCCGCAAGCACAGCCACCTTTTGGGAAGCCTTGAGCCGCCGGACTAACCACTTGCCTTCTTGGGCTTCCTCCTCTCCTCCGCTCCTTCCTCGGCCTCGGAACGGTTTGAGCCGAAAGGCGGGGACTGCGTCAGGTGGAAAGAGCCGCGCAGAGAGAGAAGATCTTGGGATGGGACTTCTCCGGATCCCCCGGCTGCCTGGGGGCGGACCTACACCGTAGCATTCATACAGTGAGGCACCCCTTGGTCTTCCAGGGCTCAAGGCTGGGGAATCCCGGGATTTGTAGTTTGGGGAGGCTCAGGATGGTGTCAAACTACCACTCCCGTGATTCCCTCGCACTCAGCCAAGGCGGGTCAAGGGGCGTTTGGGACACAGGGTTGAGGCACCTTTAAGCAGGGGCCGAAAACTAACAGGGTTTGCTCACTTCAGGCAGGTATTTTGGCCTACAACTCCCACCATTCTCTCTCTCTCTCTCTCTCTCTCTCTCACACACACACACACACATATATATCAGCTGTATAAATTTATTAGCTGTACCTGCCACGCGTTGCTGTGGCCAACCTTCCCCCTCCCTCTTTCTCTCCTTCCCTCCCTCTTTCCTTCCTTCCCTCTTTTTTCTTTCCTTCTTCTTTCCCTTTTTCTTTCTTCCTTCTCTACCTGTTTCTTTCCTCCCTTTCTTTGCTCTTTGGTTCCATTCTTCCTTCTCTCTTCCCTTCCTTCCTTCCTTCCTTATTGATGCATAAGAACACAGAGAGAGACTGACAGCTGTAGAGCAAGACCTTCGTGTGTGTCTTTCTGCCATTCCTGCCAGGATGTCTATGTTGTGTTCATCGAAACAGGCCCAGGTTTCACACTGAGTGTAGAAATACATTTAAAAACTTATTAACTATATGTATTACTGTGTTAGAGTGTCATTTTGGTTGGTCGTGTGCCCCAGGATTTTGGAAATGTAAAAAATGTGCCGCGGCTCAAAAAAGGTTGAAAAACACTGCTCTAGCAGCATTTTCTCCTGATGTTTTGCCTGCATCTGTGGCTGGCATCTTTAGAAAATCCTCTGAAGATGCCAACGATAGATACAGGTGAAATGTCAGGGGAAAATGCTGCTAGAACACAGCCATACAGCCCGGAAATCACACAACACCCCATTACTAAGTTGTCCTGGTGATTTAAATGGATCTGACAAAAATCTGAGTGTAACCCAATGTATCTGTGATACTAGCAATCAGGACTAACACTGACATAGATGACCTTTTGAAATAACTACTAACTTAAAGTATAGCTGGAAGATCGGGTGTCTTGTTTTTAGCTTCAGGTTACGCTGCTAAACTGCACTTGACCCAACTGTATAAAGTTGATCAGCCTGCAGAAACTGAAACAAGATAATGTTCATGTAACCATAGATGATTCGCAGTACAGTTTCTCTGACTGGTAATAATATAATAAATAATAAATAATATATTATAATAATGTTATATTATATTATAATTTCAATATATTACAATGTCTATAAAATATACTATAATATAACAATTATGATATTAATACTAATGTATGAATATTTCTTGATATATTAATATGTTAATATTAATTATGTGTAATATATAGTAAATATAGTAAATAAATAAATAATGTAGATTAGAATGTAGTTGAGCCCTCCATAATATTTTTTGACTCTCGTGTGGCCCCTTGGAAAAAATAATTGCCCACCCCTGCTCTAATCCCACCCAACCTCCCCAGAGCCTGAATTAAAATGTCAGTCACTTAAAAGCATATTTGTATTAAAAGTTCTTTTTTTCTTTCAATAGAGCACTTGAAGAAAAATGGAAAGAGGATGAACAAAAGGAACAAAAATTTAGAGAACAAATTCTGCTGCAAAGGAAACAGAAACATCAGGAAGCCACTGAAAGATTCCAGCGTGGTCACCTTCCACCTTCACAACGCAAGAGGGGGGGAGGAGGAGGTTTGTACATAAAAATGTACAGATTTAAGAATGTGTATATATGTCTGCAACATGAAAGAATTAATTCCAGAGTATGTGGTGCACCATTTGTACCAATATGATAACTGGCATAGCTGCTTATTAGTCTCTCGGCATTACTTCACGAACGAAGATTCTTAGGAAGGACTCATCCCACGTTTTTTACAATCGCGTTGATGACTAAAAAGGCCAATCTGAGATAGGTAAGTTCGGTTGCAGAAAGCACAGCAGAAAGTCTCCTTGGGTGATGTCGTTTCCAAGTTGCGGCCTCTTTCTGCGTTGTCGTTTCTCTTCGAGACCCATTCGGCATGTCTTCTCAAAAGAGGCCGCAGCATTGTGGATAGTGCATCTCCATGCCCCCCGATGTGAGGCCAGGGTGAACCATTGTTGGTGATCAATCTGGCCGAGCCTGAGATGTTGTTTCAGGGAGTCCTTGCATCTCTTTTTGGGTGCTCCTCTCTTGTGCTGACCCGTGGCGAGTTCACCGTAGAGTAGCATTTTTGGGAGACGGTGGTCCTCCATCCTAGAGACGTGCCCTGCCCAGTGTAGCTGTGTTCTCAATAGCATGGCCTCAATGCTGGTGATCCCTGCTTGCTCAAGGACAGCAACATTCGTCACATAGTCGGTCCAGTGTATTTTTAGGATTGTGCGAAGACAGCGCTGATGAAAGCGTTTGAGGAGTCATAGGTGCTGGCGATGGGTGACCCATGTTTCAGACCCATAGAGGAGAATAGACAGTATGATAGCTCTCTACGCACTGATCTTGGTGCTTTGCCTCAGGTACTTGTTGCTCCAGCCTTCCAAATGCACTGTATGCCTTTGCTAATCTGTGATCTCTCTCTTTATCAATCTTGGCATCTGAAGAGATGATGCTTCCCAGGTAGGTGAACTGCTGAACGGACCTAAGCACAGATGTGCCGATGGTGTTCTTCCTGTGGTGCGGGCTGGTAGAGGACTTCCATTTCCTTCAGGCTGACTTCCAGCCTAAACAGCTCTGCAGCAGGATGCTTCTGAATGGGCGACAAGGGCAGCATCATCAGCAAAAAGCAGCTCACGGACTAGATAGTTTAGAGTCTTAGTGCGAGCCCTCAGGCGGCTTAAGTTTAACATGCTTCCATCAGTACAATAGCGTATATATATGCCGCCTTCTTCTTCTTCGAGGTCTGCCGTAGCCCTTTGGAGCATCATGCTGAAGAAGATTGTAAATAGGGTTGGTGCAAGAATACAACCTTGTTTCACTCCATTAGTTATCAGTTATTAGTACACACTTGTAAATAACTGCTTGTATCAACACTGCTTGTCAAGTTTCATTTTCTTTTCAATTTCATTGTTATCAGTCTTTGCACTTGAGCGGTTCATATATGCTCCCTTTTTACCTTGGAAAACTGGTTTCCTCTTTTTTTTGCAGGTCAAGGAAAGGTATGTATAAAATGTTTCAATACCTCTACTGTTGGCAATTTCAGAACTCTAAACTGTTTTCATTCATCACGTTCACATTTGGATCCCTAAAGTCAGCTTTGTATGTGGGCAGAGGGTAGAATTAATTCTGTAGTTTTATCAGACAGCCCTACACAACATCAATCATAGAATCATAGAGTTAGGAAAGACCTCAGAGGCCATCTATTCCAGCACTTTCCCATGCAGGAACACACAACTATAGCACTATAAATATTGCACAGTTCTTAACTTTTATTTTATTAGCCTCAAGGGTCTCACCAATTTGTTCTTTGTGTGTTTGTGTGTGTTTATTTATTTGTGCTTTTAAAGTAAATACAGAATAGAACCTCTCTCGGCATTACTTCGCGAACGAAGATTCTTAGGAAGGACTCATCCCACGCTTTTTACAAGCGTATTGATGACTAAAAAGGCCAATCTGAGATAGGCAAGTCCGGTTGCAGAAAGCACAGCAGAAAGTCTGCTTGGGTGGTGTTGTTCCCAAGTTGCGGTTCTTTCTGCGTTGTCGTTTCTCTTCGAGACCCATTCGACGTGTCTTCTCGAAAGAGGCTGCAGCATTGTGGATAGTGCGTCTCCATGCCTCCCGATGTGAGGCCAGGGTGGACCATTGTTGGTGATCAATCTGGCCGAGCCTGAGATGTTGTTTCAGGGAGTCCTTGTATCTCTTTCTGGGGTGCCTCTCTTGCTCTGACCCGTGGCGAGTTCACCATAGAGTACTATCTTTGGGAGGCGGTGGTCCTCCATCCTAGAGACGTGCCCTGCCCAGCGCAGCTGTGTTCTCAATAGCATGGCCTCAATGCTGGTGATCCCTGCTTGCTCAAGGACAGCAACATTCGTCACATAGTCGGTCCAGTGTATATTTAGGATTGTGCGAAGACAGCGCTGATTAAAGCGTTGCAGGAGTTGTAGGTGTTGGCGATAGGTGACCCATGTTTCAGACCCATAGAGGTGAATAGACAGTATGATAGCTCCATACACACTGATTTTGGTGCTTTGTCTCAGGTGCTTGTTGCTCCAGACTCTTTTGTGAAGGCTTCCAAATGCACTCTATGCCTTTGCTAATCTATCTCTTTGTCAATCTTGGCGTCTGAAGAGATGATGCTTCCCAGGGAGGTGAACTGCTGAACGGACCTAAGCACAGATTTGCATATGCCGATGTGGGGATGATGGTGTTCCTCCTGTGGTGCGGGCTGGTAGAGAACTTCCATTTTCTTCAGGCTGACTTCCAGCCCAAACAGGTCTGCAGCTGTTGCAAAACAGGAAGTGAGGTGCTGCAGGGCTGCTTCTGAGTAGGCGACAAGGGCAGCATCGTCAGCAAAAAAGCAGCTCACGGACTAGATAGTTTAGAGTCTTAGTGCGAGTCCTCAGGCGGCTTAAGTTGAACAAGCTGCCATCAGTAGGATAGCGTATATATATGCCGTCTTCTTCTTTTTCGAGGTCTGCCGTAACCCTTTGGAGCATCATGCTGAAGAAGATTGTAAATAGGGTTGGTGAATAGAACCATTATGCATAAGCTCAATTTCAGTGTTTTAGTTTTGTCCCAGTCTGTATAAATGGAGTGAGTATACACACAGTGTGAGGACATACAATATTGTCGGCTCATTCAAATTTCACGGTCTGTTTCCCAACATTCAGATGCTAGGATATGGTATTTTACTTACGTACATTCTTCTCTAGTCTGGCAGTCAAGACTGCATCGGTTCCAAATATGAGGTAATATTTTCTGTCGGCTGATCAAATGAATGAGTGGCAAATAAGAGAGCTTGGCATTGATCTATTTCAACCTTTTCTCAAATGTATAAAGAGTGGTGCTTGACTGAATATAATTTGTTGTTCACTCTAATCCATATGAACCCATCATGAGTGATAATCCTACATATAAGGAAAAGTACTTTTACACAGTCCGTTACATATAAATCTATACTGTTGTCCTTGAAAAACTAGAAGTCTCTCACCCGTTACTTCTAGTTTTGTGATTAACTAGGGTTTGGTTTTTTAAATGTGTTTCATTTGTATCACTGACTAACGGTCTGCTTGACATGGCTATTTGGCTGCTGAAATTTTGCTAAAATTTATTTGTATTCTGAGTGCTGCAATGGTGTGTTGTTGGCATATTTCCTATTATTTTGTCATTTTGCATTTATTCTAATGAGTTGATATAGAATAACCTTTTGGGTTGTAGTTCTCATTGAAGAAAGCGAGACTCTAACTCAATGTTTTTCAACTTTTTTGAGCCGCGGCACACTTTTTACATTTACCAAATCCTGGGGCACACCACCAACCAAAATGACACAAAATGACACTCTAACACAGTAATACATATAGTTAATATGTTTTTAAATGTATTTACACACTCAGTGTAAAACCTGGGCCTGTTTCGATGAACACAACATATATATCCTGTCAGAAATGGCAGAAAGACACAAACTTCCCACACAGAACTCCCATAACCAAGAGAAAATGCTATAAGAGTTTGGTGGGCATTGACCTTGAATTTTGGAGTTGTAGTTCACCTATATCCAGAGAGCACTGTGGACTCAAACAATGTTGGATCAGGACCAAACTGGGCATGAATACTCAATATGCCCAAATGTGAACACAGATGGAGTTTGGGGAAAATAGACCTTGATATTTGGGAGTTACAGTTTCTCGGATTTATAGTTAACACACAATCAAAGAGCATCCTGAACTCTTGCAAGAAAGGATATTGGAGGTTCCAATTTCTCACTGCACACCTGATGATCGCTCACGGCACAGTAGTGTGCAATGGCACACTGGTTTGGAAACACTGCTCTAACTCATCTGCGATTATTTATTTTGATTTTAGTGAGCTCCAGGTTCAGATAATGTCACTTGTCATGTACAGTAAAACGATAGCATAGAATGTGAAAGAGTTCCCAAAGAAATGTGTGAGAGACGGCCCTTAACCCATATGGCTTTTATTAGATAGGATTTTTTAAAACCCTGATAAATACCTAGTAACCCATTTCACCAGCAATACTTCTATCACATCAAAATGAACTAATTGTCCTTCGATTTGTCACCATTGATTGCACTTTTGTACCATTTGATTCTTTTTGTTGTTGTGTACATCCAGGTAAGTTTCTGACTTATGACTAACCGTTCACAGAGTTTTCTGCTGTTGCATCCTTTATGACCTAGGGCAACGTTTCTCAACCTGGGGGTTAGGACCCCTGGGCGGGGGGTCACGAGGAGATGTCAGAGGGTTCACCAAAGACCACCAGAAAACATAGTATTTTCTGTTGGTCACGGGAGTTCTGTGTGCCAAGTTTGGTTCAGTTCCATCCTTGTGGAGTTCAGAATGCTATTTGTAGGTGAACTAGGCCCCCGAGGCGTAGGCCTCAGAGACGTGGCCACCACCAGAGGAAATTTAAGTCCAGAACTTTTTTGGGGGGGGGTAGGTTTCGGTAGCTGGAGAAGATCTGCAGCAGCAGCCCCCTTCCAAAAATTGGAATATGGTCCCCCGGTGGTCCCTCCTTCGTGAATGGGGAGGAGAGAGCCCCCCCCCCCCCAGCTGTCAGGGACTGGGACTCAAATGCTCGACCTAGGGTCGTAAGGGAGAGAGCGTCTCCCCAGTTCACCCTTATAAGTGACTCAAACTCTGTGAAGGTGGAGAAAAGAGTGCCCTCCCAAGTTACTGGTGATAGGAACTCTCCTAAAGACTCGACTGGAGACTCTATTTTTGGGCCTGTCAGGCCGTCACTACACCTCCAATGCTGGCCGGGTGAGCCAGCTTTTACGCTGGCCCCGCGCCACCCAGTTGGCCCTGTCCAAACATGGGTTTTATTCTGCCCCACTCTCTAGGGATCTAGTAGATGACTCCTATAGTTTGTTTTGTTATTGTTTGTGATGTGCAGAGTTGTTTACTGTTTACTGTATTATTCTGTTGTAAACCGCTCCGAGCCTTTGGGGAGTGGCGGTATATAAACTCAAATAATAAATAAATAAATAAAAACTATAAATCCCAGCAACTACAACTCCCAAACGACAAGATCAATCCCCCACCCCAACCCCACCAGTATTCAAATATTGGTGTATTGGATATTTGTGCCAAATTTGGTCCAGTGAATGAAAATTCATCCAACATATCAGATATTTACATTACGATTCATAACAGTAGCAAAACTGCAGTACCAACGAAATGAAGTAGCAACAATAATAACTTTATGATTGGGGGTCACCGCAACATGAGGAACTATATTAAGGGGTTGCAGCATTAGGAAGGGTGAGAACCACTGACATAGGGCAACCCTAATCCAAACATATCATAGGATTTTTCTTGGCAAGATTATTTCAGAGGAGGTTTGTCATTGCTCTCTAAGGCCCAAAATCAGCCAGCAGGTTTCCACAGATGAGAGAAAGTTTGACCCCAGATTTCCCCCTGGTTCCCATAATTCAGACCACTACACCAAGATGGCTCTTTTTACAAGTCTAGCAGAAGCTTAGAGAATGCAGTTTGAAGTGTGTTTAATACAGGACTACAAATAAAGAGATAGATCACAGATTAGCAAAGGCATTTGGAAGGCTTCACAAAAGAGTCTGGAGCAACAAGCACCTGAGGCAAAGCACCAAATCAGTGTGTCCAGAGCTATCGTACTGTCTGTTCTCCTCTATGGGTCTGAAACATGGGTCACCTATCGCTAACACCTACGACTCCTCAAACGCTTTCATCAGCGCTGTCTTCGCACAATCCTAAATATACACTGGACCGACTATGTGACTAATGTTGCTGTCCTCGAGCAAGCAGGGATCACCAGCGTTGAGGCCATGCTATTGAGAACACAATAGCAGGGCACGTCTCTAGGATGGAGGACCACTGCCTCCCAAAGATACTACTCTATGGCAGTGATTTTCAACCAGGGTGCCGTGGAACACTAGTGTGCCGTGAGAGATCATCAGGTGTGCTGTGGGAAATTATTTTCAAACTTCATTCATATATAAACTATAAGGTGCATCTGTCCCTTTAAGAAATGGAACCATAGCACTCTCGCGTCACCTAAGAAGTGACGCGAGAATGCTATGGTTGCACCATCTTGGATTCGCTCAGACGCGGCTAAGTAAACAAAGTTAGAGTTAGTGCTGCTGCTGCGCGTCAAGTGACACTGGCAATTTGCGATAAATAAATTTAAAAACATATTAACTATATGTATTACTGTGTTAGAGTGTAATTTTATGTCATTTTGGTTGGTGGTGTGCCCCAGGATTTTGTAAATGTAAAAAATGTGCCGCGGCTCAAAAAAACCCACTGCTCTATGGTGAGCTTGCCACGGGTCAGCGCAAAAGAGATATAAGGACTCCCTGAAACAACATCTCAGGCTCGTCCAGATTGATCACCAACAATGGTCCACCCTGGCCTCACATCGGGAGGCATGGAGATGCACGATCCACAATGCTGTGGCCTCTTTCGAGATGACACGCCAAATGGGTCTCGAAGAGAAATGACAACGCAGAAAGAACCGCAACTTGGAAACAACATCAGCCAAGGAGACTTTCTGCTGTGCTTTCTGCAACCGGACTTGCCTATCTCAGATTGGCCTTTTTAGTCATCAACGGGCTTGTAAAAAGCGTGGGATGAGTCCTTGCTAAGAATCTTCATTCGCGAAGTAATGCCGAGAGAATACGGGACTACAAATATACAGAGCTTCCAAAAGAACACTGCATTTATAAAACAGAAAATAAACACTGAGGACTGTGATGGGACGTTGACTGAGGCGCAGCTTTCAGAGTGTTGTTCTATTTTTATTGCAACTTGTATTTTTTAAAATTAAAAACTTGACATTTAACACAATATGCGCTTTCTTTTAACCCAAAGTGCAGGGAAAAACAGAACCTAAATTGGACGAGGCTCTTCAGAAAATCCAAGCAACAGGATTATTTCCGTTCAAGGTCACTGAAAGGTAAATATTCCTTTTTTAAAAAACTCTGGTGTGCACTCATGTAAAAAATACTGTTTTTTAAACGGTATAGCAAATCGAATTTAATAAATAAATAATAAATAAAATGTTAAAAATACTGTTTTTTAAACAAAATACTGAACTTTGAATTACTTTTGGGCAGGGAAAGATACGTGAGATTAATATGTCGGATGTAAGATGCGTCACGACTCAGACGTGTAGAGCCAGAATTTAGAGTTAAGGTTGAAAGTCCTTCTTTACTCATTTTATGTATTTCTGTTTCTGTCACTTCTTGCAATATTACATACCAAGCTACGCTTTGGTGTTTTTGATTACTGTTATTGATCCTTTCCTGGATACTTTCATATTAGATCTCAGAGTATTTAACAATGCTATGAATTACGACAATGGGATCTTTCAGAATTTGTTTAGAGCTTAAAATGAACGTTGCTAGAAATGCACTTTTTTGTAATATTTCATAATTATTAATTAGTTTTGCTTTGTCAAAGTTACATCAAGCATATCAGACTTTGTCTCAAAGGCAGTTAATGTGAAATATTTTTGATGAAACTGGTAAAATCATCGTTGGCGGCAATTGTAATGTTTCATCCCTGCAAAAACTACTGCCAGGCCTTCCTCAGCTACCAGGAAGCATCGTTTTAATTGGAAGCAGGACTCCACAAACATTAACTGTGACAGAATAACGCAGGAAAACCGGAGGGAAAATTTGAATAGTGGCCAGCTTCTCTTTCAACAAAATCTAGATGAAATGCAGCAGCAACTGCAAGAACAGCACTTCTGCAACCTCCAGGTAGGATCATGGAGTCCA
Source organism: Anolis apletophallus (assembly GCA_030556195.1). NCBI lineage: Eukaryota > Metazoa > Chordata > Lepidosauria > Squamata > Anolidae > Anolis > Anolis apletophallus. The sequence continues at coordinate 178,210,593 of JARBWK010000004.1, forward strand.
TGTTTACTTTTTTCATAATTCTTAAAAGTACAGTTCATAAACCCTGGCCTGGATCAACAACTTTTGGCGCCCTAGGCCACAGTTTGGAATTACGCCTCCCCCCCTCGCCTCGTGCCGCCGCATTAGAGAGGCCTATCCCCACCCCCACCCCTTCCTCCTCTTCTCCCCCAACATCCATCCACTCACCACTGAGGCTCCTTCCTGCACCGGGAACGCGCAGCGCGAGGCCACAGAGCCGCCTTCGAGGCCGCGGGGGCTGCCGGAATGCGGCGGCGGCACCAGCCTCTCAGCCGCGGGGCATGCTCCTCCTCTTCCTCCTCATGCTGCTGCTGCTGCTGCCTCATGAGGAGCCCTGGTCATGTGGTGCGCCCTGTGCCGGGTCACGTGGGGGCTGGCTCCCGGCTGTATTGTCTACAGGGTGCCGAAGAGGGAGCCCCCCCTTCCTTCCTCCCTCCTGCCTTCCTTCCTTTTGAGTACCAGGCGGCAGGAACAAATCGCGGCACGATTTTTACAATTATTTTATAACATTTTTATTTGGGGGGGGTGTGTGCGTGATCTGCGCCCCCCTCGGTTTACGCCCCTAGGCCATGGCCTTGTTGGCCCTATGGGTAATCCGGGCCTGCATAAACCACATATACATCAGTCCTGACTTCCATTGACTTGAATGTGAATCCAATAGGTTCAATGTCAGTTCAAGGATTTCGGCATCCAGGATTAGCAGCGCTCTTGAAGACAAATCATCCAGAGCTATTACCTTTCCCTCATTCATGCATAATTACATATATGAAAGTACCCTATAAGACATCCTATTTGCTGTATGGATGCACCCTTGTTGAGCGAGATATGTTACAATATACTCAGGCCACAAAAGTATAATCTCTTTTGCCGTCTCCAGTTCTCCGTAGCCACCTGCTCTCCAGGTTTGAAAACATTACTTATGCGAGGGGCATTGCTTTTGCAACAGCAATATACCCTGAATCTTAAGACTCAGAAAGTCAAGTGGTTCTTCTCTGACTAATAACAACTGTGCAGTCATTCTGTTGCAGTCAATATTGCTACCGTATTTCATCACATAATAACAGGCCCGGATTACCCATAAGGCCACCCTAGGCCATGGCCTAGGGGCGCAAGCCGAAGGGGGCCCAGATTACGGACATCCCCAAAAAATGTTGTGTCAGCGTGCCCCTGAGGGCAAAACGTCAGGAGAGCGTGCTTCTGGGAGGAAACGGGGAGAGCGTGCGTCTGGGAGGAAACTTCCAGCGAGGTCTCCCTCCCAGACGGGCGCCGGTGGAGGAGAGCGCGCCCGGCTGCAGGCGCCTGCCCCAGAGGGAGGCCTCCTCCACTTGGGCGGGGGAGAGGGCCCGGCAGCGGCTTGGGGCAGGAGAGAGATCTCTCTCTCTCTCTCTCCAGCAAAAGGCAGGAAAGGAGGCCACTCACCCAGGACGCTGCCCTTTCAGCGGAGGCAGGAGAAGAGACGGGGCTGCTGGCGCGCCTGGCCTCCAAGCCGCCACTTTTCGTCCTGTTGCGTTGAAATCCGAGGAGGAGGAAGGCGCGGTAGCCGCGGGCGGCGAGGCTGGGGATCTGCAGGGGCTCCTCTCCTCACTTTGCCTTTCCTTCCTTGCCCGCTGCAAAGGCTGTCGGCGGAGGATGCTGTCAGGGTGGCCAAAGCAGGCTGGAGGAAATGGCGCCCGCTTCGGCTGACCCGCCAATCCAGCCATGCTGAGACATCACGGAGCTGCAGGCACACATTGCAGTATTTACAGGAACTGTCTTCCTAGCCTAACCTTGGAAGAATGGTGGCATCCAGCCTCATAGCGCGGCCACTTTCAAGCAGCAATTCACCCGAAGAGCTTTTGTACACTGACAAGGTTCTTGAGTTTGTCACTAGAAAAGCCAGATCAATCTGTGAAGTCACTGTTAAATTAATTGTCTTTTGGGACACATGGACTCTTGGATGAGGTGGCTTTGAATTTTGTAGGCACCAGGGACAGACCTAACCACAGACAAACAGTGTCGGCAATATATGCAAAGTTAACCAGGAAATATGGCACAAATGTGTTGTGGTTATGTGATCGAAGACATAGTCTCTGAGGAGGGCAGGCAGCCTGCGACACCACAGGGTGCCCGGCTTTATTGCAGAGTGGCGACAGAATTAGTTGCAGTCTCAGTTACTCAAAAGAAACAGTTTACTTCATTTGAAGCGATTCAACGGGAGGGAGATGGAGATGTTTGTAGAATACCCTTCATTCTACGTTCAAAAACATTCCTGTGGACATTGGGGCATTTTAATTCTAGAAATACATTGGCAAAATGGGATCGGAAAATGTGAGAGAAGCCATTCTATGCAAGGGTTGAACCACCTGGACGATGATTGAGTGACCCACTGGGAAGAATTAAGCTGATTTCCTTCACAAAAACATTCACACAAAAATAATACTTTTGAAGGCCTGCTGAATCTTCTAATGAGCTATTTTGATGAGGAAATTTATCCTGATTAAATAGAAGTAAAATACTCTTATCGGACAAATTGTCTCAAAATGCATTCACTGTCTGTGTGTGTTTGGGTATCCTTAGAAAACAGGGTTTTTATTTCATGTGGCCGGCTTGTTGAGTGAAAACAAAAACCGAACATCAGTTTTATATTGTAGAATCACCACTAGGGGCTGCTGAGGTACGTCTAGTGCAGGGGTGCTCACACTTTTTCAGCAGGACAGCTACTTATAAAACAACCAAGTCAAAAGGATCTCCCTCCCCACGACTCAGAGAGCAATACAAGCAAAATATCTGGAAATTTATTTCGGTGAGAGCCATATAATATATTTTAAGACTGAATTCAACTAAATGTGAGTAGAATAAGCCCCTGAATTTATTCATGATAATAATGATGATAATATTCATTCAGCCTCTGCTAATAATAACAACAACAACAACAACAGGTTCCTAGAGTAGAAGGAGACATCCAAGGGCCATCCAGGCCATCCAGCATTCCTCACAGACCTCAGCCTAACAACAATAACAATGGGCCATAGGAGGAGGCCTCCAAGGGCCATCCAGTCCAACCTCCTTCTGCCACAAAGCATTCCTCACAGATGGCCATTCAGCCTCTGATAATAATAATAACAACAATAACAATGGGTTCCTAGAATCACAGATGGCCATTCAGCCTCTGAGGCCTCCTAGGGCCATCCAGTCCAACCTCCTTCTGCCATAAGGGAAAAACACAAAGCATTCCTCACAGATGGCCATTCAGCCTCTGATAATAATAATAACAACAATAACAATGGGTTCCTAGAATAGGAGGAGGCCTCCAAGGGCCATCCAGTCCAACCTCCTTCTGCCATAAGGGAAAAACACAAAGCATTCCTCACAGATGGCCATTCAGCCTCTGATAATAATAATAACAACAATAACAATGGGTTCCTAGAATAGGAGGAGACCTCCAAGGGCCATCCAGTCCAACCTCCTTCTGCACCTGGGCGGTGTTGGGAGTCTGCGGGGCGGGACTGAGCCTTCCTCCTGCCTTGCCTGCGATCTACCAGGACACCCTACGCGATCTACCAGTAGATCGCGATCTACCTAATGAGCACCCCTGATCTAGTGAATCAGGTGTAGTTTTGCAAATATTGAAGACGTTTCCTTTTTAAAAAATACAGGTATTACATACAGTACCTGTGTGTATAGAATCAAATATATATAAACACATAGAAACATCACATTTTAGTATTATTTCACACACACACACACACACACACACACACACACACACACATATATATATATATTCAGTATTCTTTTGAATTAGATAATGTAAATAGATAAGAAAAATATTATGGTCCTATTGAGAATGGTGTATGTAATATGAATAGGCCCTTCCTTTTATTGTCTACTGCTCTAGTCAGTCAAAACATTATAAATGTTTTCTTGGATAAAGAAATGTAGAGCTTAGAATTCATGTGTGCGTATACATTAAGTTCCCTTGGGTACTCAGCTGTTTTACACTGTTATCAAGATTATAAAGATTCCTACATTCTTCTTTTAAGGTAAGAAAAATTATCAGTACTCAGGCTGCCATCACGTGTTCATCCTTGTTAAGAAGTGGTATCTAAGCATGAAACTGTGTGGTCGTATCAAAGAACCTGCAGTATTTTTCTTGCCCAAAAACTAATTGCATGGAAGGTGCAATGAAGAATGGACTTTCCATGATATTTTCAGGCACAGCTCAGTCTGTGTGCAGTTTATAATTTTGTGTCTTCTTTGCTTGTAGAAATCAAATATAATTTTCTGAGGGGAAAAATGCAAAGCTATTTAATGGTATTCGGGGTGGAAATAATAAACAGTTCGCCAAAAACGGAGGCTAGCATTTGAATATTTGTCAAGAAAGACCAATGTTGACTTTACAGTAGCTGCAAGGGGAATGTAAGTTATAGGGTAGGTTTTATTAGATACTAGCTTGGGGACCCGGCGTTGCCCGGGTCATTTGAGAAGTACATCAGGATGTAGAGTGGGTCTTGGGGCTCTGTGTGTCAAGTTTGGTCTTGATCCATCATTCTTGGGAGTTGCAGTGGTAGCATGAAAGTACTGAAGGTACTGGAAGTCCCATTATCTGTGGTCCAGCCCCCCCAAATTGCAGTAGGATGTATATTGGGTCATGGGGGCTCTGTGTGCCAAGTTTGGTCTGTATTGGTGAATAGATGAGGGTTGTATTGTTTGTAGGAAGTGAGTGAAGGTACTTCAAGTCCCATCATCCGTGGTCCGTCTCACACAAAACTGTACCAGGATGTAGAGTGGGTCATGAGGGCTCTGCGTGCCAGGCTTGGTGTTGATCAGTCCTTGGATTAGGTTTGCAGCAGTGTTGGAAAGTGAGGGAAGGTACTGGAAGTCCCATCATCCATGGTCTGTCCTCCTCCCAACTGCAGCAGGATGTAGAGTGGGTCATGGGGGCTCTGTGTGGCAAGTTTGGTCTTGATCCATCATTCTTGGGAGTTGCAGTGGTAGCATGAAAGTACTGAAGGTACTGGAAGTCCCATTATCTGTGGTCCAGCCTCCCCCAAATTGCAGTAGGATGTAGATTGGGTCATGGGGGCTCTGTGTGCCAAGTTTGGTCTGTATTGGTGAATAGATGAGGGTTGTATTGTTTGTAGGAAGTGAGTGAAGGTACTTCAAGTCCCAGCATCCGTGGTCCGTCTGACACAAAACTGCACCAGGATTTAGAGTGGGGCATGAGGGCCCTGTGTGGCAGGTTTGGTGTTGATCAGTCATTGGATTAGGTTTGCAGCAGTCTTGGAAAGTGAGGGAAGGTACTGCAAGTCCCAACTTCCATGGTCTGCCCTACTGCAAACTGCAGTAGGATGTAGAATGGGTCACTGGGGCTCTGTGTGCCAAGAGTGGTTTTCATACAGTAGGTGTTTGTTGGGGGTCGCACCAGGACGTAAAGGGGGTCAGGGGGGTTATGTGTCCCAAGTTTTGTGCAGGTCCCTCACCCGCGATGGTCGCTGTGGCCTGTGAAAGTGGCAGCCAATCAGAACGCCGACACATACATACAAGCCCACATACACACCCACCCACATACAAACAAACATTCCACTTTATTATATATAGAGATAACATTCACAGTGAGTAGTGACAGAAGTCATAGGTGGTAGGTTCATGGATGAGAATAAGGAGGGAAAGAATGTTGCAATGTACCTGTTTTGCTAGTTAATGTTAATTTTTATTTTGCTTGTTACTTGTATACAATTTTTTTTAAAAAAAAAATCTGAACACCCACACCCACTAGAACAGTGTTTTTCAACCTTTTTTGAGCCGCGGCACATTTTTTACATTGACCAAATCCTGGGGCACACCACCAACCAAAATGACACAAAATGACACTAACACAGTAATACATATAGTTAATATGTTTTTAATGTATTTATACACTCAGACACTTCATGCAGCTTCACGGTGAGTCCACATCATGCATTATAGGGGCCTGAAGTGTCCACATCATGCATTAAAGGGGGCTCCACTGTCCACATCATGCCTAATAGGGGTCTCCACTGTCTATAACATGCAGACTGCATTGTGGGGGTCTCCACTGCCCACAACATGCCCTTGCAAACTGCATTATATCATATGGCAGCCACAGGCAAGCCTGGAAGAGCCTGCATGCAGCCTTGAACCGCGCGCTTGCAAATGCTGCAAAAGCAGAGAGAAAAAGAAAAGCCCTCCTCCCTCTCTGCCCGCGCACATGCCTTGGGAGCGCACACGCGTGCACGAGGCAGCGAGAGGGACACATCTCGCGCAGCAAGGGCCCTGAGCCCATGCCTCCTTCCCTTGGCTATTCTCTTTCGGGGCGAGGATGAAGGGGAGGGTGAGCTCTTCCTGGCTTGCTCGCTTACCTCCGGGCATGGAGGAGAAGAGGGTCCCCCCGGGCATGGTGCAGTAGTCGTGAGGTACAGTAGCTGCGAGGAGTCGCTGATGGGCACTGTCCGTGTGGGGATGGCAAAGCTCTGGCTGGGGTGGAGGGGCCCCACGCCACCGCCACTGCTGTTGCGGGAGGAGGACATGGTGATGGCCCCGAAGAAAGCAAGCCCCGGAGAGAAAAGAAAGCGGGGAGGATGGAGGAGGAGGGGGCGTCAGCGTCGTCCTTGCTGTGGCTGCTGCGCTTCCTCGGCTTCAGGGCCCGACGCGCCTCCGCCGCCACCTTCTCCCTCGGCCTCCGCCAGCACTAGCAGCAGCAGCACCAGGAAGCGGGGGGAGGGGGAGGAAGTGGCCAATTCCCCAAGGCACACCTGATGATCGGTCACGGCACACTAGTGTGTCGCGGAACACTGGTTGGGAAACACTGCGCTAGAATGTATGTGTGTACGCTAAGTACAGTTTTATGCTTTTTCAAAAAGTGTTTTATAAACCTGTTTTTATCGCCCTCTGGGGCCTTGGCAACCTGACCCCCCTGGAAAAACCACACAGCAGCTAAGGTACAAAGGGTTTTATTGAGAATAGGTAGGTATAGGAAAGAGGTTGGAGGCAATCTTAATAGTGTCTCCAACTAGCAGCAATACAGGATTCATCAGGGATGTGAGTGCTCCGCAGCAAAGGAGCACAAGCGGGAAAACAGGAACACAAGCCGGATGCAAAGAGTCTCTTGGAATCCCAGCCAAAGCAAGTGAGGCTGGGACGTGTTGCTTTAAAAATAAAGAGTTCAAAAGGCAAAAGAGTCTTTCAGGATCAAACCCACGGGAACAAGTCAGCCCGGAATAGGCTGGCTGGCAAGGCTTGATGAAAGACCCGACTGGCCTAACCCACAGGATCTTCTCCCAAACGCGTTGTTGGTACAAGACACCGGCATAGGGGTCCGCAGGGCAGTTATAGTGTTCCCAAGTTGCGTCGCACGTCAAAAGCTAAGATTGATGATCCCTTGTATTTTTTGTGAACTCAGTACTCTTGGAATGCGGTGCTCGTTAGCGAGTGCCATCTGGGCCGGGGAGTCAAGCTTTCTACTCCCGCGGCCCGCTTCCATTATCAAGGAGGCGAGATGGTACGGCCTTGAGAAGCCTATGTTATGTTAGCATCCCTAGTCTTCTCACGGGAAAGGCACGAGAGGCCCAAGCAGGGTCTGAAAGCAAAGCAAGCTGGTTTAGAAGTTTTACTCTGGTTACCTTGGCTGGAACTTTGCTCAAGCAAAAGTGACGCCTGAGGCCCTTGAGGTGTGACAGTTTTTAAGAACTGCAGTCCTGCAGTCCTGAAAAGTTCTTTGTCTCTCCCCCCCCCCCCTAAACTATAGAATCATTTTCTCAATTTTCTCCTAAACTGGGGCCAAATGAAAAAACATAACTTAGCAGGAATGTAGCTGTGATATTTATAATCAGTCAGTCAGTCAGTCAGTCAGTAGCCTTTATTTCGGTCAACAAACCATCGGCTAAGTCAGGTGAAAATATTTATAATGTGTTTGTTTTTCTGTCTCAGGATTTTCATCAAGAAGTGAATGAATTAACCCGTTCAGAAAGCGTTTCCAGTGTGGATAGTCTTGAGGCCGGGGAACCAAACGAAAGTTGTGCAACACTCAGTGAAACCTCCTCTTTGTCTGCCCAGCTGGATTCTTCGGGGCAAGGATCACCAATAAGATATAAACATTTTTTCGATAAGACGGATACTCCTTTTTCTAGAAATCAGCACGTAAATAATTGGCTCGTAAATGTAAATACCTCAAACGTCCAGACCACGTCCCCTTTCCGTGACATTCTAATTAAACACAATATTGTACCTTCTGACAAAGGTGCTTCTGATTGGAAATCCTCTTTTCCAGAACAAAGAGAAGCTGAGAGATGTGCTTCCGATGATAATCTCGCTTTCACACAAAATAAAAGACAAAGCAAAAGTTTTCTGTTGAAACGCCCATCTTCAGGAAGAGTTAGCTCAGAGACTCCTTCGGCGACTGAAGCGCCCTTCCTCAAATCGAACAGAGCTTGGGCCATCCGTGATCCTTCTCCGGCTGCATCAGGCCAGGAGAAAAAAAATACTGAATTACCCCAGAAATACAGAGCCTCGTCGACACAGGCCACCAACCAATACGGATTAAGCATTTCCTCTTTAGTTTTTCCTGCTACAGACTGGAGTATCAGGAGTCCACATAATAATAGCCGTTTCATTAATTGTGCGCAGAGGGCTAAAGATGCGCATGCGGCAAGATGTACCGAAGATGTAGATTGCATAACAGGCCCTAAAGATGAAAAAGACGTTGAGCATGTCGATGAAAAAGATGTTGAGCATGCCGATGAAAAAGATGTTGAACATGTCGGTGAAAAAAATGTTGAACATGTCAGTGAAAAATATGTTGAACATGTCGATGAAAAAGATGTTGAGCATGTTTATATTGAGGAAACGTCGCTCGAAGAGACGTCTGAAGGCAGTAGTGATCAACAGCCAAACAATGGCGAGGAGAAAGTAAATGAACGTAATTTATTTATGCCTCAGGCAGACCTCATGGCCAACGCATCTGACTTTGACCAACAGAAGACCGATAACGCCAGTGAAAGAAAAGTTAAAATTCCAAAAAGCATTTTGAAAAAGGAATCTAAATACGAACCTGGTTGTTTCAAAGCGGTGGTTGTAAACAGAGGGGTCAGATTTGGGGCTCAGCCTGTGTCTGACGCGAGAGACAGCATCGAATTGGCCAAAGTGAAAGGGAAAGACGCGGATATCCCAAAGAACAGTAAGAAACTTAGATGGTTTGATGAAATTAACAGAGTAGTGGAATCTAATGATGACGAAAAATGTCCTGAGCAAAGTATTATTGACACACCTCAACTGCAAACCCAACCCCCTGAATTTCAAACCAAAGCCACTGCTCCGAAAACTAATATTAAAACCGTTCCCTTTTATATGCTCAATTCTGTTTTCCTAGAGACTCCCCAGGAGAATTTTCAGATCTCTCCCCAAACTATCGGATGCTCAGATAGGGATGTGATGCAGAATAATTTTGGATACAGTGGACATCACGTTGCTAAACAGGCATGGATGGCACCACGAGGTGAAGAAATGAGATCTGCTCTAAATAATTGTGACTCTAGAAATCCCAAAAACAATCCAAGTAAGGGTAGAACAAAAACGATCAAGAGGCCCAAATCTGCAAGATCCCAATCAACAACTCCAGGAATCAAAAACCGGAGGGGCACCATTATCCGACCACAGTCTGCTAGTGAAACCACCAAGGTGATGAAAGCTCAGGGCAAAATCATGGTGCCTCACCCACCTTGTAAAGCCATACCAGACAAAGGACTGGACGAAAGTCTTGCTGACGGGGTCCACCAGTCCGTAAATCCTTGTAAGCTTCAAACAGGTACTGAAAATACTAACTTTTCAAATGGAAGGTCCTTTTTGCCCGAAGGTCAAGATGTGGGTAGGAATAACACAGGAGAGGCTTTGCCTTCAACCAATGCTTGCCGTTGTCATGCAGGCGCAATGAGACCTTCCTATAGTATATTCACCTATTCGCCTTTAACAAAGACAAAGGTCATCAATAATGCTGCACAGTCAATTGCGCGCTCCCACAGCTTTCCAAAAAGGACGCCTGTATACTCGGAAAACGGATTGCGCCTGGATCGCACCCCGACTGATGAAGAAATTGCAGTTTTGTGGCAAGGAGTACATCACGCCCTGGGTCAAAAGGATGTCACTGCTGGTATGATTTGCCTTTTATGATGATGATGATGATGATGATGATCTCAGTTGGTTGGTATTACTATATTTTGATTTTATTTGATACTAGCTGAACCCGGCGACGCGTTGCTGTGGCTTTTTCTCTTTCCTGTGGCCCAGTTTGTATATATGTGTTTTGTGTGTGTATGTATGTATGTATATGGATTTGTGTCTATGTGTACATATGTGTGTGTATACAGTATGTGTGTACTTATGTATATGTGTATATGTATATGCGTGTATATGTGTGTACTTATGTATATGTGTGTTTTTGTATATGTATATGCGTGTATATGTGTAGATGTGTGTAAGTACAGATGTGTGTATGTATGTGTGCATGTGTATATTGCAGTTCATGTATATATGTGTGTATGTGTGCATGTCTTTATGTATATATGTGTGTGCATGTGGCAAAGACCAGCAGTAACATCCCTTCCTGCCTTTTGTACTTCCTTTCTTCCCTCTCCCCCTCATCCCTTAGCTTTTCTCTTCTCTCTGTCCTCCTGCCTCTTCTCCCTCCCTTCCTTATTTCCTTTCCCTCCTTCCTGCCATCCCTCCCCTTGTCTCCCTTCCTCCATTTCCTTCCTACCTTTCTTTCCTTCCTTTTGCTGCTCCCTTCACCAGCTTCTCCCTCTTCTATTGCCTTTTATTACCTGCCTGTTTTCTCTTCCTCCTTCCTGCGTGACCTCTTTCCTGCTTTCTTTCCGTCCTTCCTTCCCTCCTTCCGTGTTTCCTTTATCTTCTTCTTGTCTTCTTCCTTCCTTGGGTCCTTCCTTCCTTCCTTCTTTCTGTCGTTCCTTGGGGGGGAGGGTTACGGAGGAGGCCGGGAGGATTTGGGAGAGCCACTGTCCTCTGCGAAGGCAGGGCCTCGTTTGGTGTAGCGGAGGCCTTTGGCAGTGACGCCAAGCGAGGTCCCGGCTTCGCAAAGGACAGTGGGCCTCTGTGACGACTTCGGATGCACCCAATATTCAAATCACTGCCACCAACCTAATTAACTTAATTAGGATTTTGAAAATTAACCAAGATGTTCAGTTAGGCTCCTAAAGAAATCATCAGCTATGAGGAAACTGTGAGGAAACACGATGGAGACTGTGGTAAAAGTTAAACTAGAAAGTATGTATTAACTTTTACAAACAAACGAGGCACAGAGCTTGATGGTTAACTACTAACGAAGCAACGAGTGTACGGTTATTCACTTTGAGGTAACGAGCGTATGGTTAAACAATTAATGGCAAAAGCGTATGGTTTCCAAAAGATCTAAGTGTGCTGGAGCGTATGGTTACAACCAGAGGTTTCTTTATCTTAGATCTTAAAACCAGCAAATCCAGTCAGTGCTGAGTCATGACTGGAAAAGCCCTGTTCCACCAATCTGCAACTAGTGCGAACAGCTTGTTTCATCCAGGAACTTCCTCCAAGACAGTTCCCTGAGTCTTGCTTCTGAATGGGGCTAATAGACTCGTGCTAGCTTCCCCAGTCTAAGAGCCCACCTTTCTCTGTAACAAGAGACTCCAAGGTGTATACCGGCTCTACCCTTCTAAGTGGCCCCCTGAATCCTATGCTGTCCCTAAGACCTGTCAGCTTGGCTGACCCCTTAGTACAGACTAATTCCTAGGTGATCCACTAAAGAATAGACTGTTTCAGATTCACCTCAGAGGCTAGGATGTTGCTTACCCAAAAGCCTCTTCAAGACTGCTAAGGCTGAGATGTTTCTCAATCACAGCCTAGCACAAGACACACGAGGTTCAGATGCTTCTCATCTGAAACCTCTCACAAGACTGACCATTCCGGTCAGGAATCCTCCCTCCTACAAAGCTAGACTCCTCCCCCCCATGGCTCTCAGCCAATTACTTGGGAGAGTCTGTATCCATACAGAAGAGCAGCTAGACCACTCCCCCTTTCTCTGGCAACTCCCTCACTCTAATATCTGCTCTGCTGAACTCCCTTCCCAAGATGGATGCCAGCTATTTCCACCACGGAGCCAAACTGCAAAACAGGTCCCGGCCTACCTAGAATGGGTGAGTCCTTACAGCCTCCTTCCTCCTTTTAGGTCTTCAGCAGGCAACACCGCCGCAGGGGAATGGCTGGCGGCGGCAGTGCCTGCTGAAGAGCTAAAAGGAGGAGGGAGGCCCGCCATTGCAAAGCCGTGGCCTCGATTGGTGCTGCGGAGGCCTCCGGAGGCCGGGCCATGGCAGCAATCGAGGCCCTTTTAGGCCCGCAGCCTGCTGAAGGCCATGACAGGTTGTAATGGCGGAGGGAGGAGGGGACTCAAAGGAAGAGGAGCGGAAGGAATCTCACCTTGGGCCCCGAGGAGAATACCGGAGAGTCCAAGTTTGCCGAGGCCTGTGGGGGAAGAGGGTTCGGAGGAGGCCAGGAGCTTTCTGGACCGAAGAGTCTCCTATTACTCCGCCTCCATCCTCATCTCCCAATGGCGGCGTCTTCATCGGGGAGTGCAGCCTGGCTTTTTCAGCAGCCAAAGTGCTACTTCCGTCCCCGGGGGAGGGGGGCAGAGGTGGTGGACAGCCGTTTCTAACGGCTGTGTGGCGCGCGTGTCCTGTGCGTTGCGAGTGGCCTGGGCAACCGTGTCCCATGCAGGCCTCCAGCGGGTTTGTTTTCTTTTTCTGTTTGCTCTGTGAAGGGGGGCGGAGAGGAGCTGTGGTGCACGGCTGGCCTATGCGCCATTTTGGTGTCTGGCGCAGTGGTTTATGGGAATTGTAGTCCATAATGGGGTTTTTTGGATTTGTGACCGTTGGCTCTTTTTGTGGGTTTTTTGTGGTAAACATACCTTGTGGGGTTTTGTGTGTATGTGGGCTGGATTGGTGTGTCTGCGTTGTGTGGTTTTGCTGTCTATAGGATACTCAGGACGACAGCTCTTCTTTTATATATATAGATATAAAGTTCCCATTCAGAATGCTTAGGTTTATTCAGGACATTCTGTTTACCAAAGTATAATGAGAAGGCTGATGCACTTGCTGGTAAATCAAGATACTCTTTCCTAACCAAGTACCGTATTTTTCGCACCATAAGACGCAGTTTTTTTCCTCCCAAAGTAGGAGGAAAAATCAGCCGCGTCTTATGGAGCGAAGAGGGGGGGGAGGCGATAGTAAGCCTTTCCCTTGGCCGCCTACTCCTCAGTCCCGCCTCCTCCTCCGCCTCCTCCTCCTCTGTCGCCGCCCGCCTCCGCCGCCGCCGCCCGCCGCCACCTACCTCTGCCTCCCTCCCTTGCCGCCGTTGCGCATGGGCAGTAGGTCCCAAGCGCGTCTGACGCATCTGACGTCTGACGCAGGCACGCCTGGCGCGCTGACGCAGGCATGCCTGGCGCGCTCGGGACCTACTGCGCCCATGCGCAAATGTGGGCAGTAGGTCCCAAGCGCGTCTGACGCGTCTGACGTAGGCGCGTCTGGCGCGCTGACACAGGCGCGCCTGGCGCGCTCGGGACCTACTGCGCCCATGCGCGAATGTGGGCAGTAGGTCCCAAGCGCGTCTGACGCGTCTGACGTCTGACGCAGGTGCGCCTGGCGCGCTGACGCAGGCACGCCTGGCGCGCTCGGGACCTACTGCCCACATTTGCGCATGAGCGCAGTAGGTCCCGAGCGCGCCAGGCGCGCTCAGGCCAGACGCGCTTGGGACCTACTGCCCATGCGCAACAGCGGCGAGGGAGGGAGGCAGAAGTAGGCGGCGGCAGGCGGCGCGGGCGGCGGCGACGGAGGCAGGCGGCGGGCGGCGACGGAGGAGGAGGCGGAGGAGGCGGGACCGAGGAGGAGGCGGCCAAGGGAAAGGCTTAGGGATGGCGGAGGGCGCCGAGGAGGGTCCACCCTTCCAGGTGGGCAGGCCGCGCTTCAAGCAGGCAAGCACCAGGGGCCACTTTTTAGCTCAAAATATTTTTTTCCAATTTTCCACTTCTAAAATCTAGGTGCGTCTTATCAGCAGGTGCGTCTTATGGCGCGAAAAATACGGTATCCTTCTTAGGGCTAAAGGAATTACATAAAAGTGGGCTGGTCCATCCGGTCACGAAAGGAATAAACAACAACAAAATACAGAGTCTTGTAAAACAGTCTTATCTGACACAAAGAGAAGTCAAACTTTCTGTTTCAAACCAAAAAAAAAAGATTTGTGAAATTGGATTGCATAAATGCTGCTCAAACTATAATGTTAAAATCTACTTTTCTTTTTTTCCTTTCAGGAGATGCTCACCATTGCGCTACCCCCAGCAGTAACTCAACTAATGGTGACGTGCCACCCACTAGACCTAACGTGTCTCATATTACTATTGATGGTGGTATCCTAACGGGCAATGTAAAATCAAGTTATAGGTCAAATGCTATTTTTGCTTCTAAGCCCAGCAGTAAGCTTCTTTTTTCTTTTTTCTTTTATTTTTTTATTTATTGTCAGATTTTGATGGAATGGACAAAAATACATTACAAACCAAATGTAAGTGATGTTAGGAGTATGTGTCACCAGTAAACCGGGCATAGGAGACATAAGGAGGGAGCATATTTTGATTGACAGCTTGGGTCCTAGTTTCATATACAATATGCAGGCAATTACAAACATACAGCCAGTTACAAGCATCTCACTTACACATGACTCCTTGTTACAAATGGGGGTGAGACAACAGGAATGGAGAGTAAATCTACCCCAGGAAGGGAAATTCACTCCTGGAAGAGTTGTCACGGGGAAAAGGTGCCTCCATTGAAGCTTTGTCGCCACTCCTTTTTTCCACAACAGCCCAGCATTTTCAATCAGTTGGAAATATTTTAGAATGCATGTTTGAGGAGATGATGTACTAAGAGCCAATTAATTAGTAGGCTGGCACTATCGGCATTCAACGCTACTGGCTGGCTATATTTGAATATCTGTATACGTTCCCTTTGTGTTTCTGTTTTCTAAATGATCTAGGCCAGGGCTGTCCAACTGGCGGCCCAGGGGCCATATACGGCCCCCAGCCCCTTCCCTACAGCCCCGTATTTTTTAAAATAAAAAAAATAATAATAAATTAAAATATTTTTTTAAAATTACCCACTTCCGGGTTTTGAGCAAGTATCGCGAGACTATGGAAGCCACACGGGATTTCGCTCTCAACGCGAAATCTCGCCTGCGTGAGAGCGAAATCCTGTGTGGTGTAGTCTCGCGAGTCTCCTGTTGCCGAAATCTCGGCTACTTAATCCCTGCGGCTCACGCAGACGTGATTTGTACCTTCCTGGCTGCTGCCTCGGTCGGTCGTCGCCTCTGCTTGTGGTCCGGCTGCTCCTGGATCCTGCGCGTTTGGGAAGGTAGGCTAACCTTTATGTTATTGTTATGTAATTGTGTATTTGAATGCCCCCCTGCATTGAATCTCAGTAAAATATTATATTTGACTGTATGAATGCCCCTCATTTTATCTCAGTAAAAGTATATTTGACTGTATGGATGCTCTTATGAGTAGAGCCGGGGGCAGGGGCAGGGGGCGGAGCGGGGGCAGGGCAGACCCAGGTCAGGTCGGTGACCGGAATTCAGGCCCCTGGGCCGGTAGAAGTTGGACAGCCCTGATCTAGGCTAGTGATTTTCAACCTTTTTTGAGCCGCAGCACTTTTTTTACATTTACAAAATCCTGGGGCACACCACCAACCAAAATGACACAAAATGACACTCTAACTGTCATTTTACTAACTGTCATGCCCCCCCCTCGTGACGCCGCTGCTTCCACCAAGCCCCCTTCCCCCACCAGGAGGGCTGCGCTGAGTGGCCGAAGCGCACGCGGGCTCGGCTGAGCAGGACGAAACTGAATTGAGCACACGAGGTGGCTCCAAGCCTCGGAACAAACTGTGGGGGAGGCTCGCATCCATCGCCACCCCCAGCTCTCCTTCCCGAAGGGGTTCAGCCCCCCCAGGAGTGCCTCCCCTCCTGCATCCCTTTGGCTTCCCTTCTGTCGCCTTGGGGCCAGATCGGGAAGGAACCAAGCTGGGCTGTGAAGCTGTGCATCCTGGCCTTTGCTCTGCAGCGAATCTGGAGCCCAGCCAGTAGAGGCCAGGAGATGAGGGGTTGCTTCACTTCCCCTGCGCGGAGGGGCTAGAGGGCAGAAAGCTTCGCCTCGAGCCTCCGGGAGCAGGGTCGGACAGGGACGGCTCCCGCGGACTCCTCCTCCCTCTCCTCCTTGCTGCCGGAGAGGAGGAGGGCAGAAGAGCGCCCAGGAGCCAGGAAGCAGGAGGAGCCGCAGCCCGGCCAGGTAGCCCTTGGCGCGCAGAGGGAGGGAAGGAAGGAAGAGAAGGGAGAGAGAGAGAGAGAGAGGAGGGAGGGAGGGAGGAAAGTTCTGGACGCCGAGGGCTCTCCCTATTTGCAGCCAGGCTGGCTGGCATTGCTGCTTCAGCCAGGAAACCATCATTTCCACTACCTGAAGTTTCTTGCTAGGCTCTCTATCTCTCTCCACTGTAATTTCCCACGGCACACCTGATGATCGCTCACGGCACACTAGTGTTCCGCGGCACACTGGTTGAAAATCACTGATCTAGACTATGGGTTCCATATACCTTTACAGTGGGTTGCTGTGAGTTTTCCGGGCTGTGTGGCCTTGTTCCAGAAGCATTATCTCCTGACGTTTCACCCACTTCTATGGAAGGCCTCCACAGAGATTGAGGGGCCTGTTGGAAACTAAGCAAGGGAGGGTGCTTAGTTTCTAATATTCCTCACAACCTCTAAGGATGCCTCCCGTAGATGTGGGTGAAACGCCAGGAGAGAATGCTTCTGGAACATGGCCAGACACAGCAACCCAGTGATTCCAGCCATGAAAGCCTTTGACAACATACATTTATAGCGTTTATTCAAAATCAAAATGTTTAAAAAAATTTGAATGTGTCCTTAATGTTAACTCCATCAATATAAAATGCCTTTCATTAGGATCCCTACACACAAGTACAGTAAAGCTCTATTTCAGGGCTGTCCAACTTCTACGGGCCCAAGGGCCGGGATTCCGTTCACTGATCACCTGGGGGGGCGAAGGGTCCCCCTCCGCCCCTCCCAGCTCAATTTTACAATTGACCTTGAGTTGTGGAGTTGTAGTTCACCTCCATCCAGAGAGCACTGTGGACTCAAATAATGATGGATCTGGACCAAACTTGGCATGAATACTCAATATACCCAAATGGGAACACTGGTGGATTTGGGGGAATGTTTCTAATACCTTTGAGTTATTTGAGTCCACACTCAAATTGGGACACACCAAAAAAAAAACCAAACACCTCAATGCTGTCGCAGGGCTTGATGGGGCCTCCTTTCCCAGAGGCGGGTGGAGGAGGCCCAAAGAGCTCCCTCCTTCCCTCCCTGCCTGAAGGGAAAACAAGCCGCGGGGGCAGGCGCAAAGGAAGCCACGTTGCGCCCTGCACGTGGGGGAAGGCAGCACAACAAGGGGGGGGGGGCGCGGAGGAGGGGAAGGAAGCGTCGCCAAGGAAACCGCCGCTGAGGGACCCCTCCCCCCCCACCCAACGTCCCACTGTTTTTATATTGATTGATTCGAGCCAGGCCCTTCCTTACCCATACTGCGGGAGCCCGCCACAGGGCCCAGCGCCAACGCGCCGCCGCCGTCCCGAAGAGCCCCGCTGGAGCCGAGGCCAAGCTCAGGCCGGGCACGGCGGCTCTCCCACCCGTGGGGGCGGAAGCGAGGTCCCTCCACAGGAAGAGGGACGGAGCCAGGAGGGGCTTTCCTGCCTCATTCCCCTCTGAGGGAATGGGGGCTGGCCTGGAAGCAGCCACGAGGGAGGAGGAGGCGCGCGCCCAGGCCAGCGGCAAATCCCGCGGGACCCGAGATTTCGGCAGCTATTGCGAGACTACGCAGCCACAGACAGGATTCGACCTCCCTCGAAATCCCGTCTGTGGCTGGCGTAGTCTCGCGATGCTTGCCTAAACCCGGAAGTAGGTATTTTTTTATTTTTAATTTGTATTTTATTAAAACAAGTTAGGGGGCCGCAGGGAAGGGGCTCGGGGGCCGTGTATGGCCCCAGGGCCGCCTGTTGGACAGCCCTGATCTATTTGATTCCTCTGCCAATTAAAACTTGATGCCCTGGAAATTAACACATTCGTCTTAGGATTACATACTTGGACCTATAGTGATGGAATACACCTTTTGTACACAGTGGTCTATTTCTTGTTAAATGGGACACAGGAAAGGATGTCGACTATTGGTTGAGCAGGTTCAATTCCTGAAATTTCCAAGTCATGTTGAGAAATAGGTCTTGAAATGCTGGAGAGCTGTGTCAGAAATAAAGTTCTGGGGAAAATGATCTGACATGGTATGAGGCAAGTCTCCAGAATCTCAGTTGTTGTGGCAATTTATTCCTCTGTAACAATGCTAAGCTAAATAAGGCAGTGGGGAATTTGAGCATTTTTTTCAGGTGTTGCTTAGATTGAGCCCATAGAACTAGGTCCTTGTGCCATGAATCTAATCTGTACCTCAGTATATTACACATCGATATCATACAGACACATTTTCCATCTCGCAACTAGTACTAATGATTTCATTCAAAGTCAAGATCGGGTTAAGCCACCAATGCGCTGTCTTGATTCTAAGGCAGTGTTTTTTTGAGCCGCGGCACACTTTTTACATTTGCAAAATCCTGGGGCACACCACCAAACAAAATGACACAAAATGACACTATAACACAGTAATACAGTGTTTCCCAACCTTTTTTGAGCCGCGGCACACTTTTTACATTTGCAAAATCCTGGGGCACACCACCAACCAAAATGACACAACATGACACTCTAACACAGTAATACATATAGTTAATATGTTTTCGAAATGTATGTATACACTCAGTGTGAAACCTGGGCCTGTTTCGATGGACACAACATAGACATCCCGGCAGGAATGGCAGAAAGACACAAACTTCCCACACAGAACTCCCATAACCAAGAGAAAATACTATAAGAGTTTGGTGGGCATTGACCTTGGGTTTTGGAGTTGTAGTTCAACTATATCCAGAGAGCACTGTGGACTCAAACAATGTTGGATCAGGACCAAACTTGGCATGAATACTCAATATGCCCAAATGTGAACACGGGTGGAGTTTGGGTAAAATAGACCTTGACATTTGGGAGTTGTAGTTGCTGGGATTAATAGTTCCCCTACAATCAAAGAGCACTGTGAACCCCACCAATGATAGAACTGGGCCAAACTTCCCACACGGAAAACCCAGGAGGCAAGAGGAGGTCTCTACTTGGGGAAAGGGAGGCGGGCCTTCCCAATGCATGGAGAGGGAGAGACCAAGTAGACAACGGGTGGGAGGGGGTGTTTGTAATTTTGTGCCTTTATCGAGGTAGGTTTCTTAGGGTTTTTATACTTCAACACACTAGACTCTGCCTCTCCCCCCCCCCCTTTCCTGGAGGTTCCAATTTCCCACGGCACACCTGATGATCGCTCACGGCACACTAGTGTGCCCCAGCACACTGGTTGGGAAACACTGCAGTAATACATATAGTTAATAAGTTTTTTAATGTATTTATACACTCAGTGTGAAACCTGGGCCTGTTTCGATGAACACAACATAGATATCCTGGCAGGAATGGCAGAAAGACACACACGAAGGCCTTGCTCAACAGCTGGGAGTTATAGTTCACCCGCAATCAAAGAGCATTCTGAACTCCACCAATGATGGAATGGAATCAAACTTCCCCACAGAAGCGGCAGCGTGAGCAAAGTGAGGCAAAGCAAGCAGAGTGAGGCTGGGAAGAAGGGAGCCCGAGTAGAGAAGAAAAAGTGTTCGGCAGGAGGGGGAAGGAAGGGTATTTCCCACGGCACACCTGATGATTGCTCACGGCACACTGGTTGGGAAACACTGTTCTAAGGAATATTTGGTAGAAATTGCGTGTCTATATGCGTGTGCTTGGATTTTTCAAGAAGCCACGTCTTCAAAATAGCATACAATAGAGAGAATTAAAATTGCATTTTAAAATAATTTAAAAATACAAGTTAATCAGATGCCTCTGGGGGCCCGTTTATCACTTTCAGCTTCTGTCGCTTTTGCAAGGCGGAAACAAATTCATGAAAACAGTGAATATAAGCGCAAGGCCCTTCTGGAACAGAGGAGACAAATGGCAGCCTCTGCCAGACAGAAGGCCGCGGGCGTTGGACAGGTATCTTCTCGTGAAAGTCGCTTCTCTGTTATGCATTAGAATTGATATCCATGTTCACAGTAAAGAAAGTTAAACGGATTGGTTCAGTACAAGAGAACGATTCTGCTGTTGTCCCTGGACATACTGCTCCCTTCTCTCTGTCACGTCCAAACACAGAGAAAGGGATAGTGTACCTTAGAAGGCATTGTCCTCCAGGCGCTTGGTCATTTTAGTCGCCCTCCTCTGGACATTGTCCTCCATCCAGCTTGCTAACATCTCCCTTCAGTTGCGGTGCCCAGAATTGTTGGCTCATGTTTCATTGCCGTCCAGGAGGACTCTCAAGATCTTTTTCACACGTACTGCTCTTGAGCCAGGCGTCCCCCATTCTCAATCTTTTTTTTCTGCCTAAGTGAAATATCTTGCATTTGTCCCTGTGGAACTTCATTGTGTTAGTTTTGGCCAATCATCTCTCTAATCTCAGGCCCGGATTACCCATAAGGCCAGGCTAGGCCATGGCCTAGGGGCGCACGCCGAGGGGGGCGCAGATCACGGACCCCCCCCCCCAAATGTTGAAACAAATAAAAACGCAACGGCGCATGGAGATGAGGAAGGAAGCCGCTGCTCCTGGGCTGCCTCCACCTCATGCCACTCTCTCCCGTCGCCAGCTGGGACTCCAGCCTGTTCGTGGAGCCGCCAGTAGCCTGTGGCTTCCCCGCCTCGCCTCCTCCGCGCAGCAGCGTCTGAGGGGCTCGCCCGCGGGGGGGGAGGAGGAGAAGAGGGCGACGAGGTGGAGGAGCTGGAGCCCCACTGCCACACACGCCCCCAGGCAGAGCCCCGGAGGGAGGGACAATGGGCGCAACAGGCTCCGCAGAACTCGCCCTCAGGAAGACCCAGGAGGCGCTGGCGGAGGAGAGGAGCAAGCTGGCACCTGAGGCGCCAGGGAGCGAGCGAGGGAGGGAGGAAGGGAGGGTGCCTTCGACGCGTCTCGCAAGAACGCTCCCCTCGGAAAAGGCGGGAGGAGGAAAGGCGGGAGGACGAAAGGTGGCAGCGACCCCCCGCCAGGGAAATAGCAGCAGGCCAAGTGGGCGGGCCTGCCTTCGGGAGCAAAGGCCGGGTCAGTGGGGCCTAGAGGGAGCGTCAAGCGGGACTCGGGCCTGTGCTCAGGGCGCGAGGCCAGCCTCCTTCCCTAAGGCGGTGGTTTTGGAGCCCGCTCGCCGCAACAGGGGGGGGGGCCAAGAGACGGAGGGAGGGAGGGGCAGGAGGGAGCACAACACGCGGGGGCGTAATTCCAAAGTGTGGCCTAGGGTGCAAAAAATTGTTAATCCGGGCCTGTCTAGTCTGTCAAGATCGTTTTGAATTCTGCCCCTGTCTTCTGGCGTATTGGCTCTCCCTCTCAATTCGGTGTCGTCTGCAAACTTGATGATCATGCCTTCTAACCCTTCATCTAAGACATTAATAAGGATGTTGAACAGGCCCAGGCACAGAATTGTGTTTCAGATATCCTGACAGGTCATTTTGGTATAGCATATACCTTAGATATGCTTACCTGTGGGAGCTTTGTAGGTCTACCATGACAGCCTGCTGTCTTCCAGAGGTCTGTAGCATACATTCCAGGCGTGGTTTGGCAGTGCAGCCTTCCAGGTAGTGTTGAACTTTAGCTCTTAGGGCCCTTCCAGACAGGCCCTATATTCCAGGATCTGATCCCAAGTTTTCTGCTTTAATCTGGATTATATGAGGCCACACTGTTAGATAATCTGGGATAAACAAATCCTGGGATATAGGGCCCTGGTGGCTATGGCTGTTGGAAATTGCAGTACAACAACTCCTTCAGGGCAATACCCCTGCTATAGATCCCCCCCCCTGCATTTCCTTTATATTGTGTGAATAATGTTGCCATTGCAGAGTCTTGAAATGCACTGACTATATAAAATAATTCTGATGTTGTCTTTTAAGGTGTTCATGATTTTAAAATCCTTTTTCATAGAATATCGCACCAGTTGTGAAGCGAGTGCAATCTCAGTGTGCACATGAACCAGCGCAAAGTAATTCTAATGAAGGTAAAGTACCATATTTTAAGCCGACTGTTGCTTTCTTGTTTTTTTGTGCATGTGTTACACACAAGGAGTTGTAAGTGAAATAAAATAAAAAGGGTAATGATGCAAGGTCTGTTGGGAAATGAGTGAGGAAACACTTTTCAGTTTGGAGAATAACAGAAAATGTTTGATTTATCTGATTCGTTATTTTTGAAATAAACTATTGGAAGCACTCATGCTCTGCTCACATGCCCATTTCTTAGAGAAATACAGTCTACAAGGGGGTTCTCTCCAAATCAAGGGGATCGTGTCCAGTGTCATTAGAGACTGGATGAGTCACTTCCTGATTTCAGCTGAGGAAAAGGTGTACGCCTTTTCCAATGCTTTGTGTGCATCCCGTTTCACCATCCTGAAATTCAGTTGTCATGTAACATCATTGTGATGACAACATTATATCACAAAACATGGTTGCAGCACTGTAACTACAGGTTATGATCTGAATGATTGATTGAGACATAGTATCAGTTACTGCATGAAAGCTTTAAAGCTGACTAATAAACTAAATGTAGTACCTAATACAGATGTTTCTAATCCAGTGTGGATGATCTTCAGTGATACCCTTTGAACTTCTTACCCTGGTTATTTTGAAAAAGCGATGCGCCCCGAAGAAGCGTCTACGGACGCGAAAACGGCAGACCATCCTTGGCGCCAGGAGAATAATTAGCCGTTCGGCCCTGTCCCGGCTCTCCTTCTCATTGGTGGGTCCAATTGTGCTCTTACCTGAGCCCCCACAGCACGACAGGTCGCTCACGTCATTCTCTCTTGCCTTGCGGCTCCCTTTCCGGCGTCTCCGGCAGGCTCCCTCCCGGACGCGGCTGCTTCCACCCAGCGCCGCGGCTCGAGTTTCCTCGCCGCGCAACATTGCGGGGGGACCTTTTTCATCTGTGTCACCTCAGAGAACTTTTTGGAACTATAATTTACGGTGGAATCACCTCCCCTTTATATGGACCTTCATTCATTCAGGTTTTGTTACCTACTTAAGTGATACAGATTGTGTATTTGCTGCAAGTTACTAACCACTAAAGCTTTATGTGTATATGAGAGGCGTTCATGTCTATGCCATTGTGTAATACTCATTTTTGATGCATATCTAAATAGATATTTTCATACCATTGTGAATAATACTTCTGTTGCTACTCATTGTTCTATATATTCATTTGTATCCATTTATACCACTTGATATTGTGCTTGCATGTTACTACTGCGCCTGTAGCATTGCTCCTGTGGTTCTCCTTTCGTTCATTGTTAACTAAGAGCAAAGCCCACATTTCTTTTGCAAACACTGTAATCTATAGCTTGAAAACTATTCTCCAGTATGCATTTCTTTTGTTAGTTTCAGACAGTACGACACAGTTTCTGCTGGCAGAAAACCTAGCGAACCTATCGGCTACAGAAAGTGAAATCTTGGCTGGTTTGGATATAGCCCAAGCATACAAACCGACAGCAGTGCCAAACCGACCCCCGCGGCAAGGAATGAGCGCCCTGTCCTTTGAAGAGCACCAGGTTCTTCAATCCCTGGACCGCCTGAATCAAAGGCTGCAGAGTAAGCACTCCGTTATTCTTTGCACTGAACCAATGTCTGGGAGAAATTATACCACTCATACTTGCTTTGTTTGGTACAACTAAATCAAAAGTTATTATGATTTGTCAAAGGCAGTGGAAATAAGTGATTAAGGTGCCTTATTTATTTATTTATGCTTCAAACTTTTATACCACCACTCCCCGAGGGCTCGGAGCGGTTTACATAGTTTGTCACATAACAAGAAAAACAACAGAATAGAGTAAAAAGATTAATTACATAACGACAAAGGGGAGGGGTATAGGAATATAAGACATTAAAAGGACAGTGGCAGGGCATGGGTCTGGGTGAACTCAGGACCCACATAGACCGACATGCTGCCGGGCCCCCCGTCTAATGGTGGCATCTGTCCTACAATCAAAAGAAGGTAGTTGTAGGGTTCCCAAAAAGTCATGATGAATCTCTAGCCTAGAGGGAGGGGAGTCATCTCTACCCTGTGGCCCCAGTGACTCAAAGATAAGTCTCCTGCCTGTTGGAATGTCCTGTTTCCAGGGCTGGGAACTCACCGGGGAGTGCTCCCAGCACCTGAAATTTGTGTTCCAGGACGTCCTGGAACGGAACCTCCTCCGCGTCCTTGACTTGAACACGCTAAGCTTCTTCCACCCTAGAGGTCCAGCGGAGGTCTCTGCAATCCTGGGGTCTCTGTGGTCATGAAGGATCGCTGGCCTGCTCTGATGCTGGATGGCCTGGGAGGTTTCCCGGCGCACCTCGGAGGGGCCGGAAGTTAGGTCTTGGATACTCCTCTTCTTTCGGTGCTGTTTCCGCCTCCCGGGTCAACCACGTGGCTTCCCTTATGGGTTCATTATGGACTTCCAGTCTTCAGAGGGTGAAGACATCCAGTTTACTCCGACGTCTTCAAGGTCGACCGCCATCTTCAGTAGACCTTCGCCCATCCACCCACCCACCCCCCACCCTCCGCGAAGACTCGGCGGCAGGAGGGGGTATCTTGAACGGAGGCCATGATCCCCGTGATGTTCAATGATGACACCAAGCCATGGAAGTCAGGCCGGCCAGAGCCACCTCCCGGTGGCAGCCATTTATTTATTTATTTATTTATTTATTTATTTATTTATTTGATGTGTCAGAAGTGAGTTTAGGGTTTGTTCGCTGCAGAGAGAAGCATGCAGCTCCTTGCACCTTTCTGTGTAAAATAGAGGAGTTAGTTCAGGCCTGGGCAAACTTCGGCCCTCCAGGTGTTTTGGACTACAACTCCCACAATTCCTAACAGCCTACCGGCTGTTAGGAATTGTGGGAGTTGGAGTCCAAAACACCTGGAGGGCCGAAGTTTGGCCAGGCCTGAGTTAGTTGGTACTGGGAGGAACTGCTGCTCTAACAGCTGTGATATGTGGTTGCTTCATGTACTTCTCTAACAGATTGGGGCACTGAGCAGCACCCAAAAGAATTATTTATTTATTTATTATTCGATTTTATATTCCGCTCCTCCCAGCAGGCTCGGGGCGGGTTACAAGCAGTATAAACATACAATAAAACATACCATAAAAACAGTAAAACACAATACATAACCCAGATGTTACAAGGCTACAATTCCTTAATTCAGACGAGACGAGCCAGTTGAGTTTGAGTTGAATTTACCCAAACGCAAGCTTGAAGAGGGCCGTCTTACATTCTCTTCGGAAAGGGGGGAGTTCCGAGACCATTCGGACATGATCAGGGAGCGAATTCCAGAGTACTGGAGCCGCCGCAGAGAAAGCTCTCTGTCTTGTACTGGACAAGTGACAGGCGCGGGACGATGGTACCACCAGTAAATTCTGCTCTTCCGAGCGCAGCGATCTCGGGGGAACATACGGGGTAAGGCGGTCCCTCAGGTACACAGGCCCTAGACCGTGCAAGGCCTTAAAGGTTAAAACCAACACCTTGAAGACAATCCGGTACTCGATGGGAAGCCAGTGCAGTTGCCGGAGAATGGGGGTGATATGCTCCCTCACTGGTGCTCCCACCAGCAAGTGAGCCGCGGCATTCTGCACCAGCTTGAGTTTCCGGACTGTCACCAAGGGGAGGCCAATGTAGAGGGCGTTACAGTAGTCTAGCCTCGAGATGACCGTCACTTGGATCACCGTGGTCAGATCGTCCCTGGACAGGTAGGGGGCCAGTCGCCTAGCCTGACGTAGGTGGAAGAACGACGTCCCGCTGACCACGGAGACCTGGGCCTCCATGGTCAGCAGGGAGTCCAACTTAACACCCAAGCTCTTAACCAAGGGTGACGGGCTAAGTGGCTCGCCATCCAGGGCAGGCAACCGGCACTCATCCAGCCCAGGTCGACCAGGCCACAAGATCTCCGTCTTCGACGGGTTCACCTTCAGCCAGCTGGCCCGCAGCCATCCAGTCACGGCCTCCAGGCATAGATGGAAACAATCGGGTACGGTATCCGGCCTGCCGTCCATTCTCAGCAGAAGCTGGGTGTCATCAGCGTACTGATAACACTCCAGACCAAAGTCGCGAGCCAGCTGGGCCAGGGGGCGCATGTAGATGTTGAATAATAAGGGTGAGAGGATGGCCCCCTGGGGGACCCCACAACTTAATGGGAGCCTCCCGGAGACCTCCTCACCCCTCTCCACACGCTGTCCCCGGTCCTGGAGGAAGGAGGCCACCCACTTAAGAGGCCTTGGGATCATGGTTTGAAAATCTTTGCTACTGTCCTTTGATGTTTCTCTCCAAGTGCTGGTCCTAATTGAGAGAATCAGGGCCTAGAATTATAAAGACTAGGCAGTGGTCCCACCCTGGTTTATGCTGTGATATTAATATGCTGCTGTTGATGATGGTAGCATTTGATGATCATATTTCTATCAGAAAGGGTTGTCTACTAAATAAAGGTGGCAGTACTACCGGACTTTACTGTGAATTCAAAAGCCTTGCCTTCAGATGGAGTGGTCAGAAGAACCTCAGCTTCATTCATGATTCAAAATATAAGAAACGCCTTGTGCTAAAAATAGCTATTTATTTCAGTATCCTGTTTACAATCGTGGCCAACCAGATGCCTCTTGAAATTCAAGCAAACAAGGACACTAACAGACAAATGCTCTTTCCCCAAGCAACTCGTATTCATTAGCATATTCGTGAAGTTTCTAAACATAGCGGTTCCGTTTTCTCACCCTGACAAACAGTTGATAAAACTCTCCTCCATAAAATACAAAACAAAACAAACATCCTTACATCCCTGCAGATTAGAAACAGCGAGTGTAGTGGGCTATGATGTCTCTGGAGAGCCTGGAATGCCACTCAGCCATGGAAACCCATCAGACAAGTCGGATTCTCTCTCAGAAGAAGTCGTCCAAAGCAACCACCCTCTGACACCCATGCTCGGTTTGTCTTAGGGTCACCAAGTCGGAAATGACTTGATGGGCACACAACAGTAACATCATCTACTACCTGAAAGAAGAAGTGATTTTGCAAATTGTTTCTTTTTCTATCCTATGATTGAAGTTTTCTGTCTTATGCCATTTTAGATGTCCAAGACACCATTAACAAAAACCCGTCTTCTACAAGCGTTATGCAGACTATTTCCCCTTTGGTAAGCAGACAGGTTTGCTCTTCCAACTTTATATGTAAATTATGTTGTTTATATGTGATAAGGGGAAAAAAGATTAGTATTTTTAAACCAGGAATTCAGTTCTAAGTATTCCAGAGGCACATGGCTGGCTACTATTAAAACTAAAATACTGAATCAGATAGCTATTATTGTGATAAAACATATCTATATATATATAATCCTTCATGTCATCCTGACAGGCTTATAGACATAGAAACCACACAAGGCAGACACACAAAAACAGCCACATACCCAGAAAACCCTACGAGGTGTGTTTACCACAACCCCCCCCCCCCCCAAAGAGCCAAAGGCCACAAATCCAAAAGCAATTATGGACTACAACTCCCATGATCCCCCACTCCAGCCCCCTCTGGCAGTTTAGAGTGTCGGAATGTTGGTGATGCTGGCCAATTAGAGGCATTATGCAAATACTCCCTCAGAATGCAGAGGCTGGGAGCCACCACCCTCTGGCAGTTTAGAGTGTCGGAATGTTGGTGGTGCTGGCCAATTAGAGGCATTATGCAAATACTCCCTCAGAATGCAGAGGCTGGGAGCCACCACCCTCTGGCAGTTTAGAGTGTCGGACTGTTGGTGGTGCTGGCCAATTAGAGGCATTATGCAAATACTCCCTCAGAATGCAGAGGCTGGGAGCCACCACCCTCTGGCAGTTTAGAGTGTCGGAATGTTGGTGGTGCTGGCCACTCAGAGGCGTTATGCAAAACAGACAGGTAATAAAAGGCAATGCAAGAGGTAGAAGCTGGTGAAGGGACTAGCAAAAGGAAGGAAAAATGTAGAGAGGGAATGGAGGAAGGGAGACAAGGGGAGCAAGAACTGATACAGAAAGGGAGGGATGGCAGGAAGGAGGGAAAGGAAAGAAGGAAGGGAAGGAGAAGAGGCAGGAGGATAGAGAGAAGAGAAAAGCTGAGGGATGAGGGGGAGAGGGAAGAAAGGAAGTATAAAAGGCAGGAAGGGATGTTACTGTTGGTCTTCGCCACATGCACACACGTATGTACATATAGACATGCACACATACACACATATATACATGCACTGAAATATACACATGCACACATACATACACACAACTGTACTTACACACATCTATACATATACACGCATATACATATACAAAAACACACATATACATAAGTACACACATATACACGCATATACATATACACATATACATAAGTACACACACATATGTACACATAGA
Source organism: Anolis apletophallus (assembly GCA_030556195.1). NCBI lineage: Eukaryota > Metazoa > Chordata > Lepidosauria > Squamata > Anolidae > Anolis > Anolis apletophallus. The sequence goes on from JARBWK010000004.1 coordinate 178,239,287, forward strand.
CACAAATCCATATATACACATACATACATACACAAAACACATATATATAGACTGGGCCACAGGAAAGAGAAAAAGCCACAGCAGCGCGTGGCCGGGTTCAGCTAGTGGTGTTATAATATTCTGAAACGTCTGTGTTTCCATGTCGTGGTCTTCTGTTAATATGTACTGATGGTAATATCTGCGGGCCCGCAGAGCAATCGGAACCTTCTAGAAAGATAAATTTGACACATTATTGGTAGCCCCGCCCCTCCATATATAAGCCCCAACCCCAGGGCTACCACCTCAGTTCTCTTCTGCCTACAATGGGCAATGTAAACAGCAGCACCCTCCAGTATCATTTAGTACAGTGGTCTTGTCAAGGACAAATCATGCAGAGCCAGGTTGGAACTATAAAAGTCATTTTATTGCGACTGGAGCGTGTCCTTATCTATAAAAGTTTACATTCCAAAGGTTGAACATACGGGAACTTTGATACGTCACAGACATAAACACTCCTTCTCCAGTTAACTCTATAATGGCCTAATTATATCACACAGCTTAGAAAATAGACATATTTAATAGAAAATATTTTAAACTCATTTTGTCATACATTCTAGCACTGACAGTTCTCAACCTGTGGGTCCCCAGATGGTTTGGCCTTCAACTCCCAGAAATCCTAACAGCTGGCAAACTGGCTGGGATTTCTGGGAGTTGTAGGCCAAAACACCTGGGGACCCACAGGTTGAGAACTAACGTCTTAGTATCTATGAACAGCAAATCAGAAGAAAAGCAGAAACACAGTGACAAGAGGATTGACTAGAATTACCTTCTTCCCCCCTTTTTTCTACGTTATTTCTGCTTCTGGTATCAAATTTTCTGTTAACGTAATGCCTCAAAACGCATCTGTTTTGCTATCTAAAGTATATCTGTACAGTATTCTTATTCAAACATAAATTCACTACAACATGTGGCTCGTAGTAAAGGACAAGTTGTTATCACGATATTTTTGTTGGTTTGTTATAAACAAATAATGGGTGTTTTCCTTTGCCTTTTTGTTCTTGTAGATCGTGTCCCCCTCGTACATGGACCTTATGCATCCTATGCAAAGGTATAGGAGTGTGACCGATGCCACCCACAACCTAATGCAGAAAAAATTCTGACTGGACCGAATGAAGGCTGTCGACCTGAGATTTATTTTAATATATCCTTGGCTGCTATCTTTGTAACATTCAATAATCTGAAACATGCCTTAAGTGCTATTTAAAATATCTCAAACCAAATAAAGATGTAACACAAGTATTGAGTGCTTGTTACCTAGTTTACATTTAGGGCAACGGAATATTTTTATATGCACTTTATTGTAAAATATATTGTATTTTTTAAAATAATGCAATCGCCTCATGTTTGACGGAGTGGTGATACTTTTAATTTACTGTAAATTTTAATTAAAAAGAAATTATTTTGATACTGATTAAAAGTATGTCTAAGTTAATCTCTTAATGTTTTTGGCGTTCATTAACAGCTAATACATTTCTATTTATTTTCTAATACATTTATAAAAGGTACCGTATGTTATAGAAAACTAGCTGAACCCGGCACGCGTTGCTGTGCCCTATGCAGGAGATGCGGAAAAGTCTTAGTATGTAAGTGTTGGAAAATGATGTATGTGTTTTGTGTGTGTATATATGTGTATGCATGTGTGTGTATGTGTGTTTGTATTTGTGTGTGTGTATGTATATGTGTGTTTGTCTTTGGGGGTATGTGTGTGTCTTATTATATGTGTTTGTGTATGTATGTGTATATATGTGTGTGTATATATGTGTAATGATGTATGTGTTTTGTGTGTGTATATATGTGTATGCATGTGTGTGTATGTGTGTTTGTATTTGTGTGTGTGTATGTATATGTGTGTTTGTCTTTGGGGGTATGTGTGTGTCTTATATGTGTTTGTGTATGTATGTGTAATGATGTGAGTATGTGTTTTGTGTGTGTATATATGTGTATTTGTATTTGTGTGTGTGTATGTATGTGTTTGTCATGTGTGTCTGTTATTATATGTGTTTGTGTATTTTGTGTGTGTAATGATGCATATGTTTTGTGTGTTTATCTTTGTGGGGTATGTGTGTGTCTGTTATTATATGTGTTTGTGTGCATATGTGTGTGTATATATGTGTGTGTGTATATATGTGTTGTGTATGTATGTGTATATATGTGTATGTGCGTATATTGGTGTTTGTATATATTTGTGCATGTATATATATGTATGTGTTTATTTGTGTGTATATATATATATATGTATGTGAGTGTATGTGTATATATGTTTATGTGTATATATGTGTGTATATATATGTGTATGTGTGTGTATATGTGTGGGTTTCTGCAGGAGTTGTATTATTTTCATTATTATTATGGGTGTCTAGGGGTTTTTTTGGAAGCTTGCCTGTCTGTTCCAGGTCCGTCTCTTCTGGTCCCTGTGCGTCCTTCTTCGCCACCTCTCTGTCGAAGGGGGGGGGGGCGCGAAGGGGGACGCCTGCGAAGTGGACGGCTGTGGCGCATTTGCCTCGTCCATTGCCTTCTGGCTCTCCTCCGTCGCCTCCCTTCCACTCCCAGAAGAGGAGGGCGAAGGGAGAGAGATTGCGCGGGCCCCTTTCGTCATCCTCTTCATGGAGCGGCAGGGAGGCGGCAGAGGAGAGCGAGAAGGGGGTGGAAGAGGAGCCTCCTCGTCACCTGAATCCCCTCCGGAGCCTTCCACGCGGCCGCCGGTAGTCCCTGGCGGCCGCCATCATGTTGTGGAGGACTTCCGGCCTCAAGGGGCGGGACTTCCGGTTAGTGTTATTAGGCATGTTATTTTGTCTGTGTTTCCTGCCGGGTCCTTTTTTTTGAGGGACAACTTCCGGCGGAGTGTTTTCGCCCGGACCAGAAGTGGTCTGGGCGCCATGTTTTTTGTAGTTTGGGGGGGGGTCTCTCGGTCGCCCGGAGTAGCGGCGGAGAGGGTCAGGAGAGGCCCACCCAAAGCCCCTGAAGCCGCTGAGGGCGAGGGGCTGGGGTTCACCTCGTGGAGCTGCCTCCCTGCTGTATTGTGGGAGAGATGTGGCGCTTGGTCGGGCTGGCTTGGGATCGCGGCCGGATCCCTCCATAGGTTGAATGGTGGTTTTTGGGGGTCGGGTTTAGGGGTCTCCGGAGGTATGTAGTGCGGGTTTTTTGTGCCACGATTGTACCTCGTGGTATGTGGAAATGTGTTTGGTGGGTTTGGTGGTTCTGGGGGTTATAGTGTGGCCGTCTATGATCGTCAATGCACGACCATTCTCTTTTTATATATATACTAGCTTGGGGACCCGTTGGTGCCCGGGTCATTTGAGAAGTGCAGCAGGATGTAGAGTGGGTCATTGGGGGGTCCTGTGTGCCAAGTTTGGTCTTAATCCATCAGTATTGGGAGTTACAGTGGTATCATGAAATTACTGAAGGTACTGGAAGTCCCATCCTCTGTGGTCCAACCTCCCCCAAATTGCAGTAGGATGTATATTGGGTCATGGGGGCTCTGTGCGCCAAGTTTGATCTGTATTGGTGAATGGATGAGGGTTGTATTGTTTTTAGGAAGTGAGTGAAGGTACTTCAAGTCCCATCATCCGTGGTCCATCTCACACAAAACTGCATCAGGATGTTGAGTGGGTCATGAGGGCTCTGTGTGCCAGGTTTGGTGTTGATCAGTGATTGGATTAGGTTTTCAGCAGTCTTGGAAAGTGAGGGAAGGTACTGCAAGTCCCATCATCCATGGTCTGCACTCCTCCACACTGCAGCAGGAGGTAGAGTGGGTCATGTGGGCTCTGTGTGCCAAGTTTGATATTTATCGGTCTTTGCTAGGGGCCACAATGGTCTTTGGGAAGCAAAGAGCTTGGAAGTACTACAAATCCCATAATCCGTGGTCCATCTTTCCCAAACTGCACCAGGACGTAAAGGGCATCATGGGGGTTATGTCTGCCAAGTTTGGTTCAGATCCGGCTGAGGCCTAGTCAGGAGAATCAAGTTAATAATAATAATTTAGGGAGCCTTACTGTCAATTCAGGCTGAGGCCTAGTTTGTAAAATCAGCTGAAGGCAGCCTTTGTGTAAAGAACTCTGTCTGGCACCTTTGAGATTTGGGATGTTGGAATGCTGGCCAATCCATGGCCCATCCTCCCTCAAACTGCACCAAGACGTAAAGTGGGTCTTGGGGGTTCGGTGTGCCAAGTTTGGTTTTGTTGTCTCATTGTTGGGGGCTGCAAAGTGTATTGGACCTAAACTCCCACCATGCCTGACTGGCTCAGGCCTTTTCCTTACTTCCCTCGGGCACTTTTGAGTCTCGGAATGTTCGCGTTGGCTGGCCAATGGGAGTTGTTTATGCAAATAACCCCACAGTGGGAGCCAATCCGAAAGCTGCCACATGTCCTTCCGCCCTCCGCCCTCCGGACACATACAAACATACATACATACAAGCATTCCGCTTTATAAAGGTATAGAGATAGAGATAATAGATAGAAGATAGATGATCACCAAATGGCTGCAAAGCTCATCAGCATAATCATTCTTTTCCTGTCTCATCCCTGGGGGTTGCTCTCCTTCTCACTATGGAAAATGTAAGGAGACCAGAACACATGGATTCTCCACGAGGCCACTTAAGTCATCACGCCACTCGCTTAAGAGAGAAATGACATCGCACAATTAGGATAGTTTAAGTTCTTGTCACTCACATAGTAGATGATCCTTGCTTTAGAAGTTTCTGAATTATTCCTCAGGAGGCTGGGCAACTGTGAGAGGTAAAGGGCCACAGTAACTCCTTAGGAGACTTTAGGGCAGTGTTTTTCAACCTTTTTTGAGCCACGGCACATTTTTTACAAGTGCAAAATCCTGGGGCACACCACCAACCAAAATGACACAAAATGACACTCTAGCACAGTAATACATATAGTTAATATGTTTTTAAATGTATTTATACACTCAGTGTGAAACCTGGGCCTGTTTCGATGAACACAACATAGATAGATATCCTGGCAGGAATGGCAGAAAGACACAAACTTCCCACACAGAACTCCCATAACCAAGAGAAAATACTATAAGAGTTTGGTGGGCATTGACCTTGGGTTTTGGAGTTGTAGTTCACCTACATCCAGAGAGCACTGTGGACTCAAACAATGTTGGGTCAGGACCAAACTTGGCATGAATACTCAATATGCCCAAATGTGAACACAGATGGAGTTTGGGGAAAACAGACCTTGACATTTGGGAGTTACAGTTTCTGGGATTTATAGTTAACACACAATCAAAGAGCATCCTGAACTCCTGCAACAATGGAATTGAACCAAACTTGGCATATTGAACTCTCATTACCAACAGAAAGAACTGAAAGGGTTTGCTTGGGAATTGACCTTGAGTCTGGAAGTTGTAGTTCACCTACACCCAAAGAGCACTGTGGACTCAAACAATGTTATGTTGTTGTTTGTTTTCTATCCAGAATCACAATGTTGGAAGGAGGCTCACCACTTTAAGGTCCTAAAACAGGCATGGGAAAACTGCGGCCCTCTGGGTGCTTTGACTTCAACTCCCACCATTCCTAACAGCCTGAGGCCCTTTCCTGCTTAAGTGGCTGAGGGGGGAAAGGAAAAGAGCCTGAGGCTGCTAGGAATGGTGGGAGTTGGAGTCCAAAACACCTGGAAGGTCCAAGTTTGCCCATGCCAGCTTTCGACAGAGACCTCTTCCTTCCCCTTCACGCCCTTTCTTCCCCCTCCTGCCAAACACTTACTTTTTCTTCTGCACTGCCGCCATTTTGATCCGATAGGGCAGCGTGAGTGTGTTCAGGAGGGGGAGGGAGGAAGACGTGACCCGTGCGGGCGCTCCTGCGCAGACTCACCCCAGAGCAAAGCGAGCAGAGCGAGTCTGGGGAGAAGGGAGCCTGAGTGGAGAAGGAAAAGTGTTTGGCAGGAGGGGGAAGGAAGGGGATTGGAGGTCCCAATTTCCCACAGCACACCTGATCATCGCTCACGGCACACTGGTTGGGAAACACTGCTTTAGGGGAATATGGTATATATGCATGCATAAGTCAAACTCATGTAAAAGACAAAGGCAGGTTTTGAGGTCTAAATTATGGGTTCTGATGTGACCCATGGATGTGTCAACGATCATTCAGCAAAGACGGGAAAGCACTAGCACTGATTCAGGAAGCCAGTGGCCATTCCCCCACCCAGGCATTCACAAAGCCCAGAAGTGAAGCCGCAGTGGAGAAAGTGCTCATAGATAAGGTTGAATCCTCTTTTAGATTCTCTAAGGACAGCCTGAGTTCTTTCCTTTCGTCACTCTACTTAGAGAAGGTAATGGCTCCTTTCTCAATAAAAGCTAAGGTACAATACTCACTTTGATCTATGGATAAATCAATCTGATTTTTGTCCAAAATTTCTAGACTTATACGTGAGTATATAGGGAATATTCCCCCACTGCACTTCAAAAAAGATATTTATTTATTTATTTATTTCCAACATTTCTACCCGGCTCTTCTCAACCCCCGAGGGAGGGGGGACTCAGAGCGGCCTACCCAAAGGCACAATTCGATGCCCACACAGTAGAATACAATATAAAAACCAAAAACATTCAGCATTAAAATACATTAAAATACTATTATCATTAACACAACATACACATTCACTTAAGTTAAAAACAGTGTTCCGTCCACAACATAAGCATTGAGCCATCTCCATCAACTTGCCCTTAGAAATCCAGTCCAAAGTGCTGTATTGTGCTAATGCGCAAATGCCTGGTCCCACAGCCAGGACTTCACTCCTTTTCTGAATGCCAGGAGGGATGTGGTTGATCGTATGTCGCTTGGGAGCGCGTTCCACAGACGGGGAGCCACCACCGAGAAGGCCCTCTCTCTCGTCCCCACCAACCGCGTTTGAGAAGTTGGCGGGAGCGAGAGCAGGGCCTCCCTGGCTGATCTTAAATTACGAGGTGGGACGTAGGGGCTGATGTGTTCGGACAAGTAAGCTGGGCCAGAACCGTATAGAGCTTTAAAGGTCAACACCAGAACTTTGAATTGAGCTCGGAAGTGGACAGGCAGCCAGTGGAACTGACATAACAGAAGGGTGGTATGCTCCCTGTATGTAGCTCCCATTAGTAATCTGGCTGCTGCCCGTTGGACTAATTGTAATTTCCGAACTGTCTTCAAAGGCAGCCCCACGTAGAGTGCATTGCAGTAATCTATTCGGGATGTGACCAGAGCGTGGACGACCGTAGCCAGATCAGACTTCCCAAGGTACGGGCGCAGCTGGCGCATGAGTGTTAACTGTGCAAAAGCTCCCCCGGCCACCACCGACACCTGGGGTTCCAGGCTCAGCGATGAGTCCAGGATCACTCCCAATCTACAACCATGGGTGGCATCTTTGGTATATAACACACACACACACACACACCGGGGCGGTGGCATTTTAGGCACATGCAGGGCCTTGTAGCCACTGAATGATCGGATGTCCTTCTGTTTCATAAAAAAGGCCTCTTCTGGGCTTAAAACTGCTCAGAGGGACCAAACGTGACCTCATCGAGGAGCAAACTCTTTGAAACCTTGGGGCCACCCTTTTTGAGCTTTCAGTTGTCCGGTTACTGTAATAAAAAAGGAGCTCTATCACCTAGACATATTTCAATGGAAAAGCTAGGCACACCCAACATTATGTTAGTGGAACCATTACAAACATTGTTGATGTTTTGCTAGTAGCCATAGAGCAGAATAAGCATAACTAGAGGAGGTGACATCTCAGCAAAGGTGATAGAAAGAGCTTTCCAATATGCAACACAAGGAGAACTGGTTGGGTTGACCATTATGCAAGGGGCAATTATTGACGTCATGTCTAAAACACATGAGAGAGTATCAATTAGTGTTGATTGCTGATGATGCATAGTCAAGGCAAAGGTTTCCCCTTAACATTAAGTCTAGTCGTGTCCAACTCTGGATGTAGGTGAACCACAACTCCAAAACTCAAGGCCCACCAAATCCAGTATTTTCTGTTGGTCATGGGAGTTCTGTGTGCCAAGTTTGGTTCAATCCAGGGGCGGTCTTACCTCTCCCATCATGGTAAGCGAAGATTATTTTGGTGCCCCCCGGTGGCTTCTGGACACCGCCGCGCATGCGCGCTGGCGTCCCAGTTTACGCATGCACGCTGACGTCCCGCGCGGCTGTGCGCATGCACGCCAGCGTCCCAGTTCACGCATGCGCGCTGGCGACCCAGTTCACACATGTGTGCTGGCATCCCGCGTGGCTGCGCGGGCTGCGCGCATGCGCGCCAGCACCCCGCGCAGCCACGCTGCTGGCTGCGGAGATGCGGCGCGGGCAGCACTGGCTCCCAAGCCCGCCTCCATCCGGGCGGTGCGGCGGCGAGGCGGCGCGGGCGGTGCAGGCCGGGCAGCCGAGCGGCGGCGCCCTCCCAGGTGGCGCCTCCCAGGAGGCGCCGCCCACGCGGCCGCTTACTCCGCCTAATGGAAAGACCGCCCTGGTTCAATCCCATTGTTGCTGGAGTTCAGAATGCTCTTTGATTGTAGGTGAACTATAAATCCCAGCAACTACAACTCCCAAATAACAAAATCAATTTTTTGGGTGATGGTCACTCCTTGGGTTAGTAGGTGTCTTGTGGCTAAATTTGGCGGCAATTCGTCCAGTGCTTTCTGAGTTAACATTACATTTTTATTTATATTTATATTGATATCCCATTCATGCACACTCATATATGCATTGTTACATAAAGTTCAAAAATCCTTACCCCCATTCCTACTTCCTTATATATCAAGAGTAAATGGTCTTTGAAAAAAGTAACTCTGTGGGTTGTGGTGCTAAGCACAGCCGGCACTTGAGGAGGTCTGTGAAGCGAAGAGGGCCTGGCAGGCTCACCCAAGGTTGACATTTGGGCCGCTCCTTTTATAACGCTTTATAAACTCTCTTTGAACAAATGTAAACAAAGGAACCAGGCCCGGGAAACAAGGGTTTGCAATAAAGCTATTCCTGTCATAACCCAACAAAGAAAACATGCGGCCTCTTGCTCAGCTGTTAAACAAAGCAAATAGGAACAGGCTTTCCTTGAAACCTCCTCTAGGGCTCACAAAGCAGACGCCGTAACCCTACTCCTCCAAATGAGTGGCAGGAACCAACATCGGGTGTTGGAGTAAATATGGGTGTAAGAAGGCCTCTCCCCTCTTACTCCAAAAGCGGAATTGTGGAGCATTGTTCTTGGCTTTTCTCCACGAACGAAGATTCAGGAAGGACTCATCCCACACTTTCTACAAGCGCATTGATGACTAAGAAGGCCAATCTGAGATAGGCAAGTCCAGTTGCAAAAAGCACAACAGAAAGTCTTCTTGGGTGATGTTGTTTCCAAGTTGCGGTTCTTTCTGCGTTGTCGTTTCTCTTCGAGACACGTTCGGCGTGTCTACTCGAAAGAGGCCGCAGCATTATGGATAGTGCGTCTCCATGCCTCCCGATGTGAGGCCAGGTGGACCATTGTTGGTGATCAATCTGCCCAAGCCTGAGATGTTGTTTCAGGGAGTCCTTATATCTCTTTTTGGGGGCGCCTCTCTTGCGCTGACCTGTGGCGAGTTCACCATAGAGTAGTATCTTTGGGAGGCGGTGGCCCTCCATCCTAGAGATGTGCCCTGCCCAGCGCAACTGTGTTCTCAATAGCATGGCCTCAATGCTGGTGATCCCTGCTTGCTCAAGGACAGCAACATTCGTCACATAGTTTGTCCAGTGTATATTCAGGATTGTGCAAAGACAGCACTGATTAAAGCGTTCGAGGAGTCGTAGGTGTTGGCGATAGGTGACCCATGTTTCAGACCCATAGAGGAGAATAGACAGTCCGATAGCTCTGTACACACTGATTTTGGTGCTTTGCCTCAGGTGCTTGTTACTCCAGACTCTTTTGTGAAGCCTTCCAAATGCACTCTATGCCTTTGCTAATCTGTGATCTATCTTTTTGTCAATCTTGGCGTCTGAAGAGATGATGCTTCCCAGGGAGGTGAACTGCTGAATGGACTTAAGCACAGATTTGCCTATGCTGACGTGGGGATGATGGTGTTCTTCCTGTGGTGCGGGCTGGTAGAGGACTTCCATTGTGAAGTTCTGGTAGAGCGTTGTGCCTCAACAGTAAAGCTACTTCATAGAATCTCAGAGTTGGAAGGGACCCCAAGGGCCATCCAGTCCAACCCCCTGCCATGCAGAAAAAATACAAACAAAGCACTCCCAGCAGATAGCCATCTAGCTCATTAAAAGTCCTTCAGAGAAAGTCATTCCACCACATTCCCAGACAGCATATCCCACTGCCAAAAGGCTCTTACTGTCAGGAGGTTGTTCCTAATGTTTACGTGGAATCTCTTTTCCTGTCATTTGAATCCGTTGCTCCATGTCCAAGTCTCTGGAGCAGCATTTATTATTTATTTATTTACAACATTCCTACCCTATCCTTCTCAACCCCCGAAGGGACTCAGGGCGGCTTACAACGGCAGCAATTCGATGCCAACAACATACAAACACATTACAACAACACTATACAAGAGAGAAGAAACATTAGATTACAATACATTAAAATACATTCGATTGAAATACGTTAAAACGTTATTATTCATCATATAACTGAGTCCAAATCTAGTTTAATGACCGACGACTCAGTCCAAGCATGTCATAGTAAGAGTTCAAGCACTGTGAATACTGCCAAACCTACTGTCCAAAGGCCTGGTCCCAAAAACCACGTTTTGAGCTTCTTTCTGAAAGAGAGGAGGGATGAAGCTGACCTAATTTCGCTAGAGAAAACAAGCTGGCTCTATATTCAATAATGCATTATTTTAAATATTTTAACTTAGCTATCATGTCCTATTTCAACCTTTTTTTTTCTCCCTAAGCCAGTGTTTTTCAACCTTTTTTGAGCCGCGGCACATTTTTTACATTGACTAAATCCCGGGGCACACCACCAACCAAAATGACACAAAATGACACTCTAACACAGTCATACATATAGTTAATATGTTTTTAAATGTATTTATCCACTCACTTAGTGTGAAACCTGGGCCTGTTTTGATGAACACAACATAGATATGACTTCCTCTCACATACTTATACGTGGCTATCATGTCTTCTCTCAGCCTTCTCTTCTTCAGGCTAAACATGCCCAGCTCTTCAAGCCGCTCCTCATAGGGCTTGTTCTCCAGACCCTTGTGAAATTTCACCCTGAGTGAAACTTGCGTCCAGATAACTATGGATGTCATGAAGGTGTTATAAACAGTTCCTTGGGGGCGGGGACTCTCGAAAAATCCAGTAAAATAGTAAAAAATTTAACATTTCCAAGCGGAGAGGCTCAATTTGTTTCTTGGAAACCTGTGAATGCTTCAGCCTCCTGATACTCCCAGGTTTGCTCACTGCCCAATTCACCGACATGGAGCTTCCAGCATTCGGTGGAGCCCTTCCTTTGCCTCGGGGAGGATCTTTGGGGAGGGAAAGCGGGAGAAAGAGCTGTTAGGAACGGAAGAGTACCAATTCCCCACGGCACACCTGCTGACCGCTCACGGCACACTAGTGTGCTGCGGCACACTGGTTGGGAATCACTGCCCTAAGCAGCTCCTTATAGGGCTTGGCTTCCAAACCTTTGATCATTTTGGCTGCCCTTCTCTGGATATCTAGTTTGTCAAGATCCTTCTTGAATACTGTGCCCAGAACTGGGTACAGTATTCCAGGAGAGGTCGGTAAGTAAAGATTTTCCCCTGACATTGTCTGGTTGTGCCCAACACTGGGGGGTTGATGCTCATCTCCATTTCTAAGCCGGCGTTGTCCGTAGACACCTCCAAGGTCATGTGGCTGGCATGGCTACATGGAGCGCCATTACTTTCTCACCTGAGCGGTAGCTATTGATCTACTCAGATTTATATGTTTTCAAACTACTAGGTTGGCAGAAGCTGGGGCTAACAGCGGGAGCTCACCCCACTCCCCAGATTTGAACCTGCATCTTTTCAGTCAGCGAGTTCAGCAGCTCAGCGGTTTAACCACATCGGTGGCTGATCTGATACAATTGGTGGCAGCAAATATATTAACTGGTGGCAGTTTGAACATCTGTTGGTGGGACTCAAAGGGAAAGTACCCACCCTACCACAGTGGGAAGAAAGCCTTACTGCCCAGAGTTATAAAAGGGTTCGTTCCTTACATGTTCGTGGCAGTGGTGAGATTTGCAAAGTAGACCTGCCCTGCCACGGTTAACATAAGGAGCCTGGAAGCCTTCTTTATATACTTCATTACATGATTTGGTGGCAGCGTATTTACTGTAAGGGTCAAGGCAGGGCCGTAGCCAGGATTTTGATTCGGGAGGGGCTGAGTCTGAGCAAGCAAACCTGTTGTATCAGTATCCCAATACCCACATGCATATGGGATATATTGAGCATGGTGATCAGATCATGATATGAATACACATAACAGTTTAAATCAGGGCTGTCCAACTTCTACTGGCCCAGGGGCCTGAATTCCGGTGACTGATGACCTGGGGGCCCGAAGGGTCTGCCCCCGCCCCCAGCTCCACCCCCACCCCAGCTCCGCCCCCACCCCTCCCCCAGCTCCAATTTACTTACAATTCATAAGAGGCATCCATACAATCAAATATAATCTTTTACTAAGGGGAAATGCAGGGAGGGAATACATAAGGGGCATCCATACACAATTACACAATAATAACATAAAGGTTAGCCTACCTTCCCAAACGCGCAGGATCCAGGAGTAGCCGGACCACGAGCAGAGGCGACGACCGACCGAGGCAGCAGCCGAGAAGGTCCAAATCGCGTCTGCGTGGGCCGAATGGGATTAAGTAGCCAAGATTTCGGCAACAGGAGTATCACGAGACTACAGAAGCCACACGGGATTTCGCTCTCAACGCAGGCGTGATCTCGCGTTGAGAGCGAAATCCTGTGTGGCTTCCGTAGTCTCGCGATACTTGCTCCGGAACCCGGAAGTGGGTAATCTGTTAAATTATTATTTAATTTATTTTATTATTTTTATTTTTATTATAAAGCTTGGGGGGGCCGCAGGGAAGGGGCTGGGGGGCCTTATACGGCCCCCGGGCCGCCAGTTGGACAGCCCTGGTTTAAATAATGTACCAGTAAGGCCTTCTCGCGGACCACCCTGAGAATTTCAGGAGGGGCTCAAGCCCCTCAAGCCCCCCCGGGCTACATGCCTGCATCAAGGGGTCCGAGCCCTGACATATTTGGTGGCATGGTGGGATAGCCTGCCCTGCCACACCGAAAAAGGAATGGTCAGTGGTGACTGGCCAACGGGCCAACCCTGACCCCTTACAGCAAGAAAGCTCTTCTCTGTGGCTGTAGTATTCTAGTTGTGTTTCACTAGACCTCCCAACGTTCTCCTACGTACGTAGTTGAAAATGGTGTAAGCTGTAGCTCAACAACATCTGGAGGGCATGAGGTCAAAAAACACTGGCATAATGTCTTCTTTGCAATAATAACAGGTGTGGCTTCTCCTTTGCTTCCTGCCAACACCCTGCCGGTACCCTCCTTCCTTGCCCTTTACTCTCCAAAAGATCTGGCGCAACCAGCTGGAGATCTGAACACACCCCAGAACTTCCCTTACTCAGTGAATGATCTGACAGCTGTTGCATTGGTTTGAGTGGGCGAGCTTCTTGAAGCTGATCCATATCTCAAAGGTTACCATGCTCATGAATTGCTTTTCATGGGGTGTTGTGCTCCGCTGTGTCCTATGCATATGTGTCATTGGTAGAACTGGATTTTTAGGTTACTAGAACAGCTCTGCAGCTGCTTCCTATGGTTCCCTAATGATGTCTTACACGTGAAAATGACCGTGACTAGGCAGGGATGGACCACATCGGATTGGGACATAATTATGACTATGCCATGACAGAAAAAGGCACCTTATAGTCTTTGAATGTATACCTTTACAGAATGGTATATGCGCACTGTTGAACATGGATTGACAATGTGATGTAGCCAATTGTATGTGGGCCTGTATCAAATGAAGTATAGGGTCTAGATCAGTGATTCTCAACCTGTGGGTCCCCAGAAGTTTGGGCCTTCAAAGGGCTTTTCGGGTGTGGAAACAGCGACTATCCTGTTTCTCAATGAAGACCCCTTATCTCATAGCAGGAGGGGCTTTGAAGTTTTGTTCCCCCCCTCAAGCTGGGAATATTGGCGCAATTATTTCTATTCATCACAAAGGCTGCTATCTGGAAAGATCTTTTTATGTATCTATTTTCCCCGAGGCTTCCTTGCAAAGATCCGTATCCAGGCCCGGGTTAAGGAAGTTTGCCACCCTAGGCCAGCCTCGTCCTCTGCGCCCCGCCCCCTACCTTCAGTCAAGGGAGGAGGGCGGGGAGAGGAGGGGAAAGAGGCGGAGGGACCCCTGCCGCGCATGCGTGTGCGGCGGGAGGCGCCTCTTTCCCCTTCTCTCCCCGCCCTCCTTCCTTCAATCAAGGAGGAGGGCGGGGTGAGGAGGAGAAAGAGGCAGAGGGACCCTCACGGCGCATGCGTGTGCGGGCGGGAGGGCGCCTCTGTCGCCTCGCCCCGTCCTCCTCCCTTGATTGAAGGAAGGAGGGCGGGCAGAGGAGAGGAAAGAGGCACGTCACGCCGCGCGCGCATGCTCACTTTTTTTTTGAATTAAAAAAACTTGGGGGGGGGTCCGGATCCGCTGCCCCCCCCCAAATCCGCCGCCCGAGGCCATGGCCTAGGGTGGCCTTATGGGTAATCCGGGCCTGTCCGTATCTGTCCTTTGTCAACAGGAAGGGACAGATTTGGCCAGGAGACATTCTAGCTCTGTATAAATATATGAAAAGGTGTTATAAGAAGAAGGAAGCAGGTTTGTTTTCTGCTGCCCTTGAATCTAGGACTCTGAGCAATGGGTTCAAATTACAGAAAAGGAGATCCCACTTGAACATTAGGAAGAACTTTCTGACTGTAAGAGTTGTTTAGCAGTGGAACTCTGTCTCAGAGCGTGGCGCAAACCCCTTCCTTGGAGACTTTTTAACAGAGGCTGTAAGGCCATCTGTCGGGGGTGCTTTGATTGTGCTTCTCCTGCATGGCAAGGGGTTGGACTAGAATGGTCCATGCGGTCTCTTCCAACTCTACTATTCTGTGAATGAATGCAGTTTGACACCACTCAAAGTGCCTTGGGCAATGACGCCACAAATTCTTTTAAAGACGGAGAAGGGAATATGAAATACAGTTAGTCAAGCAATACACGAAGGCAGGGAACGTCTTCGTAATATGCAAGTTCAATTATTTATTCATAATCACAGAAATTAAAGTGGAATCAGAGTGGATATGCTATGTAGGTAGAAAAAGATCCAGCTTCCAATCCCAAAATCCCAAAATAGTAATTCAATAAATGCAGATAATCCAGATACGGGTTTATAATCCGGGGTAAAAAGGAAGGGTGCGGGTTGACGGTCAAAGTAAGGCCTCGCCGTTTCGCCTAATGAGGCTTCATCTGGACCCGATAGATATTAATATCCACATATAAAGAGCAATTCCACTGGTCCGGTGAATCTAGTAAACAAATATATACATATATATAACACTAGCTGTACCCGGCACGCGTTGCTGTGCCCTATTTAGGAGATGCGAGAAAGTCTGAGTCTGTAAGGGTTGGAATTGTTGTTAGTGAATTGGGTGTGTTATGTTTGTGCCTCAGCTCTTTGCCTGCAGTCCTTGGGGTTTGACTTGTACCATGGCCAGGACGGATCAGCTTGGGGAGGGCTTGTCCTGTCAGGGGATCTCTATCTTCACAGGTGCGTCCAGTGTCTGTTGGGGGACTGTTAGAAATCCTTTCCGTATCCTTTTTAGCCACTTTTCTCAAGATCTTCATGTCTAGCTTACTTTCTGCTCCTCTCTTTTTCAAGATGTCCTGCTCTGTGTCTTTTGCACCCATTGGTCGATGTCCGATGAGGCTTTCCTCATGGACAGGCCATCTGAGGGAGCTCTTCCAGCGCTGGGCATAAGAAGGTACTTGGTGATGACCTCCATCCCTTGGAGCCAGCATATAGAGGGCTGGAGCACCCTCCTTGGCAAACCCCATTGTTGCTGGATGGTCCTCTTAATTAATGGGGAATCCCAAGCCACTGGAGATCTTTTGGGAAAGGAAGAAGAGCTCCCCTTGAATGGTGTTGATCTCCATCATGGGCTTCTGATTTGAAAGTGTTGGAGGAGGCTCTGGCACTCATCTGACAGTTTGTTATGGGTCGGAATGTTCATGTTGGCTGGCCAGTACAGCAGTTATGCAAATCCGCCCTTATTGGCAGCCAATCATGTTGTCAGAATGTAGAGGTTGGGGAAGTCTTTGGCTGCCCCGGAGGATGCTGGTAAATGTAGTTTTATTTTTACTCGTTGTTTTGGGGGCCTTTTAGGTTTTGGGGGGGAAAGTTTCTTTGCTACAAACGTACCTTGCTTGAGGCCTATTTCTGTTGGCAAGTTTTGTGTTTCTGCGTTGTAAGGTATCTCTGTTTGAGGTAGTCTTCACATGACGACTGTTCCTTTATATATATAACATAAGCATGAATAACAGTATCAGTCATATACGTTCCACAATGGAGAACATTGCCCAAAGAACACCCGGCTTAAGAAAGAATACATACCACTGTTCAATCATAAATCATAAATAAGGCCCAAGTTTGCCCAGGCCTTCCAAAGGAAGGGGCCTGAGGCTGTGAGGAATTGTGGGAGTTGTAGTGCTAAACACCTGGGAGGCCCAAGTTTGCCCAGGCCTTCCAAAGGAAGGGGCCTGAGGCTGTGAGGAATTGTGGGAGTTGTAGTCCAAAACACCTGGAAGGCCCAAGTTTGCCCAGGCCTTCCAAGGAAAAGGCCTGAGGCTGTGAGGAATTGTGGGAGTTGTAGTCCAAAACACCTGGAAGGCCCAAGTTTGCCCAGGCCTTCCAAAGGAAGGGGCCTGAGGCTGTGAGGAATTGTGGGAGTTGTAGTCCAAAACACCTGGAAGGCCCAAGTTTGCCCAGGCCTTCCAAAGGAAGGGGCCTGAGGCTGTGAGGAATTGTGGGAGTTGTAGTCCAAAACACCTGGAAGGCCCAAGTTTGCCCAGGCCTTCCAAAGGAAGGGGCCTGAGGCTGTGAGGAACTGTGGGAGTTGTAGTCCAAAACATCTGGAAGGCCCAAGTGTGCCCAGGCCTGGTCTAGACTGAGGCTGAGAGAGTGTGACCTGGAGGACTAGAGTTTGGGAAGCATTCCCATGAAGCTGCCACTCTTACACAACCCTGGGGTGTTTGTTTAGCTTTAGGGAACGAAGCGGAACCCTCTTTGAGGGGGGCTTGTTTCCGGGGGGAGGACAGAAAGTGTGGCGCCGGGAAGTTAAAGGGCCCGCAGCGGCGCGTTTCCATGGCAACCCCCTGCAGCAGCAGTCGCGGCCATGTCTTCTTCTCTTTCCTGCGGGGACGGAGGGGAGGCGCCGCCCGGCCGCACTTTCCACCTCCTGCCTCGGAAGAGCTTCCCAGCCTTGGAGGGCAGCCGGGCCGTCCGAGAGGGCCTGCTCAAGTGGTGGGGAAACAGCCCGGGCCGGGCAGGGGGGCCACGCAGAGGCTCCAGAGCAGGCCTGGCTGGGCAAGGTTGGGCCCTCCCTCCTTCCGAGTGTTTTGGACTCCAACTCCCACAATTCCTCGCAGCCCCAGGCCCCTTCCTTTCCCCCCTCAGCTGCCTAAGCGCTGAGGGCCTGAGGGTGCTAGGAATTGTGGGAGTTGGAGTCCAAAACACTCGGAAGGAGGGAGGCAGCAGAAAGGAACCCTGCTCCCTCCTCCCTAGGACTTCCCCTCACATATTTATAGGTGGCCACCACCATCCTGTCTCCTCTCAGCCTTCTCTTCTGCAGGTTCAACATGCCCAGCTCTTTAAGCCGCTCCTCATAGGGCTTGTTCTCCAGACCCTTGATAGTTTGAGTCGCCCTCCTCTGGATACACTCCCGCTGGTCAATACCTCCCTTCAGTTACGGTGCCCAGAATCGGACACGGCGTGGTCTGACCAAGGCAGAATAGAGCATGGGGAGCATGTCTTCCCTGGATCTATGTCTAGGCCAGGGGTGGGCAATTATTTTTCCCAAGGGGCCACACAAGAGCCAGGGGCGGTCCAACGTAAACCTCCCTGCTGCTGCGTCGGCTTCAGCGCCTGGCCTGCAGGAGCTTCTGGGCATGCGCGGAGATTTTTGCGCATGCACAGTGGCTCTGGAGCTGAAGTTTAGCTCCGGAACCACTGTGCATGCCCAGAAGCTCCTGCAGGCGCTGAAGCCGAAGCCTGTAAACACGTCACGTCAGCACTCCGTCCGTATTCGGCACGCAGGGGGCGGAGGCAAAGGGAAAGGGGGCGGAGACAAAGGGAAGAGGCGGGCAAAGGGGAGACAGACAAAGGGAAAGGGGGCGGAGACAAAGGGAAAGGAGGCAAAGGGGAGACAAAGGGAAAGGGGGGCGGAGGCAAAGGGAAAGGCAAAGGGGAGGCGGAGACAACGGGGGGCACCAAAGTAATGTTCGCTTACCATAAAAAATAACCTTAGACCGCCCCTGACGAGAGCCAAAAAATATTATGGATGGCCGCACCTAAAGGCGGAACTACATTCTAATCTACATTATTTATTTATTTATTTATGTATTTACTATATATTACGCATCATTAATATTAACATATTAATACATCAAGAAATATTCATATATAATTAGTATTAATACCATAATTATTATATTATAGTATATATATAGACATTATAATATATTGAAATTATAATATAAAATAACATTATTATATTATTTATTGTATTATATTATTATAATAAAATTATTATAAAATAATAATAAAAACCACTAAAACTAAATTAGATTAAATTCAAGAAGACAAGGTGCGAACCACGATGAAGGCTGACATCCTCAAGAGAGGAAGGATCCCAAGGTGGAATGGCCCCATGGACCCAGCCCAGAGGATGGCAAAGCGGACCCAGCCAGTGCAGCAGAGGAGAGCAGAGCAGCAGGCCATCGCAGGCTGCAGGCCTCCGCCCGCTCTCGCCCCCAGCCGTTCCCCAGCTGATCGCCCTGCTATGGAGTGCCTGCCATCCCTGGAGGCCAAGAGGAAGGGGTGCCGTTGCCGCCATCCCATTGTGGGCTCTGTGGAGCCTGTGTCAGCATACAGGCCAGAGGAGGGGCAGCTTTGGAGTGCCTGCCATTCCTGGAGGCGATCTGGACCTGCAGGGGGAGCAGTTGGCGATCTGAGGCGGCTGATCACCCTGGCGACCCGGAAGACGATCAAGTCTTCCGGGTCGCCAGGGCGTTCAGCCCGCGCAGGTTGCCGAGTGCTCCGTTGCAGGCCCGGATCGCCTCCAGGAATGGCAGGCACTCCAAAGCCGCCGCTCCTCTGGCCTGTCTGCCGGCACAGGCCTCACAGAGCCCGCGATGGAATGGCGGCAGCGGCACCCCTTCCTCTCCCCGACGCCCTTCTCCCCTGGCCGGACACAATCAGCTGCCGGGCCACATCCGTAGGCTGCCCACCCCTGGTCTAGATCCTTAGTTAATACTCTGATAGGAGACCACCAGCAAATACCAGATGGTGTGTACGCTGTATGTCACAAGAAGGAACTGGCAAAATAACCTCTCAGGACTACTTGTCTAAGAAAGCTCTGAAATTCATTGTTATTATAAGTCAACGGGCAATTTAAAGTCGCAAACATGCACTCCTCTTGCTTACTTCAAGTATTATCCTCTACTCCCTCACTTTATCAGGCGGCGTGTGCAGACACTGATTTTCTCCACCCCGTCTTGTAGGTCCATGGATGGCAGAATCACAGTACAGGCATTTGGTTTCGATCAGAATTTCAAAGGCTATCAGCGGGAGGATTTTCTTATGGTAGGTGGATGAATTTTATTTACTAATTTCACCCACATTTTTCGGTTGATTAACTTTTTTAAGGAGGGCACATATTAATAAAGCAAGAACATAGGAAAACATGTCAAAAGGCTAAGGCAGAACAGAGTATTCAAAAAACATTTTAAGCATGTATTATTTTACAATGTATTTTCCATAAGAAAATATTATTTGTCATGGTGTGTCTCCCAACAATGCATGGTTTATATCAGGGCTGTCCAACAGACGGCCCTGGGGCCGTACACGGCCCCCGAGCCCCTTCCCTCCGGCCCCCTAACTTGTTTTAATAAAATACAAATTAAAAATAAAAGATAAAAAAATACCTACTTCCGGGTTTAGGCAAGCATCGCAAGACTACGCCAGCCACAGACGTCTCGGGTCCCGCGGGATTTGCGGCCAGCCTGGGCGCGCGCCTCCTCCCTCGCGGCTGCTTCCAGGCCAGCCCCCATTCCCTCAGAGAGAGGGAGGAGGGGAGTGAGGCAGGGAAAGCCCCTCCTGGCTCCGTCCTCTTCCTGTGGAGGGCCCTCGCTTCCCGCCCCGCGGATGGGACAGCCACCGCGCCCGGCCTGAGCTTGGCCTCAGCTCCAGCGGGGCTCTTCGGGGACGGCGGCGGCGTTGGCGCTTCGGCCCTGTGGCGGGGCTCCCGCAGTATGGGTCAGGAAGGGCCTGGCTCGAATCAATCAATCTAAAAACAGTGGGACGTTGGGTGAGGGCGGGGGTCCCTCAGCGGCGGTTTCCTTGGTGACGCTTCCTTCCCCTCCTCCGCGCCCCCTCCCCATTGTTGTGCTGCCTTCCCCCATGTGCAGGGCACAACGTGGCTTCCTTTGCGCCTGCCCCCATGGCTTGTTTTCCCTTCAGGGAGGGAGCTCTTTGGGCCTCCTCCACCCGCCTCTGGGAAAGGAGGAGGCCCCGGCATTGAGGTGTTTGGGGTTTTTTTGGTGTGTCCCAATTTGAGTGTGGACTCAAATAACTCAAAGGTATTAGGAAACATTCCCCCAAATCCACCAGTGTTCCCATTTGGGTATATTGAGTATTCATGCCAAGTTTGGTCGAGATCCATCATTATTTGAGTCCACAGTGCTCTCTGGATGGAGGTGAACTACAACTCCACAACTCAAGGTCAATTGTAAGTAAATTGGAGCTGGGGAGGGGGCGGAGCTGGGGGCGGAGGCAGACCCTTCGGCCCCCCAGGTGATCAGTGACCGGAATTCCAGCCCTTGGGCCCGTAGAAGTTGGACAGCCCTGGTTTATATAAAGATTCAAATTCAGCACAATTAAGCTTCATATGGCACATAACATCAATTAATTGACCATGCACATGTCTGTTCTGAACAAAATGCTGTTTATTCGTTAGATCATATTCTAAGCTACTTTACTACAGGATTGTAGCCTTAGGCATCCTTACTCATCGCTGAGCCTGGAACTCCAGGTTTGGGCGGTGACCAGGGGAGCATTTGCACAGTTAAAACTTGTGCGCCAGCTGCGCCCGTACATTAGGAAGTCTGACTTGGCCACGGTGGTCCACGCTCTTGTTACATCCCGTATAGATTCCTGCAATGCTCTCTACGTGGGGTTGCCTTCGAAGACTGTTCAGAAGCTGCAACTAGTCCAATGGACAGCAGCCAGGTTGATAACAGGAGCGGCACTCAGGGAGCGTACAACTCCCCTGTTGTGCCAGCTCCACTGGCTGCCAGTTTGCAACCGGGCACAATTGAAAGTGCTGGCTTTAGCCTTTAAAGCCCTAAACGGTTCTGGTCCAACTTACCTGTCCGAATGCATCTCTCCCTATGAACCATCGAGATGTTTAAGATCATCTGGAGAGGCCCTGCTCTCAGTCCCGCCTTCTTCGCAGGCGCGATTGGCAGGGACGAGAGACAGGGCCTTTTCAGTGGTGGCTCCTCTGCTTTGGAACGCCCTCCCTAGAGACATCAGATCGGCCCCCTCCCTCCTGACAAGACCTAGCTGTTTGAGCAGGCATTTGCTGATGAAATATAAAGGTTTAATTAGATATATGAAATGACGATGAAGTGATTTCAACATGACGCTGTGACTGTAATTGTATGTTTTAATGGCTAATTGTTGTGTTATATGGTCATTGTTTGGTTTGTTACTCGTGTTTTTGATTGAAGGGCAGAGACTGCCTTGTGTAAACTGCCCCGAGTTGCCTTCGGGCTGAGAGGGGTGGTATAGAAATATGACAAATAAATAAATACGTGACTGTAAGCTCCCTTGAACACAAGTATATTGTTAGATGATAACTTAAGCATTTCAATGAGCACTTTTAAGCATAGTCTGTGTATTTATTTTATGCATTTATATCTCATGTTTCCTTGCAGAATGCTAGGAGCAATAAAGAGTTAAAATATCGTATCATAAATAAGCAACATAGCATGAAGTTTCAGATGGGGAATAATGTGTAAGATTGCAGTTCTCATCATTCTTCCACTTTGGCTATACTGGCTGGAGCCAATCAGGGCTGCTATTTGGAACATCTGTTGTCACTTAATTGGAGCATGTTTGGGGAAGAGAGTGAGCACTCTGTGAGCCACCATATTAAAGCACCCTTCTTTAGGGTGATACTCTCCAGATATAGATGTTGAACTCTAAATGATTGAGGGTGTGAAATTGGTGGGAACTGTAGATCAGCACATCTGATCAGTATCAAACTCTGGCTGTTTTAAGAAGTTTCCTCCCTTCCCTGATCACTTCTGGAATTAACACCCTGCTGAGAGAATTTCTTAAAGCAACAGAGTCAAGTAGATAATGGAATAGATTTCCCTCCTGTCTTCCACATGCTTCCTTTTCTTACAGGGTGGTAAAAATAGACCTTCTCTGGACAGAGAAATAGCTTTAAAAACCCCTCAGTTAATGATGAAAGGGACAAGAGACAAAGACCCGATTTAATGTTATTAATAAACTAGCTTAGTGACCCAGCGGTGCCCAGGTTATTTGAGAAAGGCATTGTGTGCCAAGGTTGGTCTTTGGTACTTCAAGTCCCATCATCCATGGTCCACCCTCCTCCAAACTGCAGTAGAAGATAGAGTGGGTCATGGGGGCTCTGTGTGCCAAGTATGGTCTTTATCTGTCTTTGTTGGGGGCCGCAGCAGTCTTGGGCAATGAGTAGAGGTAGTTGAAGTCCCATCATCCATGGTCCACCCTCCTCTAAACTGTAGAAGGATGGAGAATGGGTCATATGGGGGCACAGAGTGTCAAATTTAGTCTTTGTCGGTTCTTGTTCAGGGCCTCAGTGGTCTGTGGGAAATTAAGGGTTTGAAAGTACTACAGATCCCATAATCTGTGGTCCACCCTCCTCCAAACTGCAGCAGAATGTAGAGTGAGTCATGGGGGCTCTGTGTACCAAGTTTGGTCTTGATTAGTCATTGGATGAAGGTCGTAGCGGTCTGGGGAAGTGAGTAGAGGTACTGCAAGTTCCGTCATCCATGGTCCATCCCCCTTACAACTGCAGCAGGATGTAGAGTGGTCATGAGTAGTCTGTGCGGCAAGTTTGGGCCTGGTCTGAGATTTCAATGTTCAATGTTCTGAGTCATCCATGGTCCATTGAACTGGTGTGAGTGGTCGAGTACTGCAAATGGGCCCCTGAGATTTAATTTGTGGCCCATTCTGCCCTAGAGTGCTCCAGGTTGTAAAGTGGGCCATTGGGCCTCTGTGTGCCAAGTTTGGTCCCGATCCATCATTGGTGTGGGCCACAGTGCGCTAAGCACTGCAAGTCCCATCATCCATAGTCCATCCCCCCTCAAACTGCACCAGGATGTAGAGTGGGTGTTGGGGGTTCTGCGTGCCAAGTTTGGTATTGTTCTGTCATTGTTGGGGGCCGCAAAGTATTTTGGCCTTAAACTCCCACCATGCCTGACTGTCTCAGGCCTCCCCCTCCGCCTCTTTAGAGTGTCGGAATGTTGGTGGTGCTGGCCAATCAGAGGAGTTATACAAATACTCCCTCAGTGGCAGCCAATCCCCTCTGTCTGGTGCTTTAGTATGTCGGAGTTCTGAGGCGGGCCAATCAGAGTCCTTTATGTAAATAATCCCTCAGTGGCTACCAATCGAAACGCTGGCACATATTCCTCCCTTCGCACCACCGTAAACACTGAGTTTTATTATATACATAGATAGATAGATAGATAGATAGATAGCAATAGTATGAAGAATAGTTTGATTAAATAAATAGCCTTAGAAATCAATTTAAGATAGTCTTCTGAACATGGTAAATGTTTAAATCTCTGCCACCCTCCCAGTTTACACATGGAAAACAGAGCATGGCCTAAATGTATCCCATTTAATAAATAGCTGGACTGAGATATGAACTGGGGTATCTCAGCTTCAAAAACTGTTGGACCCCACTTGTTAATACTCAGCAAGAGGCTTGTTTGCCAATTTGTTGGGTCTCTTATCTGCCTGGAATCGGAACAGCCGAGAACCGCATGCTTCTGTTGCTCCTATAAAGCAGTGTTTTTAAAACAGGCACCCTCCAAATGCACCCCTCCAGCTGTTTGGGCCCCAACCGCCCAGGACTCCTGACCATTGAACAAGCTGACTAAGGCTTCTGGGAGTTGGAGGCTCAAACGGCTGGAAGGCCACAGCTTGAGGATGCCTGCTGTAAAAGGCGGAACAGAACAGACCACTTCTGCTCATCCTGAGGTTGGATGGCCAGCCTGAATCCGTAGCCAATAATTTCTATCGCTGCCTTGAGGCTGTTACTGGATGGTTGCGAGCCAGTAGGTTAAAGGTGAATCTGGCAAAGACAGAGATCCTGTGGCTCGGTCGACCGGGCGGTGGGGATGTCCAGCTTCCGACCCTGGACGGTGTGACACTATCTATGTCCATCGTCATCCGTTAAGAGCCTTGGGGTGACTTTGGACCCTCTGCTGTCGATGGAGGCTCACGTCTCCGCCGTCAGCAGAGTGGTGTTTTTCCATCTTTGCCAGGCGAGGAAACTGGCCCCCTACTTGTCCCGACGCGACCTGGCCACAGTGGTCCAAGCTATGGCCATCTCGAGGCTAGACTACTGTAATGCTCTCTACCTTGGCCTTCCTTTGTCGGTGATCCGGAAACTGAAGCTGGTGCAGAACGCTGCAGCCGAGCTCCTTGCTGGGGCTCCGGTAAGTTGCCACATCATGCTGGTTCTGCGCGAACTGCACTGGCTACCTGTAGAATACCGGATTACCTTCAAAGTGCTAGTCTTGACTTTTTAGGCCTTACATGGTCTAGGGCAGGGCTGTCCAACTTCTACCAGCCCAGGGGCCTGAATTCCGGTCACTGATGACCTGGGGGCCGTGGGGTCTGCCCCCGGCTCCGCCCTCTTCCCCCGGCGCCCTCTCCCCTTATTTTTATTTAATATTAAATATATTTAATTCCATCCTCCCCTCCTCCTTATTTTAATGTATCCCATCTCCCCTTATTTCATCTTTAAATATATTTAATTTTATATTTAATACATGAGGGGAAATGTGGGGAGGGAATGAGGAGCCCCCTGAGGAGCCCCCTGCTTCGGCCTACCTTTTCCAAACGCGCAGGATTCAGGAGTACCCGGACGACGAGAGAGGCGACGACCGACTGAGTCAAAGAAGGTCCTAATCGCGTCTGTGGGCCTCAGCGATCCAGTAGTAGAGTAGCCGAAGAGTATCGCGAGAATACACAATCCACATGGGATTTCACTGTCAACGCCGGCGTGATCTCGCATTGACAGCGAAATCCCGTGTGGATTGCGTATTCTCGTGATACTTGCTCCGAACCCGGAAGTAGGTTTTTTTTAAAAAAAATTATTATTTATTTTATTTTTCAATTTTTATTTTTTATTAAAAAGCTTAGGGGGCCGTAGGGAAGGGGCTGGGGGCCGTATACGGCCCCCGGCCCACCAGTTGGGCAGCCCTGGTCTAGGGCCAGTGTACTTGCAGAACCGCCTCATCCCGTATTATTCCACCAGATCTCTACGCTCTGAAGAGCAAAACCTCCTGGTTGTTCCCAGTGCCAAGACATATCGCTTGACTGCAACTCGGCGCCGGGCTTTCTTGGTCGTTGCTCCAATACTTTGGAACGCGCTACCCGCCGACGTCCGTGCCACCCAGAGCCTCCTTCCGTTCTGGAAAGCCTGTAAAACCTTGTTGTTCCGGCAGGCCTTCGGCGTCGGATGAGCTGCACTCCTCTTGTGTACTGCCCCTTGTATTATCCTGCTGCCGCAGTACTCCTGTGATGTGCTGCTATTGTGATCCTAATCTGTTATTTTAATTGTGGTTTTAATTGTGGTTTTAATTTTTTATTTGTGCTTGGTTGTTTTATGACTGTGTTGTAAGCCGCCCCGAGCCATTGGGAGGGGCGGTAAACAAATACGAATAAATAAATAAATAAATTGAGAAGATGACATTTCAAGAGCACCACAAAAATGTATATTTGTTCCATAACTGGCTAAAGCTGATCATTAAGTGTAGGTTGCTTGTTTGGGATATTACTGTTATTTGCAGAGCAAAAAGTGATCAGATGCAAATATCAACAATTTCCGTGTCACCCTCTGTCTTGAGATCAAGTCGCAATGTATTACTCTGGGTTTCATTGACCAAAAAAATAAAATCAGTACAGGGGATTTTATTGTAATATGTGGAAATACTTCCATAGAGAAGGCTGCAAACTTTTAGAAAGGCAGGGATTTGGGGAGCTTTTTTCAAGTGGAAACAATGTTATTAGTGACATAATTTTGTTACAAAGGGAATCAAAAGTGTTACTTTTTTAGTTCTAGTTAATATTTTTGTTTTATAATTTCTTCATGGATAGAAAAACCAAAACATATTTCTGAATAACGAAACGATGTCTTTTGGCAGGGGCTGTAGCTCATGGGTAAAATGCACCCTTTGTCAATTTGCTTGATGTGCCTATCAAATCTTATTTATAATAGAATATTTTTATTTATGACTTACCATGGTCTATTTACCTTTAGGACTTTTTTAACCACCCAGATGTTAACAATAATTTGAAGCTGCTTTCATCTTCTGGACAATGGACTACATTAGGTAAATAGAGAATATTTCGGACGAATGTATATTAATTCCACCCTCTTTCATTCTGATCATATTAAAATATAGGAATCCCCGGTGGTGCAGTGGGTTAAACCCATGTGCCGACAGGACTGAAGAAAACAAAGAGGGGTGGTTCCTCTGTGAAACTGAGAACTGTAAGAGGAGCTTACAAGGTCATAAACCACAAAGAAGATTGAATATATGACAATAAGTTATATTAGTTCAGCACAATATAGCTGGCAACTAAGCAACTAAGCTAAGTGTCAGTTGCATAAGATATCTCTGACCAATAGGTCATGAGTTCGAGGCCTGCCCGGGTCGAGGTGGGTGCTCAACCTTTAAGTGTAGCCTGCTGTCGACCTTTGCAGCCCGAAAGACAGTTGCATCTGTCAAGTAGGAGATAAAGGTACCACATCAAGTGGGGAGGCAAATTTTGACTGAATTATGAGGCCATTAAAAGAACTCCAGGAATTCTGAAGAATGCGGAAAGAAACAACAAGAGACGCTGAGAGATGAGGAGTGCGTCAGCTCCCCCTGGTGGCCAGAGTTTGCCTCTGTTCGTCTATATGTTGTGTATGTGAAAAACAGCAGGAATTGTCTGCTAGTATGTGTACTGTAATCTGCTCTGAGTCCCCTTCGGAGTGAGAAGAGCGAAATATAAATAAAGTAAATAAACTAGAGTTCGTTCAGCACAATAATATATCAATACAAATCGAATTCCATATAATGGTTGAAATCACTCACACCTCTATGTTTCAAGTAGCGATGGGATTTCTCCCAGAGCGTGTTCACGCTGGATGGTCTCTTTTAGAGCGTTTCAATGTCCAAATTGAATCAGTTTGTATTTCCAAATACACAGTCCATATAAATTGTCCATAAAGAGTCTATTAAAAATCCACAAATTATAATCCGATTGGTGCTCCACGTGGTCGACAATTGAATGAATATCCGCACTGAATTGTTTCGCTTTCCTGAGCTTCTTCAAGGACCGGGGACTATCCCACTGAGATTGGCGTGGATATAATCTGTTTATATGGACGGTGTATTTGGAAATACGAACTGATTCAATTTGGACATTGGAAGGCTCTAAAAGAGACCATCCAGCGTGAACACGCTCTGGGAGAAATCCCATCACTACTTGAAACATAGAGGCATGAGTGATTTCAACCATTATATGGAATTCGATTTGTATTGATTTATTATTGTGCTGAACGAACTCTAGTTGCCAGCTATATTGTGCTGAACTAATATAGTTTATTGTTATATATTCAATCTTCTTTGTGGTTTATTACCTTGTAAGCTCCTTTTACAGTTCCTGGCAAGACTGAAGACCAACAGGTTGCACATTCGAATCCCGGGAGAGCGTGGATGAATTCCCTCTCTCAGCTCCAGCTCCCCATGCGGGGACATGAGAGAAGCCTCCCACAAGGATGGCAACACATCAAAACATTTGGGTGTCCCCTGAGCAACGTCCTCACAAACGGCCAATTCTCTCACACCAGAAGCGACTTGCAGTTTTTCAAGTCCCCCCTGACATGGTACACACACACCACATTAGTATTTCCGGTTTGTAACTGTGGATCAATTCACATATCAGTTCTCCAGAAAATATTATTCTTACAATAGTGGTAAAAGGTATCAATGTGTCTGATTTGCATTTCAGGGACCTTCATTTGTGCTTGACACTTCTGTTTATTTTATTGGTTGCTGCTATTCGTTTGGTATTCGATACAAAACCTTGACTGTGCTATGAATTAAGTAAGTTTAAGAAGGCTGGGAACGTCTTCGTATTCAAGTTGAATTATTTATTCAGAACTCTGGGTGTTTGGATACGCTGGTGGCTGCGTCCACCATGAATATGAATATATGATTTATGATTGAATATTGACTCTCCGGACCAGTGGGTCCGGGTGTTTGGATACGCTGGTGGCTGCGTCCACCATGAATATGAATATATGATTTATGATTGAATATTGACTCTCTGGACCAGTGAAATTGTTTGCTATTTGTGGATACCTTTACCTCTCGGGTCCAGACGAAGCCTAATACAGGCGAAATGGCTAGGCCTCATTCTGACCGTCGACCCGCACCCTTCCTTTCCATCCCGGAGTATATACTTACTGTTGGATTACCCACATTTATTTACTTATTTGTTTGGGATGCTTTGATCGGAAGCTGGATTTATCTCCACGTGCAACATTTACCCACCTTGATTCCACTCTAACCTTGATGAATATGAATAAATAACTCAATGATGAATATGAATAAATAATTCAACTTGAATACGAAGACGTTCCCTGCCTTCTTAAACTTACTTTTGAGAAGAACACCCACCCTTTCTCTTTTGTGCTATGGATTAAACCAGACTCTGGGGATACATTTTTATGCCTTTGAAACCCAAGACGTATTTTTGTGTTTTCCTCCGATGGTTCACTTTTCCTTATGTGATGACGACTAGGCTCTGTTCTTTTCTGTCAGGAGCAAGAGAGGCAAACTGAAGGAACCTACAAAACAACAAATGGCTTGTTGCTTAAAAAAATCAGTAGATTATAGATGTCAGAGACTGTGTCTTCATGGGCTTGTAAGACCAGTTTCTCAGTTTGGCGTGCTCATTGGCGCAGCTTGGTCTGAGACAATCCAGGTGGAGTTTTTTAAACCGGCCGTGACCTTCTTTTGGATAACTAGTTAGACCAGGCATAGGTAAACTTTGGCCCTCCAGGTGTTTTGGACTTCAACTCCCACAAATCTCAGCCAGTTTACCGTCTGTTAGGAATTGTGGGAGTTGGAAGTCCAAAACATCTGGAGGGCCAAAGTTTGCCCATGCCTGAGTTAGATCATTGCTATCCATGCTCCATTAATTACAAGGTTATATTACTGCCATGTGTTGTGTATAGACTGCTTGGAAAATAGTTAGTTTGCAATATGGAGCAACTTGAGAAACTGCAAGTCGCTTTTGGTGTGAGAAAATTGACCGCCTGAAAGGACATTGCCCAGGGGATGCCAGAATGTTTTATCATCCTGTGGGATACTTCTCTCATGTCCCCACAGGAGATGCTGAAGCTGACAGACAGGAGCTCACCCCACTCCCCAGATTCAAACCACTGACTGATTCAAACCAGTCCTGCCGGCACAAGGGCGTAAAGCCCTGCTCATAGTGTTTCAGGAATAGACAGAGCTTTTGCATCAGTATCAACTGTTGAAATGTATTGTCGAAGGCTTTCATGGCTGGAATCACTGGGTTGTTGTAGGTTTTTTCAGGCTATATGGCCATGTTCTAGAGCAGGGGTGGGCAATTATTATTTTCCAAGGGGCCACATGAGAGCCAAAAAATATTATGGAGGGCCACACCTAAAGGCTGAACTACATTGTAATCTACATTATTTATTTATTTATTTACTATATTTACTATATATTACACATCATTAATATTAACATTAATATTAATATATCAAGAAATATTCATATATTATTAGTATTAATATCATAATTATTATATTATAGTATATATAGACATTATAATATATTGAAATTATATAATATAACATTACATTATTTATTATATTATAATTATATTATTATAATAAAATTATTATAAAAAAATAATAAAAACCACTAAAATAAAATGAAATTCAAGAAGATAAGGTGCAAACCAAGATGGAGGCTGACATCCTCAAGAGAGGAAGGATCCCAAGATGGAATGGCCCAATGGACACGGCCCAGAGGATGGCAAAGCAGACGCAGCCGTCGCCGCAGCAGAGCAGAGCAGCAGACGATCGGAGGCTGCAGCCCTCCGCCCGCTCTCGCCCCCAGCCGTTCCCTAGCTGATTGCCCTGCCATGGAGTGCCTGCCATCCTGGCTTTGGAGTGCCTGCCATCCCAGGAGGCGATCCGGGCCTGCAGCGGGAGCAGTCGGTGAGCTGCGGCGGGTGATTGCCCTGACGAACCGGAAGACGATCAAGTCTTCCGGGTTGCCAGGGCGATCAGCCACCGCAGGTCGCTGACTGCTCCCGCTGCAGGCCCGGAACACCTCCCGGGATGGCAGGCACTCCAAAGCCGCCACTCCTCCGATTGTTCTCCGGAGTGGCGGGCTGTCTGCCAACGCAGGCCCCACATCCCACGATGGGATGGTGGCAGCGGCACCCCTTCCTCTTGGCCCCGCCCCGACACCCTTATCCCCGGGCCGGACAGAATCGGCTGCCAGGCCGCATCTGGCCCGTGGGCCGTAGGTTGCCCAGGTCTCTTCTAGAGGCATTCAGAACTTGAAATGTTTTGCTGGCTAATACTGGCCACTGATCTTGGTTCTCAGGGATCAGAGTTCAATCCAGAAGTACAGCCAAGCTGTGAATTGTAACACAACCTCCATATATAATCCCTCCTCTCAACCAATAATCCTGTATTTCACCTAATCTATTGACATGTTGATTCTATGATGTGTGATAGAATCATGACCTTCTGCTTTTCTTTTCACCTACACTTCACTTTACAATTACATCGTTTCAAAGTATACACTGAAGATGAAATTAGGGAAAAGAAAATATTGAGGCCAACAAGTTGTGTTTTTTGTTGTTGTAATGTTTAGCATTGTATTGATAAATAGGATTTAGTTGAAATATGGTATTTGGCCTCCCATTTCCAAACATAATTTCTGGGGTAGATAAAAATTCCTCTCTGCTAACCTTTATTATTTCACCACCTAGTTCAACTATGAAAAGACGCCATTGCAAGTCTATAAGTGAAAATTGTTGTACAAGTACTTTCAATTTAATTTTTGCTCTGTTTTTCAGGTACTAATGTGAGAAAAGTTGAAGTCAAGAATCTTCTGTGTACTCAAGTGTCTATGTCATTTTTTGATCGATTATACTGTGACGGGGTGGTGCGAGACAATGGAAATATTGTCAAGTGTTTTGATGAATATCATGAGGATATTCTTATTGCAGATGAATTAAGGAAGGTATGGATGTAGGGTTTTTTTTAATCTCTTGGCAATGTATGTACATAGGACCTTGCTAGTAATTTCTATAATCCATCATTTTAATGGTTTATTCTCAAAGCACAAATATGAATCCCCAGCTGAAGTTAAAAATGAAATAAATTAAAATATAACTGTATATAACCAGAAGTGCTATTTTGCAAATAACACTAGTTCTCTCTTCCCCGTAATTATGCACAAATGCATTTCTTTTCATAAAAGTTAGTGGTTTTCTTTCTAAAGGATTATTTCCATCAGTTTGTTAAAATCATTCTGCCTTTATGTCAAAAATGGACTCTTAATGTAGTTAGTTTGCAGAGTTGTTTAAACTATCTAGTCCTTGAGCTGCTTTTTGCAGACGATGCTGCCCTTGTCGCCCATTCAGAAGCAGCCCTGCAGCGCCTCACATCCTGCTTTGCAACAGCTGCAGAGCTGTTTGGGCTGGAAGTCAGCCTGGAGAAAACGGAAGTCCTCTACCAGCCCGCACCACAGGAAGAACACCATCATCCCCACGCCAACATAGGCACATCTCTGCTTAAGTCCATTCAGCAGTTCACCTCCCTGGGAAGCATCATCTCTTCAGACGCCAAGATTGACAAAGAGATCGATCACAGATTAGCAAAGGCATAGAGTGCATTTGGAAGGCTTCACAAAAGGGTCCGGAGCAACAAGCACCTGAGGCAAAGGACCAAAATCAGTGTGTACAGAGCTATTGTACTGTCTATTCTCTTTTATGGGTCTGAAACATGGGTCACCTATCGTCAACACCTACGAGTCCTCGAACGCTTTCATCAGCACAATCCGAGATAGGTAAGTCCAGTTGCAGAAAGCACAGCAGAAAGTCTCCTTGGGTGAGGTTGTTTCCAAGTTGCGGTTCTTTCTTCGAGACTCGTTCGGCGTGTCTTCTCGAAAGAGGCCGCAGCATTGTGGATAGTGCATCTCCATGTCTCTCGATGTGAGGCCAGGGTGGACCATTGTTGGTGATCAATCTGGCTGAGCCTGAGGTGTTGTTTCAGGGAGTCCTTGTATCTCTTTTGGGGGGGCACCTCTCTTGCGCTGACTGGTGGCGAGTTCACCGTAGAGTAGTATCTTTGGTAGGCAGTGGTCCTCCATCCTAGAGATGTGCCCTGCCCAGCGCAGCTGTGTTCTCAATAGCGTGGCCTCAATGCTGGTGATCCCTGCTTGCTCAAGGACAGCAACATTCGTCACATAGTCCGTCCAGTGTATATTTAGGATTGTGCGAAGACAGCACTGATGAGGTCGTAGGTGTTGGCGATAGGTGTCCCATGTTTCAGACCCATAGAGGAGAATAGATAGTACAATAGCTCTGTACACACTGAATTTGGTGCTTTGCCTCAGGTGCTTGTTGCTCCAGACTCTTTTGTGAAGCCTTCCGAATGCACTCTATGCCTTTGCTAATCTGTGATCCATCTCTTTATCAATCTTGGTGTCTGAAGAGATGATGCTTCCCAGGTAGGTGAACTGGTGAACGGACTTAAGCACAGATTTGCCTATGCTGACGTGGGGGTGATGGTGTTCTTTCTGTGGTGCGGGCTGGTAGAGGACCTCCATTTTCTTCAGGCTGACTTCCAGCCCAAACAGCTCTGCACCTGTTGCAAAGCAGGATGTTAGGTGCTGCAGGGCTGCTTCTGAATGGGCAACAAGGGCAGCATCGTCCATCCATCCTAACTAACAAATATATTGTTAGTATTTTAATGTGTTTTAATGTATTTTAATTGTTGTGGGGTTTTGGGGTTTTATACTGTATGATGTGGCATCGAATTGTGCCGTACTGTAAGCCGCTCTGAGTCCCCCCTCGGGGGTTGAGAAGAGCGGGGTAAAATCCTGAAATAATAATATTGGCATAGGCATGTGTTTCAACTGAACTCTTAATTCTTAACACACACACACACATATATTAGTTAGCTCAACATAATTATTAGAAATAACAATTACTTTTTTGTACTTAACCATGAATTTATACTATTGAAAACATTTGCCATATCACATTATTTTTCCTCCTTATCTTATGAAAGGTGCTTCTTCTTGAAGATTCAGACCACTATGGCCTATTTAGCCATTCGGACCGCGATGAGTTTCTGTTCTGTCTTTTCAAACATCTTTGCATTGGAGGAGCCCTTTGTCAATATGAAGATGAACTTGGTCCATATTTAGAAACAACCAAGGCTTTATATAAAGATCTAGTGAGGTAAACATCTTTCTTATGTGAATCTAATCCTATTGTACAGTTGTTTACCTGACTCTTCACGCTAACAGCTTGACGTGGCTAATTATTTTAAAGTGAGTGACAATAACATTATAACACATATATAAATAGTAGTAGTACGATAATTTTCAAAGCCAGCTTGGAAAAAATATATAAACCACAGCATTTAAATATATGTCATGGGTCAAAGTGCCAACCAGAAACTTAATTAGTTTATTCAATTCTACTCACCCAAATGAGTAATCAAGGTAGTTTGTGAAAAATGACAACTAAAGCAGGACAATGTTCACTCATGCTGCCATATAATTACTGTTTTATCTGGGTTTTTAAAACTCCTTTCAAGATATCCTCTGAAACGGGTGGGCAATTATTTTTTCCAAGGGGCCACACGGGAGCCAAAAAATATTATGGAGGGCCACACCTAAAGGCTGAACTACTTTCTAATCTCCATTATTTATTTATTTACTATATTTACATTAATATTATATTATTACACATCATTAATATTAACATATTAATATATCAATAAATATACATATATTATTAGTATTAATATAATAATTATTATATTATAGTATATATATAGACATTATATAATATTGAAACTATAATATAATATAACATTATTTTATTATATTATTATATTATTATCAAAATATTATAAAATAATAATAAAAACAAACCAATAATAAAACTAAATTAAATTCAAGAAGATAAGGTGCGAACCAAGATGAAGGCTGACATCCTCAAGAGAGGAAGGATCCCAAGATGGAATGGCCCAATGATCCCAGCCCCGAAGATGGCAAAGCGGACCCAGCTGCCGCCGCAGAAAAGGAGAGCAGAGCAGCAGGTGATCGGAGGCTGCAGGCCTCTGCCCACTCTCGCCCCCAGCCATTCCCCAGCTGATCGCCCTGCTATGGAGTGCCTGCCATCCCTGGAGACAATCCGGGCCTGCAGGGGGAGCAGTCGGTGATCTGAGGCGGCTGATCACCCTGGCGACCCGGAAGACAGTCAAGTCTTCCAGGCCGCCAGGGCGATCAGCCGGCGCAGGTCGCCGAGTGCTCCCGCTGCAAGCCTAGATCACCTCCAGGGATGGCAGGCACTCCAAAGCCGCCGCTCCTCCGTCCTGTCTGCCGACACAGGCCCCACAGAGCCCATGATGGGATGGCGGCAGCGGCACCCCTTCCTCTTGTCCCCGCCCCTGATGCCCTTCTCCCTGGGCCGGACACAATCGGCAGCCGGGCCACATCTGGCCCGCGGGCCGTAGGTTGACCACCCCTGCTCTGGAAGCTTTTTTCCTTCTTTTTTTTGTTACAGCGCTATTCTTCTTTTGTTTCTAGAGACTTCCTTCAGTCTTGCATTCTGACATTTCTTTGAGGCAGAGTTTAGGGAGCCGAGTATATTTAGCTTGGAGAGATTAAATGGTGACAAAATAACTTTTTTAAATGACTGGACCTCATGTAGAAAATGGAACTAGCCGGTTTCTTGCTATTACACAGACTAGGACATTAACCAGTAGTTTCAGATTAGACACAAATTAATTCCACCATCCTAACCTTTAGGAAGAACATTGACTCTAGGAATGGTTTGACAGTCGAATGCACTGCCTCAGAGGATGGTCGACTCTCCTTCATTGGAGACCTTTGAATGAAATTAGGTAGCCATAATTCTGCAGTTCTTAATCTGTGTGTTTCTGCTTGGCTATGGATGTTAGTTACCCTTTCTAACGTTATGATTAAGCTTTTAAAAGTGTGTTTTGTCATCATTAAAATAGTGTTTTAATTTATTTTAGTGTTCAAAAGGATCCCGAAACAAAGGAAATAAATATAATATCAACTGTCTTCAAAGTCTGGGCACATGTAAGTATCTCACTAGCTAGGGTGGGAGGCCAGGCATCAAGCCATCCAAAGTTGTTTGGGCTTGAGCTAACAGCCGGATCCTGCCCTTGATTATTTGTTTATTTGAAACTTTTGTACCCCAACCTTCTCACCTCCGAAGAGGGAGTCAGACCGGCAAACAGAAAGAGTTCAATGCTAACATTTAAAATCTAAAAACATCTAAAATTCACAATAAAAGTAACAATTACCAACAGGGGTGGCCTAAGGTAATTTTATATGGTGTTTAACATTATTTTGGCGCCCCCCATGTAAAACAAATATACAATTATAATATCACAATACCATTAGTAGTATTATATTGTATCAATTTATATACAATATATCATAGTACATACTCATACTATATTACATCATAATTATATTATACTTCATTACAATATAATTATATTATAATATATTGACAATATAATATATAACATTCTATTATATTATTATTATTATTATAAAATAATAAATAAAATTATTTATTTAAATAAAATTATCCTCTACTAAATATTTTCATTACTCCTATAAAACTCAAATAACCCAAAATAAAGTAAAATAAAATATTATATATTACTATTTGCCTGTGCAGTTGCGCCTGTCTCTCCTTGATGCTCCCGGCCGGTGCGCGCGCGGGGGGAGGTGGGTGGTTGTGGTAGGGTTCACACGTAATTGGGCCTGGCAAGGGAGTTCACCTCAGCATGCGGTGGCTACTTCCAGTGGCGGCTGTCAAGAAGCAATACGTCGCCAATACCCCTTTGGCTCCACTCCCCTCTCCCTTTGTCTCCGCCCCCTGCCTGCCCAATTGGGTCACCGTATTCGGCGGCAGGGCGGAACCAAAGGGAGAGGGGAAGCACTCCCTGCCTGCCTGATAGGGAGTGCTTTGCTTACAGACTTCTGCGCACAGGAGCTACTGGGCATGCGCGGTTTTGGCCTACTTGTAGGAGATGCGCAGTTGCTCCTGCGCTCAACTTCAGCTCCGAGCAACTGCGCTTGTGCGATGCGCAAAACCTCGTGCATGCCCAGAAGCGGCGACCCTCCACCGGAGCACACAAGGCCGGGGCCCAGAAAGCAGGCAGCCGTGGCACTGCCTGAGGAACATTGGCAGGGCCAGGACGCTGTCTGGTGGCCCGGCGCCCGCGCTACCCACCGGCACCATTCCGCTCGGGAGCCGCACCCTTCCCAGATGGCGCTCCATGCGGCCGCTTCCTTGGCCTACTTGTAGGACCGCCCCTGATTACCAATACAATAAATACATAAAAACTATTCACCACAGTAAAATCATGTCCAGCTCGGTCCTTGTATACAGTCCATGTCTGGTGGTCAGTGACTTTAGTCAATTAGTGATCTCCGCCCTCATTCTGCGAAGGCCTCATTGCACAGCCATGTTTTCACCAGCTTCCTAAAAGTCAGGAGGGAGGGGGCAGATCTAAATTCACTTGGGAGGGAATTCCACAACCGGGGGGCCACCACAGAAATGGTCCTGTCCCTCGTCCCCACCAGCCACGCTTGCGAAGGTGGCGGGACTGAGAGCAGGGCCTCTCCAGACGGTCTTAACACTCTTGATGCTTCATAGGGGAGAATATGTTCAGACAGGTAAACTGGGCCGGGACTATATAGGGTTGTGTAGGTTTTGCAGGGTCTCAGCTCATGCTCAGCCTTTCTGTTTGAAGTAACATTTCAACAGTAGAATTGTGTTGGACATCCTATATTCAAAGCATGCTTGATTAGATAATGCATTCTTTACTATACTGTTTTACTCCAAGGCCCACATTAACTTGAATGAATAAATTATTGCTGTGAATTCTGATGTAACACTTTCTAATGATGCAATGATCTTTCAGGAGAAAGCATCTACACACATAAAAAAAACAACAAAATTAAAATTACAGAGTATAAGATAGGAGCGGATAACACACTGTCAAGGCAGTAGTATCATTAATCCAAGTAATATTCTCAACAGAATGACCAAGATAGCAAAATACTATTCTCCAAAGTCCTTTCTGGAGAGAGCAGCTTTTCCCACCCAGATCAATGTTGTGGGGTGTCATGTTTACAGTATTCTCTTCCATGAGAGAAATGTTCTTGTCTAGCACTATTCCCCGTACCCCTTTTACTGTGTCTAATGGGATGTGTGCAGCCATTTGTGTTGTGAAATGAGGAAGAAAGAAACTTGTAAATAGGAAGCCATAGCATCCCAAACAATTGCGGATAATTACACTACACAGTGGAAAGGGATGCAGATTTGTTACTATAAGCCCATAATTAGCAGCAGCTTGGCAAGTTCTCTCCCTTCGCAGTATTCTTTTGACCAAAACATGCTCCTACCACATCTATATGGAACTTGAAAGTTAGTGCAAGCGTATCTGTATGAAACTTGAAAGCTAGCACATTAATCTTGATTATAAATTAATGACAGGACTGAAAAAATAATATGTTGATTGATTTATTTGTTTCATGTCAAAAGCATCGACACGGTAGATCACGCATTATTGACTCACCGTTTAGCCGTGACGGGAGTTAGGGGGACTGCCCTTAAATGGGTGGTCTCCTTTCTTCAAGACCAGGGACAACGTGTGGAGAGGGGAGGGACGGCTTCTGGGAGACTCCCATTAAGTTTAGGGTTCCCCAGGGAGCTATCCTCTCCCCTTTATTTAATATTTATATGCGTCCGCTCACCCAACTGGTCCGCAATTTTGGTCTGGAGTGTCATCCCATTTAACTGTTAAAAATAGAATAGCTTTATTTGTTACTAGCTGTTACCCGGCACGCGTTGCTGTGCCCTATTTAGGAGATGCGAGAAAGTCTGAGTATGTAAGGGTTGGAATTGTTGTTAGTTATGATGTTGTTGGGGCCATGGCTGTGTTGTTGTGGGTTGTTTTGGTGGGTGGGATGTTGGAGTCCTGTGGAGTTGTTGTTGTGTGGTGTTGCTGGCGTTCTGCATAGCTTGTGGATATACAATGTTTTTTGTCTTTCCGTCTGCTGTGTTGATGTAGAGGTTGATGCTTGTGTGGGTGGTGTACTTTGGAAGTGAGTGGAGGTACTTGAAATCCCATTATCCATGGTGTGTCCTCCTCTAATCTGCAGTCGGATGGAGTGTGGGTCATGGGGTGTATTGATTGCCAAGTTTGGTCTTTATCGGTCTTGGTTCTTGGACACAATGGTCTGTGGGGAATGATGGGTTTTGAAGTACTACAAATCCCATTATCCATGGAG
Source organism: Anolis apletophallus (assembly GCA_030556195.1). Lineage (NCBI taxonomy): Eukaryota > Metazoa > Chordata > Lepidosauria > Squamata > Anolidae > Anolis > Anolis apletophallus. Next base: position 178,278,479 of record JARBWK010000004.1, read on the forward strand.
GTACTTCAAGTCCCATAATCCATGGTCCACCCTCCTCCACACTGTAGTAGAATGTAGCGTGGGTCATAGGGGCTCTGTGTGCCAAGGTAGGTTACTGTAAATTCAGGCCATACACAATGTCCCATGAGCTGAGCCTAGTCAGGAACAGCAAGTTAATCACTGTCATTTCAGCCAAGTTAATGTCCATTGAGCTACTGTCAATTCAGAGCCTTACGTAAACAGCATTCCATTAAGTGAGGCCTAGTCAGGAAATTAAGTTAATGAAGCCTTACTGTCAATTTTGGGCGTGGTCTGTGATTTGTAGGGGTGTAAATTTTCTGTGGGAAGTGAATTGGGTGTTTGTGTTTGTGCCTCAGCCCTTTGCCTTATCCTCCTCTGACAGTTTATTATGGGTCGGAATGTTCATGTTGGCTGGCCAGTACAGGAGTTATGCAAATCCGCCCTTATTGGCAGCCAATCATGTTCTCAGAAGGTAGAGGCTGGGAGAGTCGTTGGCAGCCCCGGAGGATGCTGGGAAATGTAGGTTTTTTTTACTCGTTTTGGGGGCCTTTTAGGTTTTGGGGGGGAAGCTTCTTTCCTACAAACGTACCTTGCTTGAGGCCTATTTCTGTTGGCAAGTTTGGTGTTTCTGCGTTGTAAGGTTTCTCTGTTTGGGACGGTCTTTCCATGACGACTCTTCCTTTATATATATAGATTGTGCTATTTCACAATGGAATTACATGCCTTCCCCATACACACTGCAAAACACACCCATCCCTCCACACACATTCCACCACCACTACCACACAGCCCCCAATGCCACATCAATGAAACAGGCAACAGCCCACAGCCTGACTGACCTGTGCATTAAGGGGCTATATATTAAGGAAACAAATGTGTATGGCAAAATGGAAGCAAAGGTAGTAAGAGGTGTAACCTGGTAATCTTCAGGTAAGTCCATCAGAAAAGTGGAACACCCATGGCTTTTAGCGTCTTTGCAAGGAGTGTGGAAAACAAAATCTAGACTCGCTTTTATGTAGGAAAGCAAAATGTTTATGATGATCTCATACTTATTACTGAGATTTTGTAGGATGAGACTTATAAATGGAAAATAGGAATCAAAGGCCATAAAAGGTATACCACAGTAAATGACATAGATGTGTTCCTTGTCATTACTTTTTTAACAGAAAATTTGGCATCAGAGACATAAATAAAATGGTTACTACCTCTCAAACAGTTCAACATGTTTCACACGTGCTGAGTAAGGAATTCTGGAGGGAGCTGATGCTTAGCTAGCCTGTTGTAAGCTACAGTCAAATGATCTAGAGAGCAGTGGTTTTCAACCAGTGTGCCGCAGAACACTAGTGTGCCGTCAGAGATCATCAGGTGTGCCGTGGGAAATTATTTTTGAACTTCATTCATATATAAACTATAAGCGCATCTGTCCCTTTAAGAAATGGAACCATAGCACTCTTGCGTCACCTAAGAAGTGACTTGAGAGTGCTATGGTCGCACCATCTTGGATTCGCTCAGACGCGGCTAAGTAAACAAAGTTAGAGTTAGTGCTGCAGCTGCGTGTCAAGTGACAGTAGCAATTTGGGATCACAGCAAAACAAGCGAGTGACAGTGATGGAGAAGTTTTTGAGAAGGGAAAACGCAAATCTTTTAGGGATTTTAATGTCTGTTATTTGTATATGCACTTTGTAAGTCGCCCCGAGCCACACCGGGAGTGGGGACTCACAAGTATGAAATAATAAATAAATAAATAAATGCTGAACAGGGCCCTGGACAAAATTATGACACAGATGAAGGCCCTAATATGAGTCGTGGACAAAAGAAAAAAAGAAAAGACAGTGAGCCCAAGGCAATACAGCAAAATCTATCTTTCATTTGGATTCACTTTCACCAGAGATGTGACGGCACCGACTCCGCTGTGCTTGGTGTGTGGTGAGAAGCTGTCCAATAGCGCCATGGTGCCAAGCAGGCTTAAACGCCATCTCCAAACGAAACACCCTTCCGTTCAAAATAAGCCGACGGACTATTTTGTACGCTTAATACGTACAAACAATGAGAAACAGGCAAATTCTTTGAGAAAAACCACAAAGGTAAACGGGAGAGCCCTCAAAGCTAGCTAAGTGAGTGTATAAATACATTTTAAAACATATTAACTATATGTATTACTGTATTAGAGTGTCATTTTGTGTCATTTTGGTTGGTGGTGTGCCCCAGGATTTGGTCAATGTAAAAAATGCGCCGCGGCTCAAAAAATGTTGAAAATCACTGATCTAGAGCTTCCCAACCTTTTTTGAGCCGCGGCACACTTTTAACATTAAAAAAATCCGGGGGCACACCACCAACCAAAATGACACAAAATGACACTCTAACACAGTAAAGAACGGCTGGGGGATGGTGGCCTGCTGGGAGCAGCTGCTGGGAGTGCCAAAGCCAGGGAAGGGGGTGGAGCCAGGCCGTGCCATGCCCCGCCCCTCCCCATCTTCACCTCTCCCAGTAGCTGCTCCAGCCTTGAGGGGGTAGTGCCAAGCCAGCGGTGCTAGAGCCAGCACAATGGTGGCTTCACACTGTCCCCTCAAGGCTGAAGCAGCTGCTGGGAGTGCCAAAGCTGGGGAGGGGGCGGAGCCAGGTTGCACCATGCCCCGCCCCTCCCCCCAGCCTCAGCTCTCCCACGGAGGAGCATGAGCGGTGGATGGGCTTCAGTGGGCGGGGCTCCTCAACGCGGCTTCAGCAAGCGAGGGGCGAGAGTCATGGCGGATTGGAGGCTGGCTGGAAAAACGGCCGAAGGAGGCGGCGCCCTGCCCCCCTTTTTTTTCTTTGCCACTGCCCGGCCCTTCCTCCTCCTCCCCCAAGCAGCAGGAGTTCGGCAGGAGGAGGGGGGAAGGAAGGGGGACAGAGAGCTTTTCTCGCGGCACAGCAGGATGTCCGTCACGGCACACTGGTTGAGAAACACTGATCTAGAGAGTACAGTCCCATTTACTACAAGCTTAAGCTCAATTTTCTTGCTTACTGCAGTCATGCAGCAACCTGGCACTGAAAACTATTTTTCTCAAGTCTTCCTTCAAGCCGAGGGTCGGGGATAGGGGTAAGAAATAGGGAGACCTCACGGATATATTCTCCGTGAGGTAAGAGAAGGAAGTAAAGAGCAGAAAAGGAAAGAAAAAGAAAGTAAGTATCTTGACATGAGCATATATCAATTAAAGGGGTCGACCCCCTTCTTTCCGTCTTTGTGTCTCTGATGAACCTAAGACCCCCCGGGTTGAAACCCATCTGAGTGAATACAAAAAGAGAAACTATTTATTTCCGTATATATTTGCGGTATTTGTATACCACCATTCTCAATAGTAATAAACTATTTATTTAAATAAGCTATCACTTCTAATCAAAATTAGTAAATTATAAACAAACCAACCAACTTCCACTGGCGAGGCCTTGGAGGTGGGGAAGAGGTTGGACTTAATTCCCTCCCACATTGCCAACTTCCTTTCCTTTTGTATCACATCTTAATTAGATTGGAAACCTGAGGGCAGGGAACTGTTTCCTTGTTCTTTAATTTGAACAGTGATGGTTCTGTCTAAATAGATGATTACAACCAACAATAATAAAATATTGACACCCTGCCCTTTATCCAAAGTTCGCAGGGAGACTTAGATTGCTTAGGCTTCTGTACAGACAATGTTTAGTAGTGGGGAAACCCAGCTAATCTATTATATAAAGGAGGTCAGGTCGTCGAACGGCTGACAGAGACAGAGAAACCTTACAAGGCAGAGACACCAAACTTGCCAACACAAATAGGCCTCAGGCAAGGAAGGTTTTTAGCAAATAAACTCCCCCCCCCCCAAAACCTAGAAGGCCCCCAAAACAACGATACAAAAAAACCTACATTTCCCAGCATCCTCTGCGGCAGCTAGCGAAACCCATTGGCCAACATCGGCCCACACAAAATGCAGTGAGGCTGAGTAACCATAGTAACGCTGGGCACAGCCAGCCAAGGCTAGGATAGAATGCTGAGTGATTTGAGTTCAGTCAGTTGGTGTTTGAGGGTTAAACTGACAAAACCAAACTCTATGAGGGAGCAATTCTCCAGCAATTCCTACCCACACAACACAACACAACTTCCTATCACAACCCATCCCCCCAAACTTACGGAACCCCGCACACACAACACCTACTACCACCACAAACAAAAACAAACTCCACCTATACTCCAAAACAACATGACACAACGCTGCACTGATACTCACACAAACACCCAAAACACCCCACCCACACAAGCATTCCACAACATACTACCACCCACAATGCCACCACACACCCACTAACTCACCAAAAAAGTAATACCTACACACAACACAATACGCACATGACCCCACCAATACCATAAGTAACATCAATTCCAACCCTTACATACTCAGACTTTCTCGCATCTCCTAAATAGGGCACAGCAACGCGTGCCGGGTACAGCTAGTCTATTTATAAACAGACAAACACAACTACCCTGGTGTCTGCTGGAAGTCTTTCTTTGCCTACATTAATAGCTAACTAACTTTATTTCTTATGAGTCGCCCTCCACCAAAGGTGCTCTGGGAGACTTACACAATAAAAATAAACAGGTTACATAGTCACCGCTTGTTACTAACAATCATAGGCTCTTCTGAAGAGCCATGTCTTGAGTGCCCCCAAAAATGTATGTAGATCGGGAGTGGCTCTTTGGTCTGGCGGGAGGGAGGGAGTTCCACAAGATTGGGGCTACAATGGAGAAGGATCTCTGTCTTGTGGACTCCAAACGAACCTCTCTAGGGCCAGGGACATAGAGGAGATTCTCATGAGCCGACCGTGGCAGTCTCTGGTGGTGGAGTGGCATTAAACGGTCTCTTAGATATGAAGGACCCTGACCTTGAAAGGCCTTGAATGCTAGGACCAGGGTCTTATAGAGGACTCTGTGTTCAACCGGCAGGCAACGCTGCAGACGGCATTTTATGGCACCTCATTGGTGTTTTTGTGAGGAGTCGAGTGGCTACATTTTGCACAATTTGGATCTTACGAAGTGCTGCTCGAGGTACTTTAAGCCCACATACAAAGCATTGCAGTAGTCCAGCCTCGACGTAACCGTGGCATTGATTACCATAGCCAGTGCCTCTGTTGGTAAATAAGGCACCAACTGCCTCACTTGGTGTAGATGAAAGAAGGCCCTTTGACTAGTGGAGGCAACCTGGGCTTCCATCGTCATTTGGGAATCCAGGATAACACCAATGAGACTTTTCACAGTGGGGGATGGAGCTAACGGATCCCCTTCAAAAGATGCTCATAGACCGACCAATTCTGACGGGCGGCCAGGCCACAAGATTTCAGTTTTTGCTGGATTTACTTTCAATGTATGGGCACGTAGCCATCTTGTCACCGCTCCAAGACACCGGGTGAAGTTATCCGATACTGAAGTTGTTCCAGGTTCTAGTTGTAGGAGAAGCTGGGTGTCATCAGCGTATTGGAAACATTCTCATCCAAATCTCCGGACTAGCTTGGCGAGAGGTCGAACATAGATGTTAAGCAGCATTGGCAATAGAATAGCGCCTTGGGGTACTCCAAGGTCGAGAGGGGCTTTCTCAGATACACATTAAAATCCTTGCTTGCTGACCATCTCTAAGAAGAAAAGAGGAAGTAGCAAGTGATTTGACTTTCTTGTAGTAAACCACACTTGACCAGGAATAACTTGTGAATGAAAGAAGTAGAACTTCAGAAGGAACGCCTGATAGCCAAGAATGCTATTACGGTACACACATGTGTAGAGGGAGAAGACTTGGAGGCAGTGACAGAGTTTGTATTTCTAGGCGCGAAAATTACTGCGGCCAGGAAATCAGAATATGTTTACTTCTTGGGAGGAGAGCAATGACCAATCTCGATAAAATAGTGAAGAGTAGAGACATCACACTGGCAACGAAGATCAGCATAGTCAAAGCAATGGTATTCCCCGTAGTCACCTATGGATGTGAGAGCTGGACCATAAGGAAGGATAAGAGAAAGGAAGAGAGATGCCTTTGAACTGCAGTGTTGGAGGAAAATTCTGAGAGTGCCTTGGACCGCAAGAAGATCAAACCAGTCCATACTCTAAGACAGTGTTTCCCAACCTTTTTTGAGCCGCGGCACATTATTTACATTTACCAAATCCTGGGGCACACCACCAACCAAAATGACACAAAATGACACCCTAACACACTAATACATATAGTTAATATGTTTTTAAATGTATTTATACACTCAGTGTGAAACCTGGGCCTGTTTCGATGAACACAACATAGATATCCTGGCAGGAATGGCAGAAAGACACACACGAAGGTCTTGCTCAACAGCTGGGAGTTATAGTTCACCCACAATCAAAGAGCATTCTGAACCCCACCAATGATGGAATGGAATCAAACTTCCCACACAGAACTACCATAACCAAGAGAAACTACTATGAGAGTTTGGTGGGCATTCACCTTGAGTTTTGGAGTTGTAGTTCACCTATATCCAGAGAGCACTGTGGAGGGGAGGGAGGAAGACATGGGGCGAGTCTGCGCAGTAGTGCCCGCACGGGTCACATCTTCCTCCCTCACCCCTCCCGCAGAAGCGGCAGCGTGAGCAAAGCGAGCAGAGCGAGGCTGGGAAGAAGGGAGCCCGAGTGGAGAAGAAAAAGTGTTCGGCAGGAGGGGGAAGAAAGGGTATTGGAGGTTCCCATTTCCCACGGCACACCTGATGATCGCTCACGGCACACTAGTGTGCCACGGCACACTGGTTGGGAAACACTGCTCTAAGAAATAATGCCCGACTGCTTACTGGAGAGAAGTATCTTAGAGGCAAAGGTGAAGTACTTTGGCCACATCATGAGAAGACAGGAAGGCTTGAAGAAGAGAATGATGCAGGGGGAAAGGAAGGAAAAAGGAAGAGGGGCCGACCAAGGGCACGGTGGATGGATGGCATCCTTGGAAGTTACTGACTTGAACTTGAAGGAGCTGGGGGTGGCCACGGCCGACAGGGAGCTCTGGTCCATGAGGTCACGAAGAGTCAGAAACAACCAAACGAATAAACAACAACAACAACACACCCACACATACAGTACGATGCCCATTTCAAAGATTTCGGATAAACACTGGATAAGATGCAGCGGTTAGAAATTCCAAGAGAGAAAAGATGAATTGGGCATCCTGAAAAGTGAAGTACTAAAGACTATCACAAACTATTTCAGCCATACATTAAAACAAGGAACCTCTTTAAAAATCCAGTGGAGTGGGAAAGAGTCCTCAAGAGCAGGGAGTTAAGAAAGGCAATTGTTACAAATGAAAATTGGTTCCTATACAATAAAGTATCTCTTGTCTCCAAGGATAGCCTCCATTGGGAACACTATCTCTCTCTCGGCATTACTTCGCCAACGAAGATTCTTAGGAAGGACTCCTCCCACGCTTTTTACAAGCGTGTTGATGACTAAAAAAGGCCAATCTGAGATAGGAAAGTTCTGTTGCAGAAAGCACAGCAGAAAGGCTCCTTGGCTGATGTTGTTTCCAAGTTGCGGTTCTTTCTGCGTTGTCGTTTCTCTTCGAGACCCATTCGGCATGTCTTCTCGAAAGAGGCCGCAACATTGTGGAGAGTGCGTCTCCATGCCTCCCGATGTGAGGCCAGGGTGGACCATCGTTGGTGATCAATCTGGCCGAGCCTGAGGTGTTGTTTCAGGGAGTCCTTATATCTCTTTTTGGGGGCGCCTCTCTTGCGCTGACCCGTGGCAAGTTCACCGTTCTCAATAGCATGGCCTCAACGCTGGTGATCTCTGCTTGCTCAAGGACAGCAACATTCGTCACACAGTTGGTCCAGTGTATATTTAGGATTGTGCAAAGACAGCGCTGGTGAAAGCGTTCGAGGAGTCGTAGGTGTTGGCGATAGGCGACCCATGTTTCAGACCCATAGAGAAGAATAGACAGTACGATAGCTCTGTACACACTGATTTTGGTGCTTTGCCTCAGGTGCTTGTTACTCCAGACTCTTTTGTGAAGCCTTTCAAATGCACTATATGTCTTTGGGAACACTATGATACATAATGAAATGAGACTTGCAGGGAATGCTATAAACAACAAAAAGAGGGTGTTTAAGCAATGTCAGGAGCAAGAAAAAGAATGAAAAGGGAGTTCCACCATTTAGGGAAGAGCCAATGTGGCGTAGCAGTTTGAGTACTGGAGTACAAGTCCCGATGCCAAGGTTTGAATCCTACATGACTATGGAAATGCACTGGGTGACTTGGGGCAATATCAACAACAAAGGTGTGGCCGCTACCTTCCAGGGCAGCCTGATTCACCATTATGTACTTGAATCAGGACTTATGGCAACCTTATGGTTTTCTTGCCAAACATTATTCGGAGAGGGTTTGCCTTTGATATTCTTTGAAGTCTGGTTATTACTCACATACAATCACATGAAGCAACTGTTGTGCACTGGTTACACTGCATCTAATGTGTTTGGTTTGAAGCACCATACGTTAAGTGTATTGACAAACGTGAAAATATACAGTCATACAGAGGAGACAAATTAGGATGTTCAGAGGTTTGGTTAATAAGACCCATGTACAATGACAAGTCTGTTTAGAGGAGATTATTAAGGGGAGGCATAATACTGGCCTTTAAATATCACAAATGTGTTCCCTATTAGTCTTCAATACAGGTTAGCCAAATAGAGGCCTTACTACAAGTCTAAACAACCTTGGTCAGCTCAAACATGGGTGGAGAATGCTGTGAGCTACAGGACAATGACATGTGAAGGGCCACGCAATCCCCACCTCTGGTTTAGAAGACAGGAAATACCTGAAACTACAGCTAAACCTGAGGATAAATGTCCTAATTATATGAGCAATGTCATAGTGAAACAACCTGCCTTGGGAGGTGGTGGCCTTTCTGTTGTTGTTGTTGTTATTGTTGCTGTTGTATGCCTTCAAGCTTTCCAGTGTATGGCAGGATTTGTTCAGAGGGGACATGCCTTTGCCTTCCTTTGAAGCTAGCATGACTTGCCCTCCCTGGGATTCCATGGCCAAGCCAGGCCCGGATTAACACCTTTTTGCGCCCTAGGCCACACTTTGGAATTACGCCCCCTTTAAGCCAACCTCTACTGCAACACACACACACATCCTTTCATCTGCTTGTCCCCCTTAGGGCCCCGCATCCAGCTCTCCCGGTGTGGCCCCACTAGGTCCGCCACAGGAGTTTCCCTCTCGGCAGGCACTATGGATGCATGCATGGGGGGAGGAGCCTCCTCACCAATGCCGGGGCTTGAGGCACTTGGCTCCTACCGGTTTCGGGATTGCGCATGTGTTGTAGTCAGCAGCTGTACTGATGCCATGCTTCTCCCCGATACCGAGGCTTGTTGCGTTGGGCATCTCTCCTGTACTGGGGTTTGCGCATGTGCCGTAGTCGGCAGTTGTGCTTCTCTCTCCAGTAAGAAGGAGTCTCCTCCTTGTGTTGGAGGAGGAATACCAGCTCTCATGGTGTTAGGGCATGCGCAGACTGCACAATGGAGTTTCCTGTATTTGCACTGAAGGAACCAGCAAGTGGGTGCTGTCGGCATCGGGGGAGTTAATTGTTCCTCCTGTCGACGTCGACGCCAGTGTCGAGAGCCCCTGCGCATACGCCGTTTGCGCAACAATAGCAGAGGCAGGAGCTGGTATTCAGGAAAGGGCAGGGGCGCCGCCGAAAAGGAGGACCTCTGGTATCCTTCCTTCCTCATCTCCATGCGCGTTGCGTTTTTATTTGTTTCAACATTTTTTTTGGTTCGTGATCTGCGCCCCCCCCCCCTTGGCTTGCAGCCCTAGGCCATGGCCTAGGTTGGCCTTATGGGTAATCCTAGCCTGGGCCAAGCGTGAATTCAAATCCTGGTCTCCAAATTCAGCACCAATGCTTAAGGCACTACAACACCATGCTAGCTTGCAGACTTTTCTTGACTTGGAGATACTTAAAGAGATGCTGAACCAGCCATCTGACACTGAAGATGGTACATGACTAGGCTAGACTTAGATCAGTGGTTCGCAACCTGTGGGTCCCTGGGTGTTTTGTCCTACACCTCCCAGAAATCCCAGCCAGTTTACCAGTTGTTAGGATTTCTGGGAGTTGAAGGCAAAACATCTGGTGAACCACAGGTTGAGAATCACTGGATTAAATAATTCCTAGGTCTGTTTTAGCTCATTAATCAAACATTTTTATTATTACTATTATTATCTTTATTTGTTTTCCGCCCTATCTCCCCAAGGGGACTCAGGGTGGATTATATACTACATTTTGTCCAAAAATGGGATTCAAAAGCAGGCCAAGAGTGCGTAACTCAATTTAAAGCAGGCTCTAGAATTATTATTTCCACCATTTCTACCCCGCTTCTTCTCAACCCCCGAGGAGGGACTCCGAGCGGCCTAACAATGGCAACAATTCAATGCCAAAAACACAGAATACATATAATAGAAAACCAAAAACAGTCAAAGTTAAAATACATTAAAATACAGTTAGCATTAAAATACATTAAAATACAATTAGAATTAAAATACATCATATACATCCACATAAGTTAAAAACAGTATTCTGTCCATAATGGAAGCATTGGGCCATGTCCACCAGTTGCCATTTCAATCCAATCTAAAGTGCTGTATCATGCTAATGTGCAAACGCTTGGCCCCATAGCCAGGATTTCACTTTTTCCTGAATGCCAGGAGGGATGGGGTTGATCGTATGTCGCTGGGGAGTGCGTTCCACAGGCGGGGAGCCACCTGAGAAGGCCCTATCTCTCGTCCCCACCAACCGCATTTGAGAAGTAGGCGGGAGCGAGAGCAGGGCCTCCCCGGATGATCCTAAATTACGAGGTGGGACGTAGAGGCTGATGCGTTCAGACAAGTAAGCTGGGCCAGAACTGTATAGAGCTTTAAAGGTCAAAACCAGCACTTTGAATGGAGCTCGGAAGTGGACCGGCAGCCAGTGGAGCTGACACAACAGGGGGGTGGTATGCTCCTTGTATGTAGCTCCCGTTAGTAGTCTGGCTGCCGCCCGCTAGACTAATTGCAGTTTCCGAACTGTTTTCAAAGGCAGCCCCACGTAGAGTGCGTTGCAGTAATCTATTCGGGATGTGACCAGAGCGTGGACCACCGTAGCCAGATCACAAATAGAACTCTTTCACAAATGAGTACTATCCATTATTACATTATATTAATGCTATATACTTTTTCCTCCAGGATGCTCGTGGCCTTTGTTATCCGTCATCCAACAGACATGAACAGAATTTTGCCTATTTGATCGTGAATCCTTTGAAACGACACGTTTATGTTTTGTACCATTCTTATGGTGAAGCTTTGTTCTGCAATTGACTGTTTCTGATTCCTCAAGTGAATCTGATGAATAGATGAATTCTCCTTAAATATAGATCGGTCAGGATTCTGTTCTTTTCAAAGAGATCTATGCTATATACACACGGAATACATTAAGACTTCCCCCCTCCCCAGAAACCTAAGGTACTCAGTGTGGTTTCAAATACATATTTTGCATTATTAATGTTACGGGCTGAATACCCATATCAATACTGGTGCAATGTACTATCTGAAAAGTTTTGCTGTTGCTGAATTATATCCTGTCTACAAGGAGTCTTATTTGAAACTATATTGACATTTTACATTTGTGTTTTCTTTACCATAAATAAAAAAACTTTTAAAATGTTGTGTACATATATTTTGAGTATGAGATACCAATTTTTCAACTATGAAAACATATAACTATTGGTTCAGAATGTGATTGATGGGTCTCTTGCGGATGATGAATGGGTCGAGAAACAGTTCTCAGTTGAGATTGGTTATGCGGTCCCAAAGCCAGTCATTTTATAATTAACTAGCTGAGGACCCGGCGGTGCCTGGGTTATTTGAGGAAGGCATTGTGTGCCAAGGTTGGTTCCTATAAGATGTGTATGTGGCTTGCAGTGGTCTCAGGAAGTGAGTGAAGGTACTGCAAGTCCCATTGGCCATGGTCCATCCCCTCCCAACAGCACCAGGATGTAGAGTGGGTCATGGGGGCTCTTTAGTGCCACGTTTGGTGTTGATCATTCATTGGATGAGGGTCGCAGTAGTCTCAGAAGGTGAGTGAAGGACCTTCAAGTCCCATCATTCGTGGTCCATCCTCCTCAATACTGCACCAGAATGTAGAATGAGTCATGGGGGCTCTGTGTGCCAAGTTTGGTCTTGATCAGTGTTTGGATGAGGTTGGCAATGGTCTGGTGAAATGAGTGGAGGTACTTCAAGTCCCATCATCTGTGGTCCGGCCTCCGAACTGCATCAGGGCGTCCATTGGGTCATGGGGGCTTTTGTGCCAAGTGTGGTCATGATTGTGCACTGGATGAGGGTCGCAGCGGGCTTGGGAAGGGAATGGAGGTACTTGAAATCCCATCCTTCATGGTCCATCCTCCTCTAAACTGCAGTAGGATGGAGTGTGGGTCATGGGGGTACTGTGTGCCAAGTTTGGTCTTGTGGTTCAGGGCCGCCTTGGTCTGTGGGGAATGAAGAGTTTGAAAGTACTACAAATCTCATAACCTGTGATGGTACTTCAAGTCCCATCATCCATGGTCCTCCCTACTCCAAACTGCAGTAGAATGAATCATGGGTCATAGGGGCTCAGTGTGCCAAGGTTGGTTACTGTTAATTCAGGCCATATACAATGTCCCATTAACTGAGGCCTAGTCAGGGAAATCAAGTTAATGAAGCCTTACTGTAAATTTTGGGCCTGGTTTGTGATTTGTAGGGGCTACAGTGTTTTCTGGGAAGTGAATTGGGTGAAGGTAGTGCAAATCCCATCATTCGTGGGCCATCCTGCCCTAAACTCTCTTTTGGGGCCTGTAATGTTCTGGCCTGCTGTGCTGGTAATTGGTAAGTTTAAAAGGCCGAATGGCAGGCAGCCGTTTTCTAAAAGCTGAGGGGGAGGAGAAAACAGGAATCCATTTTGTTTTCACAGAGCCAAGTGGGGAGGGAATGTTGATGGTGCATTTTTTCCCCTCACTGGGAAGAAATCCTGTTGTTTGAATGTAGAGGCCTGGATTCTGGGATCAGTGGCAATCAATGCCCTCTGTCTGGTGCCTTAGAATTTTGGAGTGGCGAGGCTGGCCAATCAAAGGACTTTATGCAAATAGCTGCCACTTAGAATTTTGGAGTGGCGAGGCTGGCCAATCAAAGGACTTTATGCAAATAGCTGCCACATATCCGCCCTTCCGCCCTCCGCACACATACATACAAACATTCCGCTTTATTAAGGTATACAGATGAGATAATTTAAAAGGCTGTTAAGGAGAAAGTGAGTCCCAACACTTTTTTCTTTTACAGAAACAGCTTGCGTCTACACTGTAGAAGTGATGCAGTTTGGTACTACTTCAACTCTCATGGCTCCGTGCTATGGAATGATGGGAGTTACCATTTTTAAAATTTAATTATTTACTTTATTCATATTCTGCTCTTTTCACCCCGAAGGGGACTCAGAGCTGATTACAGATACACATACTTAGCAGACAATTCCTGCTCTTTCGACGTACACAACATATAGACCAGGGCTGCCCACGAGGTCGATCGCCATCGACCAATCGATCGCGGGGCTAAAGGAGGTCGATCGCAGCCGGATGGGGCACTTCTGCCCCGCGCGCGGGGAACCTTGCGTGCGGCGCTCCTTCTGCGGGGCATTGCAGGAACGAGGGAGTGCGAGGCGGGGCCTTCGGAAGTGCTCTCTGGATATAGGTAAACTACAATTATTTCCAAGAGTTTTTTCTCCCAGTAGGCCTGAGGTAATGGGAGTGCGGAGGCAAGCGGGCCTGCTCTCCCCCGTGTCAGCAGCTGCCATGCGCCATCTTCCCTCCAATCTGCGCCCACCGTCCTCCCACTTTCTTCTAGGAGGAAGGAAGGGAGAGAAATAAACCCCTCCTCCTTCACAATCCTCCTCTTGGCCCCTCCCTTCCCCTCTGGTGGGAGTTCTCGCGAGAGATCCCCTTGGTGGCCAGAGTTTGCCTCTGTTTGTCTGTTTCGGGGGTGCCCACACTTTTTCAGCATGCGAGCTACTTTTTTAAAAAACCAAGTCAAAAAGATCGACCTACCTTCCCCACAATGCACTTTTTGTGCGCGTGCATCTTGTGCGCGCGCTGCTCCTCCCGTGCGCCACTCCTTTCGCGGGGCATTGCTGGAATGAGAGCACTGTGGACTCAATGTTGGATCAGGACCAAACTTTGCATGAATACTCTATATGCCCAAATATGAACACAGATGGAGTTTGGGGAAAATAGACCTTGACATTTGGGAGTTACAGACCCAAACTTCCCACACAGGACTCCCATGACCAACGGAAAACGCTGGAAGGGTTTGGTTGGCATTGACCTTGAGTTTTGGAGTTGTAGTTCAGAGAGCACTGTAGACTGAAACAATGTTGGATCAGGACCAAACGTGGCATGAATACTCTATATGCCCAAATGTGAACACAGAGGGCGTTTGGGGGAAATAGACCTTGACATTTGGGAGTTGCAGTTTCTGGGATTTATAGTTAACACACAATCAAAGAGCATCCTAAACTCTTGCAACAATGGGATTGAACCAAACTTGGCACATTGAACTCTCATTACCAACAGAAAGTACTGAAAGGGTTTGCTTGGGAATTGACCTTGAGTTTGGAAGTTGTAGTTCACCTACACCCAGAGAGCACTGAGGACTCAAACAATGTCATGTTATGTGGTTGTTTGTTTTCTATCCAGAATCACAATGTTGGAAGGAGGCTCACCACTTTAAGGTCCCTCAAACAGGCATGGGAAAACTTCGGCCCTCTGGGTGCTTTGGACTCCAACTCCCACCATTCCTCACAGCCTGAGGCCCTTTCCTGCTTAAGTGGCTGAGGGGGGGCGGAGAGGAAAAGGGCCTGAGGCGTTGGAGTCCAAAACACCTGGAAGGTCCAAGTTTGCCCATGCCAGCTTTCGACAGAGACCTCTTCTTCCCCCTTCCCCTTCCCGTCCCCTTTCTTTCCCCTCCTGCTGAACACTTACCTTTTCTTCTACGCTGCCACTTTTGATCCGAGGGGGCAGGGTGAGCGTGTTCAGGAGGGGAGGAGGGAGGGAGGAAGATGTGACCCGTGCGGGCGCTACTGCAGAGACTCGCCCCAGAGCAAAGCGAGCAGAGTGAGGCTGGGAAGAAGGGAGCCCGAGTGGAGAAGGAAAAGTGTTCGGCAGGAGGGGGAGGAAAGGGTATTGGAGGTTCCAATTTCCCACGGCACACCTGAGGATCACTCACGGCACAGTGGTTGGGAAACACTGCAATAGATAAACATGGAACTATGTGAAATCAGATACTGGAACGGCTTAGACGTTTTTGGAAAACAAGGTTTTATATGCTTTTAAAGGTTTACATGTATTTTGTAATTCTGTTTTAAATGTTTATTGTAATTTTTATGTTGTTTTAATGGCACCGAATAGCTGCCTACATATGTTGTAAAGCTGCCTTGAGTCACCTTCAGGTTCGAGAAAGGCGGGATAGAAATATTCTAAATCAATGAAGGGCTTGAGGCTGCTGGGAATGGTGGGAGTTGAAGTCCACAACACCTGGAGGGAGGGAGGGCCCAAGTTTGCCAGGCCAGGATTACCCATAAGGCCAACCTAGGCCATGGCCTAGGGGTGCAAGCCAAAGGGGGGGGGGGTGTGCAGATCACAGACCAAAAAAAAGTTGAAACAAATAAAAGTAACGTGCATGGAGATGAGGAAGGAAGGATACGGAGGTCCTCCTTTTTCGCGCCATCCCTGCCCCCTTCCTGAATACCAGCTCCTGCCTCTGGTATTGTTGCGCAAACGGCATATACGCTCTCGACAAGCCCCGGTATCGGGGAGAAGCGCGGCATCGGTACAGCTGCTGACTACAACGCATGCGCAATCCCCGATACCGGGGGAGCCAAGTGCCTCAAGCCCGGCATCGGGAGGAGGCTCCTCCCCATGCCTGCATCCATAGTGCCTGCTGAGAGGGAAACCCTGTGGCGGACCTAGTGGGGCCACACCGGAGAGCCGGCCCGGATTATGCAATTGTGGCACCCTAGGCCACACTTGAGCGCCGCCCCTGCTCCGGGGCCGGCCGCTGCAGGGCGGGGCCGCTTGCAGGGGGTGGGGCCACTTGGAGGGGGCGGGGCCGCTTGCAGGGGGCGGGGCCGCTTGCAGGGGCAGGGCCGCTGCAGGGCGGGGCCGCTTGCAGGGGCGGGGCCGCTTGCAGGGGCGGGGCCGCTTGCAGGGGCGGGGGCCGTTTGCAGGGGGCGGGGCCGCTTGCGGGGGGCCCCCCGCTGCTCGCGCCGGCACCGCCCCTCTTCCTTCACTGACTGAATTTTTCAAATTTTTTTTTACTTTTTTGGGGGGTCCGGATCTGCTGCTCCCCCCAAAGGTGCTGCCCTAGGCCTTGGCCTAGGGTGGCCTTATGAGTAATCCGGGCCTACGGGAGAGCTGGATGTGGGGCCCTAAGGGGGACGAGTGGATGAAAGGATGTGGGGGGTGCAGTAGAGGTTGGCTTAAAGGGGGTGTACTTCAAAAGTGTGGCCTAGGGCGCAAAAAGGTGTTAATCCGGGCCTGAGTTTGCCCAGGCCAGACCTTTAGCTTTTTGTGCCAGAGGCTGCTGGTGCCTCCCCAAACTGGACATCCTGGGATTCCATGGCATTGAGTTCAAAGTGGTGCCAGGTTGCCCTGAAAGCATGCCACCTTCATCTTTGCTGGTGGCATTGAGTTCATTAAGGTTTGCTTTTGGGTAGTAGGCAAGAGTTCAGGCTGCAGGCTGTGATTTTGGGGGAGAGGTAGGGTAAGTAAGGGCTTCCCTCCCCCCACACCCCCCCCACCAAACTTGCTAGAGAAGCCTGCTACAATGTAACTGCAGAACACAAAGTCCTAGCAGGGCTTGCAGAGGTGTCCCTCCCCTCCCCTCCCCTCCTCCCCATCCATTGGGGCTTTGAAGCCTGGTGGGTGGGGGTCTTGTTTCCTTTCCCCTCCCTTTCCCCTCTCTTTAAATACTCCCACTTTCCCCTCCTTTTCGTCTCCGTGGGAGGGTTGGAAAACTTTTTTTTTTTGGGAGGGGGAGACAGGATGAAGGGGGTGGGTAGAAGTATAAATTGTATGGTTCCTGGATACTCCCGGAGGCCCAGAAAACCACTCGGGCGGGTTTGGCAAAAACTTGCAAAACGGCCAAAAATTAAAAACACAACAATTGTCCAAAATGGAAATTTGGGAAGTAAACTTCAGGAA